>WAAE01008516.1:0-439607 GCA_013400495.1 Nicator chloris
ACCAGGGCCAGTGAACATGAGGCTTTTTCCCACTGTCTGAAGAAGACCTTATCCACTTTTTCTGACCAGGCAGTTTGTAGCAGACAACCACAACATCACCTGTGTTGGTTTGCCCCCTATGCTGACACACAGGCTCTCAGCCCTTTTACCACCTATCCCACAGCAGAGCTCCATCCATCTCTGCTGTTCCCTCATATACAGTATAATTCACCCTTCTTGCCACCCTTTCCAAAAAGTCTGTCTCCATCCATCATAATCTTCACTCCAGTTGTGTGAAAAATCCCACCACATTTCTGTGATTCCAATGAGATCATAACCCTAATTCCTCCTATTTGTTCCCCATGCTGTGGGCATTAATGTGCAGCCACTCTAGGGAGGCACACAGATGTGCTTATTTCCCAGAATGGGTATGAGAACTTCCTTCTCTCATAGTACTGCAGGATTCATAACAAGGATGGGGAGAGAGGAATATTAAGAACACGTCATATCACAGCTCTGCTTTGCTGCCAGGGAACTCCCCTTGCAGCACTAAGTAAATAATGTGGTGACCTGGGACTTTTCCTGTATGCTTCATAAATTCTGCACACAAGCAGATAAAAATGCTCATTTGTTTCTGAATAGCAGAAAGCCTGAATTGCTACTTAGGGATAACAAACATGGTTCCAGTGGGCTGAGACTACATGATCTTTAGATTGGCTTATCATCAATTCAGGTTTCCCAGCAATTTAGTTTTCCTGGGGATAAAGCACTAACTTAAAAAAGAGCTCACCACAAATTAAAAATGCAGAAACCATTTTGGAGAGACAACTGGAGGCATCTCTTGTCCTGTTGGGTCCCGTCTGATTTCCTTCATAATATCAGATTAATTCCAAATAGTTTTTCTTGTGCTATAATCTATATACAGATCACTGTCAAGAGCCACAACTTATTTCAGTAAAAGACCAAGAGTTCCCTCAGTATTTCTATACTGTTACAACAATTAATTTCTCAAAAGCAAATTAAACTGTTGAAAACTCTAAATCCTAAATCTACTCTATTCCTTGCTTGTCACTCTAAAAGTAAAGAGTTCCCTTTAGTCAAATGGTGCAAAAGTTCCACCCACTGATATTACTTTGAAGATATTTTCCTTCTCTTAGCTCTAATCTTGCATGCAGTTGTCAAAGGCAACAGGGATGGAGATTAGGAAATGCTTTGATGACATCATAGGCAGGCATGGGATAAGTGGGATCCTGCTGTTTCAGGAGGCTTTTAGGTTTGCAACACCTGCTTTAGGTCTACAGTGAGGGGCAGAAGAAAGATGCCATCAAGAAGACCCAGTGCAGTAAATGCACCCATTTGCATATGGCAAATAAAAATCACTCAACCTACCTCACGTACTTCTCATCTGTGCAAGTTTGTATTATTCTGCAAAAGTAGAAATAAACTTATGTTCAGGATAAGCTTACCAGATTCATTAGGAGCTTTAATTCCCAAATCCACTGATACTTCCTTGTCCACTATAGCTTCAGCAGGATGCTGTTTCTGGGTGAGCTCATTTTGATATCTCCACATCACGTTTCATGTGAAACATTGCTTTAGAATTCTTGCAGTTCCAAACTTTGGGAAAGTTGACATATTTAAATTTTTTCAAGAAAGGATAAAATTTATATATTGAAGTAGATTTAAGAGTGAGATGAAAAAACTCTTCCTTTTCTTCTTTTCTCCCTCCCCAGTAAGACGTGGATCTTGAGCAGTACTTAGTAACATCATATCACTGTAATAAATGTCTTTCTTAGGTATATAGGCAGGGTATCATTGGGTGATGCACAATCAAAGCTACTACTATCTTTCCAAAAGGGCTCAGAAATGGGGGGGGGGGAATATTTTGTAATTACTCAGAACTCATTCCTCTGTGATTGCATTAATTTTCATGTTAAACTGTGATAAATGATCCAGTACCATTCCTTTCACTTGAAGATTATTTCAAATTATATGAAAACAGCTGGTTTGTACTGACTTAAATTACTACAAACTTAGTTTATAGAAGTGTAAAGTTAAGAGAGGTGAATTTTATTTGTAAATACCATCCATGTTAAAATCTTTGTTGTTGTTAAGGAGAGACTACTGCAGCATTTGTCCTGTTTTATTACAGTGTAGCATGAAGGGAAGAAGTCGGAACTGCCTGGGATAGTGGAAAAACAATGTCTTGTGCAGAGAATAAACATACAAGGGAAAAATATGAAAAATAACCCTCCTCATAAAAGGTGTCAATTAGCTGGTTAATCAGAAAGGAGAGCAGATTTAGGCTTTCATGGAAAAATGTAGTAATAACTGTTGCTTGAAAAAAGGTAAACATATCTTTGAGTAATGGTTAGCTGGAGAAACAGTGGATGGACTAAGAGAAATTCTAAATACATTTGTTTTGATGAGACTTACAAATAGTGATGCAGTCTTCTGATTTTGATTTTTTTTCCTGAATGTATTTTGTTAAACTGGGGGGAGAAAACCTAAACCCCTACCTAGTAAACCCAGATGAGGATTTTTCCTTAAACAAGGATAGCATACACACAAATGTCTAGCTATTTTAGACTCCTCAGAAATGGTTAAACACATGGTTTAAAAAAAAAGAATTATTATCCTGGCTCTGCAGTAGGTTTAGAATTAAAGTAATCTGTTTTATTTCTGGAAATAATGTGGCCCCTTTTCTTGTTGTGGTCATGTTAGAAAGAGGAGTGAGCTGTTATGCAAACAGGCTACAGGGAGCTGCAGCCATTCCGGGGGGGCTTGGTGCATCCTGGTGTCCAGCTCAGCTGGATGGAGATAAAGCAAAGGCAGGCTTGAAAGGGGAGCATTATGCAGTTAATCTCATGCTGGCTTTAAAACTAACATCTCTGACAGAAAGGGTCACGACAAAGGAATGATACAGAGAAAAGGGTGAGGAGCATGCAATGAGTGAGGTGTCACCGCTCAACGAGCAATTTGAACTGACACATGCAATTGTTTGGGGTGGACAGTATCTGACTGTGCAAACTGTATAGGATGGGTATGTTCTCAGCAAGGAGAAGAGTATAGCTCCTGGTATGAATAATGGAAAATGTCTCCCACATTCCTTGTTCATCTTCCTGGTAGCTCATAGCTTTGCCTCACTGTAAATTCAGCAAGTGCCATTTTTTCTACTGTTATTCTCAGTATTTCATCGCTAGTGGAATAATTGGGGCTTTCTTCATGGCAACATTATCTTCAATGACAGGTTAATCTCAAGCATCTGAAATTTCATTTTAGTTTGGACAGGCATCCTAATATTTAGGTGATCCTTTGAATCATACATGAACTGGAAGTCTCTGAACCTGAGCTGAAAATGTGACAAATTCAATGTATTTCACAAGTTTTCAAACACTTTTGATTTGGGTTACACCTAGACATACAGAGAAAACAATGTCCCTCTAGTATGCTGGCATTTCAAGTGGGGGAAAAAGGAAAGCCTGGAAAGTTTCTCTAGGGTGCAGAAGAATGAAGTCTATCTTACTATATGCAGCATTTTAAAGTTAGCAAGGGTGTAGTGTATTTTTCAAGTTTAAAAAGTTGAGGTTTTATATCTAAAGAGGAAAAAAAGTTGTCTAAAAGTAGCTTGATGAGTGAAAATCATCTTGTCTAATTACAGACTTCTAAAAGTTGGATATCTGAGTCTACTCTCCCTTTATAGTTAATAGAATCATCTTCAGAACACCTTTTGCTGACCTGTCTTAGATGCCTATCTAAGGATGAGACGAATGGCTCTCTGGAGACCTCTGTTTCTGTCTATTGAAAAGAACTGAGGATAACAACATTTTCAAAACACTAAGGCTGTGAAATAAAATTTCAAAAAACTTTTAATCAGACCATGTGGAAGACAACTTGAGTTATTCCTGGTATTTGCAGGGATCAAGGGCAGGAGCTGTGGAAAGCAGTGCTCTACTTCACTTAAGTTTTGTATTCATTTATGGGTTTATTATTGGTATGACTGAAAGGAATGCAGGTAGCAATTTGTTCCATATCAGTTTCAAAATAACTTAGAAAAAAACAGTTTGTATTCCAATCCAAATCTTTGTTCCCTTTTCTATTTTATCCCATTATTTCTGGACCTCTAACTGTCTGAATCTGTGAATTCAGTGGTGATACCCAGATGATGAAGAGCAAATAGATCATGGTAATAGATTTTTTTTTTATATATTTTACCCTTGACTATTTCAGAATCGCTTTGCTGACTGCTTGACCTCAATTTTTTTGTAACTTCTTAAATCATAGAATCTTAGAATACCATGAGCTGGAAATGACCCACAAGGGTCATTTAAGTCTAACTCCTGACCCTGCACAGCACAACCCCAAGAATCACACCATATGCCTAAAATAGTTGTATCACTTTGAAGACATGCTCTTTTAAATATTTTTCCCCAACAATGTAGCAATAAAGATCTCCTCTTTTCTCTCTAACATAGACTGACCTTGAGCACTGAATTGGCACTATATATATATATTTGGAAGCCAGTGACAACTTTATTTATTTTGCAAAATCCAGGAGGAGAACAAAATTGGGGCTATATTGCACTGGGAAATGCCAAACCCCAGCTTTTCAACTGGATCCACAGTGTAAGTTATAATGCAGTTGGTGAGACCATAACCATCTTACAGTTGCAGAAAGAATGCTTTAGGTAATTTAGAGACCTCAGGGCATTTACTATTCACACCTTTCACTTCCCATACTGTAGCTACAGAGCTGCACTATTCAGTTATCTAGTTTGGCAGTCAGGTGATAAAAAATGCTTCACTTCTGTGGCTGTGGATACTGAGCAGTTATTTATGTCAATGCAAATTGTGTATGCTGTTCTACCATCATGGCTTGTGTCAGAAGTATTCGTGTGGCCAGCAGGACCAGGACAGTGACCATCCCGCTGCACTCAGCACTGGTGAGGCCACACCTTGGAGCCAGCATTCAGTTTGGGGCCCCTCACTACAAGAATGATGCTGATGTGCTGGAGCATGTCCAAAGTAGAGCAAAGGAGCTGGTGACAGGTCTGGAGCACAAGTCCTACCAGGGGCTGCAGAGGAAGCTTAGCCTGGAGAAAAGGAGCCTCAAGGGGGGGCCTCTACAACTGCCTGAAAGGAGGCTGTAGCAAGGCAGGGGTCAGTCTCTTCTCCCATATAACAAGTGACAGGATGAGAGGAAATGGCCTCAAGTTGCAGTAGGGGACATTCAGGTTCAGTATTAGGAAAATTTTCTTCACAGAAATGGTAGTCAGGCATTGGAATAGCCTGCCCAGGGAAGTGGTTGGGTCACCATCCCTGGCGGTATTAGAAAGATGTGTAGATGTGGCACTTAGGGACATGATTTAGTGGTGCACATGGCAGTGCTGGGTTAAGCATTGGACTTGATGATTGTACAGGTTAGAAACCAGGGACTATCCTTTTTATCTTGGGAGCTGGACCAGAGCAACGCAGAACTCGACACCAATGTGGTGATATCCTACGTTCTGTTTAATTCTCTCAAAATGGCTGGTTAAATACAGTTTCAAATAGTTTACAGTTACAGGTGATTTCTCACTGGTATACAGCATAGAAAAAATGTAAACAAAGTCAGGTTACGGTAGCTACCATTAAATCACTATAACTATCTCACCTAATACATAAACACACCTTAAGTCTAATTTCTTGCTACGCCACAGCCTTTATCTACTTTACACAGGCCCAAAACTGGGGCCCTGGTTTGGGATAGCTCAGATCTCATTTCCAAAAAAAACTTCATGTCCATTTTCTACACAGGTCTTTTCCAATTTAGATATTTCTGTGATTCTGTTTGACTTTTAGTCCAGTCTGCAGGGGGCAGGAACGTTGGCATGCTCAGAGCATGGTAAACTTCAAATATTCTGAAAAATCTCTGGAAAACACTAAGGGTCATAACTGTAAGAGGTAGTCAATCCTGAAGTGGTTGAGTGGAATGGTAAACAGGTTTTACATGTAAATGTTTAGAATATTCCCCAAAACTCCTGTTACAATGCTTCTCAAGTAATGAGGTTACCCATTTTCCTCATGTTAACTGTAACCACATGCTTTCTTTGATGGAATTCTCAGCCAAGCTGAAAGCTGAAGAGCACACTGTCACAGTGGGCATGCAGAGAATGAAAGCCATGCATGAAGCAGAGGTCCCACCCACCAGCCCTGTTCCTAAAGTGAGACCACCATGGTCACAGGAGGCCACAGAGGGAACATCAGCTGCCAGATGAGGGAGTAAACCTGAGTGGCACCTGTCCAGGATAAAGGAGTTATTGCACTATATTTTGCAACCTCCTGAATGGATTTTTAAAGACCACATGTAGCCAGAACTTCAGTTTTACATTGTTTCCAAAAGCTGACAGGATATTCATAGCATTGTTCCGAGTTTTTACAAGCTATCATGGTCTTGGCTGGGAGGCAAAGAGTGGCACATCTTTGATTGCTGCTGAACTCTGCAGCACCTGGAGCTGCTGGAAGTTTGCCATGTCCCTGCCAATAAGACCTGGCTCAGCTACTTTTGTAAGCTCTGATGAGATCTCAAATTGTGTGATGTTACAGCAAATGTTGATAGTGTAGATAATGTAACACCTTTATCAAAAGCATAAGGAAAATTTATGTTTTGGTTTGGGGTTTTTTTTTGTTTGGTTTGTTTTTGTTGTTTTTTTTTTTTTTGTCTTTGTTGAACAAGCTGCTCAGTGGATGAGACTGTCAAAACTGTGCAAAGAACACATACTACAGCGTGCATGGATGTCGGATCGTGTGCACGGATGTCTGATCATATGAATTTCATTTTGAAGAGCTGACGAATGCTTGGACAAGTCATTCTTTGTTGCTTTAAGTATGTGAAAGTGTCCCTATCCTGTCTTCCTGTATTTTTTCTAAGGCCTCTTGCTGTTCAGTTGCAATTCATGCTATATTTTTTTATTATTATCTTTCTTATAAAGAAAACTACTTACATCAGTCTGTAAACATACCAAACAAATACAAATCCTTACTGTTTGAACTCCATCTCGTGTTCTGCTAGCATAGGCTGTATTAATGGTGAGAAGTTAAAATCACTTCACCTATAATGGCTGTTCTAATTGTTATTTGAATTAACTGCTGTCATTGACTTAAGGTCTGAAACCTAAGCCATAAGTGATAGTTTGAGAAAATAAGGTGAACACTCCCTCCAGCATTTTTGTGTAGCTTAGTAGGAACTGAAATTCTGACTGGCATTCTTCTGGTTTTACATAACATTCACCTGCTTCTCTAAATAACCTTTATATTTCAGTTATGTCTGAATCAATTGGGCTAGGACAGTAAAAGTGCATTAAATGAGCCCCCAATAGACATAACACAGCTAGAGTAAAACATTTTTATACTTTCAAATCAAATATTGTGAGTGTCTGGGGGGAAGAGGTTTTATTGTGTGTTAAAGGCAGGACTTGGAACTGGCAAGTCTTCCTTCTTGGTCACTGACTTCCCTAAGAAACCTGGTTGTGTATGTGGTTACAGTGGCAATCCCTATTTATAAAACTCTGAAATGACATAACCCTTCACAACTGAAGCTACTACCAGCCCCCCTCAGCTGGGGAAGCTGTGTGAACAGGACGTACCGCCTGCATCAACGCTGGCTGCAGCTGGGCTCAGAAAGGCCCTGGTGAAACACATCTCTCAGCCAGCTTCCAGCTGCCCAGAAAAACATCTTCACAGCTTTCACTGAGTGACTGTCTGTGACTGCCTCTCTCTGTCCTCTTCTCCTCCCCGTGGAAACTGGTGCTAGACTTTGCAATTCTCAAGATTTTTCGATTAAGTCTGTTTGTGTGCTTCTTGAGTAAGCGTTGGTTTACTTTTTTTTTCCCTAAGTGAATAAATTCAAATCCATCTAAAGTGCAAGGATGTGGAGAGAAAGAAAAAAAGGAAGTAAAATCCTACCTTAGCTATGAGGGATGACTTATCTCACTTTACAGGCAAGAAATCCAATAGAATCACTTGCCTGAGGATCAGCAGTGACTTTGTGGCAATACCCTATCTCCTGAACAACCAAGTTGCAAAATTATCTTTCACCAAGGCCAGCTGTGATTTAACATAAAGAACTACCTTATTTTTAAAGAACATAAGTAATTTATGCTAATTCAAAAAGGAATTAACTTCATTGGAGAAAAATACTTATTTCCAAATGGTTGAAAGCACGTTTGCAATATGCAAAACCATCTTTGTATGTGGAAAGACTGTTTTCCTGTCGTGAACTTCTTTGTATAAATTAAAATCTTCCTGTGCTGTGACAGTGTTTTCTGTATCTTATCTCCATTACAGCAAGTCAGTAAAATATATATTCTGCCAACTGTTTCCAATTACAAACTAAAATTCTGTTGAGACTTACTTATCCAATACAATAGGGGTCAAATCTTTGGAGAGGGGGAGCAGCTGGGACTCCTATGGCTCAACTGATTAGCACCATTTTACTTTGGAGGCCTGAATTTTACACAGTAAATGATCTAATCACCTACCCGGGTTTAGAACTATCACAAGTTAATAACAGCACCGCAGCCATAGCTTCAAAATATTACACAATAAAATAAAATAAATGGATATAATCTCTCCTGAGTGCCAATAATTTAGATTTACAGGGTAATCCATATGTATTCCAGCGCCTAACAGATTGCCAAAATACTGTTTGGAGACTTCTATTTCAAATCTAGTACTTTTTATTATCATTTCAGAGGTTACAAAATTGAGGAATAAATTAAAAAGCTAAAATGGGGAAAACAAACATTTACAGATTGGATTTAGGCGTTCAGAAGTGTGAAGCAAAGCTCCCTCTTTTGAAAGGGCTTCATTAATGTTTAATTAGCTGAGTTGCAAACCAGAGCTAGCTCCCCAGCGTCCCCTTACCCAGCACAGCACAAATTGCTCTCCCTCACAAGGGGGGAGGCTGGCTTTGGTGGGGTTATTTAGCAGCATCTCAGGGATGGCATTTTTCAGCAGCTGGTCTCAGGGTACTTCACAATGTCATCATAATTGTCACCACAGAAGTCAGGGGATGTGTAGGGTTACCAAGCAAAACAAGGCAGGGATCTGTGTGCTGACAAGATACAGGTCTTTGTTTTGTGAATTCCTGGAGGTGAGGCCTGGCATTTTGAACATCAGTTCATTTTGCTCATTGGATGCTTGGTGCCAGAAATGAGAGCCCTGTCATGGACACAATGCTCACAGAGTGCTATACCAATATTATATTTTTCTAGATATAGAAAATTACTGTAGTATCTCAGGTGTTCAGGGATAGGTAATTTTTTCACCAATTAATTGAAGCATAGTAATTTCAACAAATGTTTCACAAACAATAATTCAAAAAATCAATAAATAATTTTAATATCATTTTAGAAATATTTTAGAATAATTTTAGAAATATTGTCCAAACTTACCTGAATGCTGTAGTACAGAAAGGCTATCGCTTAAAGGTACGGTTCATAATTAACTCTAATCTTTTCCATGACACGAGTCAAATACAGAGATTTCACACTGGGCAGGACAGAGTGCCTCTGAGCTTCACCAAAAGAAGATCAGAATACATTAACAAACATTAACCTTCTTGCATCTTTCCAGCTAGAGGCACTATGTTAATGGGAATGCCCACTGAACTCATTGGAGTTGTGCTACTTTCCCTTTGCAAAGTGTCTGGTTCAGTGCCCTTGGACTGGTCCCTTTTTCTTGTGTATTGCAGTGTCTGTTGTGCTATACACAGAATAGCTTAACCAGAAGACAAAACAAACTATGATCATGGAAATCAATTTGGCCACTGAGTTGAACTTGCCCCATGTCTGCTGTATTTGGCTGCACAGCCAATGTTTCCAGGCCTCAGCCATGGGGAGCAAAGGCACTGCTCCAAGGCTCCAGCAGGTCAGAGCAGCAGCACCCAGGCTGCATTCGAGCTCTCTGCTCACTGAGGGCCACCAAGTCAAACATGACCTTCAGCACTTTACTGACTAGCCATGATTTTTAAGAAAATTATTAGATGATAACACACTTCGTAAATCTGAGGTTCTGCTTTGTATTCATATGTGCCTAAATAAATCAGAATGCTTCTCCCTGACCAGTAGTATACAGATATTTACTGTCATAAATGCAGCTATTCACAAGATGGCTTGGAAAGCAAAGTTCTTTTAAGAACATTATGAATATGGTACATTCTAATAAATTGACTTCTATTCACACCAACATTTGAACTCACAATGATTTACCAAATAAACCCAAGTAATCTGAAAACTAAAATTTTGTTAATAACCTTTTCCCAAGGAAAGGCTGCAGTCTTCATCAAACAGTGTATTTTTGTCAGAGAAAGTCAATTTTGGAAACCTTTAAATCTCCTAGGTTAAAATGCTCATATTGTAGCAGATCTTAAGCAAACAATCATTGGTAAATTCAGGGCTTTTTTCTGAAATGAACTCTGAAGATAATATGCAGTGGACAGTACAAAGCGATAGCAGCTCCAGCAAAGGTAAGGGAGGTAAAAGAAAACATTAGAAGACAATGTAAATATGATGGAGCTTTCAGAAACAAATATTGCTTTCCCTTTGGTTACTGTCAGGAAGTGTCTGAGGAAGAAAAATCTCTTCATTCTAGTATGGCACATTGCATTAATATCAAAATACACAGTTTTAGATCCAACAGGAAAGGTTAAAAAAATATATGATTAAAGAGAATCATCAAAGGAAGGAAGCCATAAAGGTCAGATATTTCCAGTTACTGACTGATTGGCTTGGTCAATGACAGTGATCATTAACTGCCAAGAAGTGCCCTTCCTGTCAGCCTCTCTTACATAAACAATGAAATACACAACAATGTGGATCAGAAGCTATTAGATGATCACATGTGGAAGCTGGTCTCTCCAAAATGCCATGGCATTTACCATGCTGAATGTGATACTGGTGTTCTTGCTCTTTCTTTCTCTCTAGTTCACCTTCTTTTTCCCTCACGCAGTCACACACTTACATTGGCTGCACAAAAACCCTGAGAACGTGCCACCAAATGGCTGGTGGCTGTCACTGTGCCAGATGAGAAAGAAAACCCTGAGACTGATCCAGTGATTAATCTTGTGTTAATATATAACCAAGGAGACATGAAGATTTTATAAGCAAGGACAAAAAGGTATAACTGGATATGAAAACTTTTGTGTTCAACAGAAGAACTGCTAGGAAGAGGAAAACCAAGTAATTATAAAAACAGAAAAGGATTAAGGAGATTTTTTTTTTTCCTGCTGGGTATAAGCACCTGGATGGCAAAGAGCCTAGAATTTGATTGCCTTTGAATTTTCTAAATTGTTTTCATGAGAGGAACTTTTTTGACCCGTATGATTCAGAGAGAAAACTTCTCAGAGTTGAGGAATACTAATTTATAAGAAACCTTTCCTCCTATAAAGATGCTCAGGAATACACTGACTGCTCAATACTGCTTACTTTTTTTTTTAATTCTCTTCCTGACTAGATCAATGTGCTGCACAGGAAAAAAAAAACGTAACCTTCAGGAAGGAAAATATTGCAAATTCTGGAAAAAACACATTCCTTCCTTATCTTTTAAATATCTTTTCAAAGCAACTGTAACTATTTAGAAATTAGTAAATAGCAAATTCCAAAATTAAAAAAGCATGAGATTTTTCTCCCTGCTTTTGCTTATGATTTTACAGAAAAGGATTCAATTTTCCTAGAGCCACATGTATTTTTTCAATTCTTTGTTGTATTTGACTGTTGAAATTTATTTTCTGTGTGGGTAAAATATTTGGTTATAAAAACCAGTTAAACTGATAAGTAGTCACAACAAACCACAGCAATTTTTTCCTCTTGTAGGAGGCTGAAGGATTGACAGCTGGAGAGATATTTTCCTGTGTCAGTATGTGCAGGGATGTGGAGCAATTTCTCTGGAGAGGACTGATGCTACTTATTTGTATCCCACAAGCAACCTCCCCTGCTACCTGCTGCAGCTGGCCAAGGCTGGAACTAGGCAAGCACTCATATGTCTTTTCCATTTGTTTAAAGCTCATTAGCATCCGTTGAGCTGTGCTGTTCCAGCTTCAATATATCAATGTTAACACAGCATTAATGCTGTACTCTTGAGGTAAAAGAAAACTGAGTCTCGTTTGAAATACAAACATGTAATGAAAATGAATGTAATGTAATGTAATGTAATGAAACATGTAACGTAATGAAATGCCCTCACTTCAGATCCCAGGCACTGATGGCAGGGTCTTAGTAAAACCCCAGGCAAGCTGTGAAACTCTGACGTCTTTGCTAACCTGTATCTGTGGAACCACAGGTATTTAGAAGCAGCTGTACCTCCTGCAAAAGGCTCTTGCTGTAGCACCATAAAAGAGCTGTTGAAGTTTTTAATCTGGAAGCTCCTACCCTGTTGAAGCCTTGTGATGCACAGCTGCTGTACAGCCCCTTTCAGCAGTGCTAAAAGATATGGCTGAGAGCAGGGTAAGAGCAGACAAACCCACACAGGCTGGGATGCCTTTGCTGGGGCAGCCCCAGATCAGGAGCTCAGAGCCTCCTTAACCCCATCCTCCCCAGGGGGAGCGTGGGGTCCCTCAGCAGGTACTGCTCCAGAGGGGTTTGCAGCAGGAAGGCTCTGGGGCACCAGCAGGGCCTTTGGCCTCCCCTGGGAAGGAAGGACTGGCTGGAAAGGCTTTAAGTTCATGCCTGATGCTGCTGTGGGCTGTCACTCATAGAGCAGAGAATTTGTCAGTAAAGCCACAGTGGGACCAAGCAGAAGTATTTGGAATAAAAAGATTCCTGAATAGACTGGGCTACAATTGAAGCCAGAATAACTTGCCTTCACATTACAGAGCTCTAACCCCGAAGCCCTGGGATAAAAAAGATGTTATTTAAATGAAGGAGCAGTGTATAGCATGCATTGATTTTGGAGGGAAATTATTTATTCAGCATTTCAGCATGCTGGGAATGTTGGTTCAGCAGGGAGAGGCTTGTGCTGTGCTTCTGAAATGCTCCCCAGACTTTATGTGGAGGATCATCTCAAGAATAATTAGCTCCTGTGCCTGTTCAGCTGGAAAGGCAAGGGGTCCATACGGACACTGCAGGTGTAGGTAGAGGGCAACTGCTGTGTTAGAGAAAGCATAGCAGACTCATGAGAAAGACCTGAGCACTCTTTTTGTTGATAAACAAACATGCTTCCTATTATAAGAGTATTGTGGGTTTGGTTGTTTTTTTGGCTTGTTTTGTTTGGATTGTTTTTTCACGGATAAAGCACATATAGGAAATGTTTAAATGTTTGAATATTTAAATGAATTTTTTTTCTCCATACTTGCTCTGTGTGAATAGCAATTAAATTTCCTGGCAGGAATACAAGTGATAAATATGAATTGCATTTTGTGTGGTATTTATAGAAAAATTATTTTAACGTTTGTATGCACAGAATTAAAGGTTCTTTTAATAGTCAGTCATGTCCCCTCAGAAAGAAGAAACTACAGCTCCTGACTCTTATCATTTGATTTTTGGAAAGTGTTTGCAAAGCATAGGCAGCAAGTGAACAGCAGATAAAAAATTAGTGCTGAGATTCTACCAATCACTATGTTAAATATTATGATTTTTCTTCATAAACAGAAGGGAAAAATAATCAAGAACATTTGTTATTAAAGGTTTTTACGGGAATTTTTTGCTTTTGAAGGAAACCTTATTCTAAGATGTATGTATGCATTAGTTAACAACACATACCTCCTATGGGGCCACTCACAGGATACAACCTGAATGCTTGTCATACAAATAATCAACAATTTCAGTGTGACATGAACAGGGTATACGTGACATGCAGCATACCAATAGCAAGAAACGTGGCAGATGATTTACTGCAAGGGGAAAAAAGGGCTGTAACATGAACCAATAATTTCTTCACTTAATCCAGGAATAAAGATAAAAGGAGAAAAGAAAAATACAGTTAACTCTTCCCCAGGGTGTTTGAATGAGGAAAGTGCTGAACTGTGAATCAGAATTGAATAGACAGAAACATTAGATCCTTTCAAAAGGATGTTTGCCTTACAGAGATCAGATATTGTAGTAGCACAGATCTGGCTCCTTGCCTATGCTTTGCAGCATGCAAATGAGTATTTTCCTTTCTCAGCAGCTCTGCAGTAAAACCCACCATGAAATCACAGAAATATACTGAAGAATTCTCTGAAATGACCACCAATTTGGCTGTCAAACATGAGAAACTGATGCTCGATTCGCAAAGCTGCAGGTAGGGGCCCTCTGTTCCAGACTCACTGTCAGTGGAAACACAAGCAATGAATACCTCTGAAAACGGTGATCAAAGAGGCACATTATCAAAGGTGATTCATGATGCAGGCAGGTGCCAGACAACTATTTAAAAAAAAAATTTCTACCTGCTATTGAATCGAGGTGCACAAGAACATGTTTTCATGGTGGCTTGCAGAGGAGAGTTACCCTGAGTTCTGAGGGAGGTCTAGTTTGTCGTGCTGAAGGCCAGGATGTTTCAGCCCACATTAAGCTCTGCTCTGCCACATGCAGACCCTTGCAAGCCTGAGCTATTTTAATACTGAGATTTTATTGCAAACTGAAACTGAACAACCTGGGGATGCTCTTCTGCAACTGCACCAGCTAAGCATATTTAAATTGTCAGGACCACTGAAAGCTGTGTTTCAGTTGGATCTCCCAATTTGAAAGACCAACAAATAGATAGCCAATCTCAGGACAGAACAAAAAATGCCTTTTCAGTTTATTAACTTTGTCAAGACTGGAGCTGTCACTACAAACTGTGCCACTGGTGAGTTTGAGTATTAAGGTGAAAGGAAGGACATCAAAGAGGAGGGAGACAAATGTGTTATTGCCAATTTAACTGTGTATCTGATTCCCTAATACAATCTTTCACGCTTGTACTGTAGTTGCCTGCAGCTCTCTTGATTTCATCAACATCAGTATTTTGCTTATGTTTAAGGTCTGGGACTTCTGAGAGGCACATTAATTTATTTTTCATAAGCTACTTCTAGCATATTTCCTCTCCACTATCCTATTAACATCATCACAGCCATTCAGAGTGGAAGGGACTTCTGGAAGTCTCTCTTCCAACCTTCTGCTCAAAGCAGGGCCAACACTAAATACATTGCCAGGTGACCTTCTGCCAAGGCTGTCAGTCCCTGGTCTTTTTCAAGAGAGTACCACTTGTCACAATGATTTACTTTCAGCTGTGGGTCACCATCTCAAAGACCACCACTGTTTCCCTGTCCAACAAGAGTCCAGTGCCCCATATCCGAGAGCACCCATGCTTCCACAAAAACAGGACAATGGCCTAGTGTGAGATGATAACCATAATCACTTACACCGCTCCTAGCTAAACTGGAACAGCTGACTGAAGCAAAGGATTCCATAATCCCAATATCCCACCCTTTAAAATGAGTGTAAGCTTTACAGTAGATTCAAACATAGCATAACTCAGATTAACAGTGAGCTGCTTGTCGTTCCCATCTGTACCTTCCCAGTAAAATAACACTTACAGACTTGATCACAGAACAGTTTTATCCATTTGCCTTTTTGGAGACTTTACCACAGTATGCAAATATTTCAAGGACAGAAATGGTTTCAATGTTTATTCAACATGAACATGTAGGAAAAGAGAAAATAGCAGGCATGAGATATTTAGGGCAGCCACTGTGAATTCACTGTAGGTCTGGGAAGACTGTCAATACTGAGGGCTTGTGG
This sequence comes from Nicator chloris, assembly GCA_013400495.1. Taxonomy (NCBI): domain Eukaryota; kingdom Metazoa; phylum Chordata; class Aves; order Passeriformes; family Pycnonotidae; genus Nicator; species Nicator chloris. The sequence goes on from WAAE01008516.1 coordinate 15,714, forward strand.
CAAAATGCTGTGAAAAGTACAGGAACAAAATCAATTGTAGCCAGATTTTTTCCCTCCCAGTACACATGACAAAATTATTTACAAGTGGCTTATTTAAATCTAGCCAGAAGTCAGCTATTTCGGCAGCCTATTGAGCAGAAAAGATCCCCTGTGAGTTAAGGAAGGTCACGGATCCAGTTATATCACCCAGATGATCTCTCTGACAGAGTATTTGTAACACTTGCTCTACCTTGCCTTTGTTTTGAAGTGGATGGCTTGTGACAGTGGGTTTTACTGCCATTTTTTGTTGGCATTGGCTAGAACTTGCTCTATCCTGACACAACTTTTCACATAAAGATGATGAGCAGAGTGTGAAAAAAAACAAACCAAGAGAGAACAACACATCTCATCTAGAAGCAAAAAAAATAGTCACTAAGACCACCCTTTCAGAAACGCTCATCTAACCTAAAGCTAAAAACTGCTCTAAACACCACCCACACTGCAGTCATAGATTTCCTGCTCGGCACCTCTCCATAATCTCAATGCAAACTGCTGCAAAGGCCGTCAAGCTAATAGCTGATCTGGCTCAGTGCCAGTCTGATTTTGACTGTCCCCTTTAGAAGTCTAGGGCATCTCTGCATTGGCAAGTAGCACAGTGTAATTGGAGTGGATCTGTAGAATGAAATGGTGGGTACAGAGCAGCTGAGGGCCAACCTGTACACATTTTAGGGATATTACTTAGAACTGTCTCGCGTGTGGGCCCTACACAGGATGCTGAGGGGTTGGTGTGTAGCAGGTCCCTTGCTGGACCCCACCTACTTGGTTCAGCAGAGGGACATGCAGTTTGTGTGCTCCAAGACCACTTCATTCACGCTGAGAATACAAGTATAGTAAACAGAACAGAATATTTGCTTCCTGAGTACATTCCTGATCTGAACTAAACTGCTAATACAAACACATCTTGGGATCACTTAGGAGGGGTCTTTATCCAGGGAAATCCTTTGTACGTTGTCTGTACACGGATAAACACAAAACTGTTAAATTTGATGAACCACTATGAGAGCTAATCAATTCTTTTCCCCTCTTTATTGGAAAAGGTAGGACTTTAATGTTACAAAGACAAAGAGATTCAAATCAGGAAATACCTGTCTTTTTTATAATTTGAAAGTTTAACAATGAGCAGTACAAATCACTGGGTTTGGAATCCTTTACATAATTGGCCTATTCTGTCAAGTTTTGATATGAATTGGCTCCAAAAGTGTATTTATTTGGCCCAGGCCATCACTGCCAGACGTTGTCATTTTCCAGGCATGTCCATGGTGGGACACCTGGTCTTACGATGCTTTGTGAGTCAGGAGTGGTGCTCTGGGGACAGCACTGTTCAGCTGCACAGGGGAGATGTTTATTGGTGCCAAATCACAGAAACCACAAACACTGTCTTCCAGTAAGCAGATTCCTCTGGTTAAACTCCTGCAAGTTCATTTCATAGTGAGCTTCATGGGCATTCAGAGAAGTGTGTCAGACACAGAATCAGAGCATCCCAACATACCCCCAAACCTCACTGCTCAACTGTTGTGAATAAGGTGATGAGATACTTTGCTTTCTTTGGGGTTTTTTGTTGTTGTTGTTTTGTTGGGTTTTGGTTTGGTGTGGTTTGATTTTTCTTGCTTCTCTCCATTCAGAATGCAATGAGGCACAGTTGTTTATAGAGATAAATGGCTTTCACAGAGATGAAGACTCAGCCATGTATATCAAGGAGCGTATGCCTGATCAAGCTTTGTGGACACACCACAAGCAGATAGGGAGCTGTATTACTGACTTTGGGGGATAGGTCAGTTCTCTGGAAAAAAAAATAAGCCTACATCAGACTGAATTCTGCAGTAGATAATACAGCTGCTTGATGAATATATAAGAATCCTTATTTAATTCACTCTGTACCCCTGGCACTCCTCATCCAGATAATCAAAGAACTGAGACTCTAATGGCTGTGTCTGAATATTTCCTTTCTTTTAAAGCTTTCAAATTCCTTATGCTTCTTCAGGACTTGCCAGCTTTCTTCATGTTTTAAGGGGAATGTACATAACAGAGAGTTCTGCCTCTTTCTCATGGCTCTATAGTAGAGCCCACAGAAGCTCTGCCTACTCATTCCAAGCACCTTTTGTTCTGATGTAATATGATCAAAGAATTCTATTTGAAAGAAAAATTAATGATCAGTTCTAATCCTGCTGAGCATAACTCCAGTGGATATGAACTTTATAAACAGCACCCATGGTACAGTCTTTGGGGTTAGGGTACCCTTAACTCTTATTGAAAATCTGAATTTGCAAACACACTTCCAGAAAAGTGAAGGAGCACATGGAAAGATAAACCTATCTTTCCATCAACTTATTCAGCAAATCCTCCTGCAGAGGTTCAGTTGCTATGCCCCATTAAACTGGCAGTGGTCACCTTACTTTACACAGCAGCCCAGCAGTCCTCAAAGGCAAAGCATCCAGAGGCTCTGGAAGACCAGGAGCAACAGCATTGCCCCGAGCAGGTCCCGCGTGCATGGAGCTGAAGCAGCCATCCCTCTGAGACTGTGTCGGTTTGTATTCCATCTGCATTGTCTGTTCCAGGCTTGCTGTTTGCTTTCTTGTCTTTGGAGGAGGGGAGGTGGGGAAAGGGAAATATTTATGAATGTGATTCTTTATTTGCTATCTTTTTTGTGTCTCTGTTCTTTCTTTTTAAAGTCTGCCCAGTTCCCGCATTCAGCTGCTGCATCCAGAACAAGGGAACAAGCTGGTCCCACAGCAGTGGCCCATCTGCCTTGGGTTTCGTGGAGGGGAGGAAGGACAGAGTCTTGTTGATAAAGAGACTATTCAGAATTCTGGAATTTAATTTAATATGCTCCAGAATACACTAGCTTTTTCACTGGCGACCTGCAAAACAAGGCCCCTATTCAAAAAATTTCTAGCATAGATTTAAAACTTTAAAAAGAGTAATGAAAAGTAAACAATGCAGAAGGGATGCACAAATAAATGCACAAATCTGACAATCATATGGTTAATGAAAATTTACAGATGTCTTTGGGCTTATTTTATTTTGTCGCATTTGTGGAAAATTAAATAGAAACAAAGCAAATTAAATACTTCACAAAAAACTACATTACTGAAAGATCCAGAGAAAATTGTTTCAGTTGCAGTCTTCAATGGGAAGAGACAATTCTATTCAAGTAGAAAGGGACCAGATGAGTCCAAAGCTTTACAATTCTTGAAGATTTGGATTATGCAAAACTTAACTCTCCTGATACACTGTTATTCATTTAATTCTTGTTTTACACCCAAAAAGATGAAAAAACACCAAAGATTCAAAAAAAGAAAACAAACAATAACAGCAACGATATAAGAGAACCAAAACCAAACCAAACAAACAAAAAAACCCTCCAACCTGAGTTGGAGCTGAAGAATTGTTTTTGGTGGAACTGGGAGCAGAATCCAGGCATACCAACTCCCAGCCCTCATAAGTATTGGACAACCTATTTTAGCAAATAAATGCAGAGAGGCACTCTTTAAACAAACATCGTATCCTATGCTGACCCAATATACATACAATACAGTGAAATCTTGAATAATTTATCTACAGTGTGAGTTCATTATTCAGACAAGCATACCGTGCAGTTTAATGGGAACTTGCTTCATTACTTTCAGGATCTTTCAAATCCATTTGTGACATAAATACATGCTTACTAAAACATTCTTAAAACTTCTGAGAGAGTCAGCATTCTCTGCAGAAAGAAAATGCCTGATTCCTTTCTTCACTTTCTGAAGTTCACTGCAGTTCTATGGCATTTTCAATAAATTATCTAGAATGTCTGTGTTACTGCTTGTTGAAATGCTACTTAGATTAGTTTAATTCAAAGGTCAAACTATTTTCAGCGTTTAACTAAGTCATTTCAAAACATGCCTTACCATTAAGGGCACAGAGGTGTGAGTATTCAAGACCATATTGTCCTTGCAAAGTGTGCATATATTTAAATACTTATATTCCCATTAGCTTAAAATGGGGAGAGCAGATGTATTAGCTTACTCACTGAATCACGGTGAAGATTCCCAACGGATTATCATAAAGGTCCATTGTGTTTAAAGCTGATGGAAGCAGGTGGCAGGGTCCTGGGACACGGCAGTCTGGGTGGGCGATCTGTGCCTCTTGTGCTGCCCCGTCCCCACGCACACCCGTGCACCCCGTGCAGCCTCCTCTGCGTGTCCCGCCCGGCCCCGCTGCCTCTGCCAGATGGGCTGTGGAGCCACGGACACTGCTGCTGCCTGAGAGCTGCCAGAGGCAATGGGGACACGCGGGGTCCTGTGGCAGTGACGCGCCCACACGCCAACCCATGTCGATGCTGCTGACACGGGAGGATCAATGGGGAAATTGCAGTCCCGTGGTCCGGGCTGTAATGATTTAATGACAGTTTTTAAAACTGTTGCGTAGCTTCACCTTGAAACAAGCCTTGAGATTAACTTTAACAAATACAGAAAAGTATGGTCATGCCGACTGGATCATGTATGATTCCAGCCTAATGTTAACGATGTGTCAACGTCTGCTGGTGTAAGGAGGGATAGGCTTAGTTGTGCTTTGTTGTCTTTGCCTTGGCTGGGATTCTTACAATACAATATAACTTTGGAGGTTGTAATGAAATAAAGCTTTCTTCTGCTTATGCAAAAAAAAAAAAAAAAAAAGAAGTGACAGCAGGAGAAAGACTCTTTGTCAGTTAAATATCACAGGACGAACAGTACAAACCAGACCACTAAAATCAATGAGTGTATGTCTAAGTTTTCCTCTGCCCAGGTGAAGACGTCTGATTTTCAAAGGACGATGCCTCTAGGTTTTGAACAGTACGTCTTTAAAAGCATCTTACACGTCCAAAACTGGAGCATCTTACAAACACCCATGAGAAACACAATTGCTTCACGTAAAGAAACAGTATTTTCTTACCAATCTACACTGCAATTTAAACAGTCGTGCTGAGTCAGTTGCTGAAGGAATAACAACCTATTCCCCAGTGATCCTGCATGAAGAAGTCCTTCAGCTGAGAAAGTCTTATGACAGCTGAGCACTTCCAAGTGAGCACTTCTTCCTCTCTTCAGACACCCATTGCCCTCACTCCAGGAGTGCAGCACTGGACACAGCTTCTTTCAGGGAAGGAGAAAAGACAGATTGTACAGTGAGGCTGGTGTGAGAGGCATGTGGGAAGCTGTGGGAAAGTGCACCAGCCCTTACCCCCTGACTACAGTGGGTGAAGGGAACTGCTGTGTCCAAGTAGATGAAGAGAAGCAAAACAAGAGGGAAAAGTGGTGGCTCTGGTCATTAAGCTGCATACCAGATGTGTGAGTCTTTACCAACAAAGACAGCCACCATGGAAAAGGGTGTGCTGAAAGCAGTTAGTTGAAGCCATCCCCATTTCTAACAAGCCAGATCCACCTGCTCTCCCACAGCTCTCACTTTGGCTCACAAAATCACAAAGAAATGCTATCTCTCCTAGTGAGGTGAAAAACTCCAGAATGGAAGTACGGGTGGCTGGATGGCAAACACTGCTGGCATTGCTGCAGTGATGATTCCAGAATCCCTGCAAGGCTGGAAGGGACCACAGTTTAACGAAGATCACTTCAGCTAAAGGCTAATGACCAAGGCTAAGGACCTTTCATGGTAGGCCCCAAGAAGAGCAAGACAAGAGAAGACAATCACTCCTGTGCCGTGGATGCAGTGGATTGAGACACACTTGGGAAATCCACACCAAAGCTCCCAGATCATCACTGTAAAAGCAAATCTGACAGCCTGGTGGGTTTTTACTGTACTGTGCCACTCATGTTTTCACACGGTGGAGAAGTGAAATGGAGACCATTATGTATCTTTCCATTAAAAATGTGCCAATGGAAAACCCAGAGTCTTAATTTTCAGGACAGAGGCTGAGCACATTCCGTCACCAGCCTTGTTGAAATGCTGGTGTCTGCAGGGTCTATTACATGGCAGCTGGACACCGGTCTATTAGCAAATTTGTGGTTGGGCCATTCTTTTGGGATCACAAGACGAGGTAAACATCTCCACTTATGCAAAGAGCAGAAAGAATTTTTTCCTGAGGTAAGCTTTGATTCCAGCTAAGCAGGCCTATAACAAATGTAATTCTGTTTTCTCAAGGGTGGTTTGAATACATGATCTAGGAGTTAAAACACTCCAGGGTACTGAAAAACGCCAAGTGCAGTGTGGTAAAAATGTGGAGTTAGGCATCATTTCTGAATTCAGATCTTAGCACTGAAACTAATTTTATTTCTGGCAGTGGGTAAATTGTTAACAGACAACTTGTAGAGACATTTGTTTGAGCAGAGCTACTGATATTCAGTATTTAGCCTGAGACATGTGGGGCTGTATTTTCAGAGTGTCATCCTGGAGGGTTAGCCACAGAGGATCATTTTCTTTAAACTCACCTAGACACAACATACCACTAATTTGACTTCTGTAATCAGAAGCCACTTTTTAAAAAAGCAAATTTTCATCTCAAGCCTTGCAAGTGTTTTTGGAGATATCCCACTAATTCAACAGGCTTCACAGCTACTCAGACTGCATTCGTTTCTCCATCTCAAAAAGAGGAGTAAAGATTTACATATCTAAAAGATTATTCAGGCAATATTTGTGGAATAGTTTGAGGGATTATGTAGGTAGTTTACCTCATATGACTTCCTCACATGCACTTGAGTAGATAATCTGATCATTTTCTTTCACCCTTGTGTTTTCTCCCAGCTGCATGTGATTTATTTGGATCTTTAATTACTCATTTTTCAGATTCTCTAATATTTTGTAGAGAAATCTTGCTATCTTCGCACACTATGAAAGACATGGCAGAAGTTATTACTGTACCATTAGACACTGAGATCAAACTCATTATTCAGGAGAAATTCATGAGATCATTTTAATGGTAACATGATACGAAATGAGATAGGTCCCTGGCCCCAACCTTCAGAACCAGCAGTTTCCCCTTTCTGGACTTCCCTGTTCTGAAATTCCACCAAGAGGGGCATTGGAAGAACTAGAGAGGAAAACTAACATATTTTATTTGCTTTCCTCAGAGCATCTCTTGTGAAGGAACCAGTGATGAAATAAACAAAATAAACTAGCCTTTAACATGATCCTTTCCTCTCACCACACTCTTAATAACATCTTGAGAATCACGTACTGAACATTTGGGGCCAGATGCTCATCTGGCATGATTTGATGCACACACATTGAAACCAGTAGAGCAATGATAATATATATACACTAGAAGCTACGACAACTGGGCCTTAATAAAAGGTTTCATAAGTTATGTAACTGGTAATTCTTGTACAGGATTTGTTTTTAATACGATTGACTTTGTTGAGATGAACATGACTATAACCTTAGAAAAGATGTCATGCTACTAAAAAAAAATAAAGAACAAAAATCAACTAAACCCACAATAACAGTGCTTCTAGAACTCAAAACAAAATTAATTCTTCCCTCTCTGTTATGTCCAATATTTTTCCATTTAAACTGGAAGACTGGGACCTATCTTACAAAGTGCAGACTTTTAATCCCCTCACCTAAGACTCTGAAATCACCAAGGAATAAGGCACCTGTAGATGTAATGCAACCCAGATTTAGAGATATGTTTGAGCCCAATGAATCCCATCATAAGAGAAGGGATAACCACTAAACTGAGGCAAGGTGAAGACTCATCCCAATTTCCATGGCTGCTCTAGGTTACAGTGGGGCCAGCACTTATTTTTGCTCTACATCAGTTTCAGTCCGCTGGCTGCAACGTGGTTTCTAAGGATAAGGTGTCAATACCAATTTGTAAAGCCAAAAGCAGGCTCTGCTAAGTAAATGAATACAGACAACAGTGCTGATAAGTTGCCAATTTGACTGTGCTGCTAGACAGGAGATTAACTACGGCTGCACAGGAATTATTAAAAAATTAAAACTTCGCATATTGTGTCAATGCCTCAGGTCTGATGGCATTTCAATACAGAGAATTCTCTAAGTAATCAGTAGGGCAAATGTGGTGGCAATACCATAGGGCAATTATTCAATAGCTTATTAGTCAAATGCAGTTTGGGAAAAAGTGAAAATATTATGAACATTATTTAAGGGCATGAAAGGGCATTTTTTTTCTACAAAAGAGCTAATCTAGACATGTTCTAGCTTCATTTGGTCTTGGCAACAATCCTCATAAACAGGACTTGCATTGTCTGACACCAGAGGCCTATGGTGCAGTTGGCTGTCTCTGCTGGTCACCCACTGCTTGCTGCCACAGTGGCTTCTAGGATGTGATTCATCTGACCTAATTCAGCTGACTGCTTTACAGTTAAGATGAATAATGCCTTTTGCATTTGCTGTCTATCTGGGTTGTTTGGTACGTTGTACTGCAGACTGGCAATACTTTGTGTACAACAAAGAAGAATAGGAGCTAGAGGAGAAGCTCTGAACTTAAGACTTCAAGTAAGACTGTGTGTAACTTCTGTGTCTCAGAGCCTCCCTTGAGGCTCTATATTACAGAGGCATGAAAGCAAGATATAGACTAGACTCCAGTGTTACACTGATCTACCAAGCTGCCAGTATCCAAACCTGCTCCCCTGATGCAGTATTCCATTAAATTATATTTGCTGGTGTGACTGAACCTGGCCTTCCAGAAGTTGGAAAGAAGTTTTCTGAAGAAAACTTTTTACATGTCAGAAAGTATAGGCTTGCCAGCAATCATGTGAAAAACATGCTCTAGCAATGTTCTGGCTCTTTTCTTAAAAGCCCAACACTCCCCCATCCTCCCAAGCACATTAAGATCCACACACTTTCTTTGGGCATAATTCAAGGAGACCATGATGTTGCATGTATTCAGCAAGACTCCTCTTCCCATTGTTCATCATAATTACACCCCCTGCCAGAACTTCTCAAACAGTGTTTCTCACTTGAAAAGTGGGCTCCTCCTCTCCTTCCAAGCTCATCTCCAGTGCTGGCCATTAGAGAAAGGAACTGAGGATGGAAAAGACAGGCACGAGTAACTGGGGGCAGACTGACAGTGCTAGAGCTTTGAGCATGTCCCAGGCTCACTGAAAAGAGTGGGCAGAGCTGGAGGAGAGAAGTGATGGTGCTAATCTTGTATCTATGGTTCATTTGGAATTGCAATGTGTTTGTTTAACATTCAGCTTATGTTTGACTTGTATGTATTGATGTTTGCATTAAATCAAGTAATTTTTCTGTGATCATGTTATATCAACAAAGCTATATAAAGCATTTGACATCCTTAGGAAAATTCTTCATATGCTATTATTTGTCATCTTAAAACCAGTAAACAGATTGGTAAAACAAGCAAACTGATTTTCAGGTGTGTTACAGAAGTGCTGTTGCTCTACATGGTCCTTTGTTACCGGGAAATATCAAATCAGGAGAAAAAATTAAATTGCATTTTTCCAACCTTGCACCTGCCAGATAAGATACTATGACATAATCCCATGTACAGAATTAGATACAACTCGTTGTGAATATGCATGGTGAAATCAATCCAGGATACATAAGAGAAAAAGAGAGAAGTCTCAGTACTGCCAGAAATGTTTAACAATATTTTTCTGTTTTAGAAACTTGAAGCTACAGAAGTCCCAGGTAATAATTAACTTAGACACATTCCTTGCTGCCTTGAGTAAACAGAAACTGACACCCTACCGTAAGCAAGCTGGGACTGTGACCCAAGAAGTCATGTCCCACCAGAAGATTTATATCCACCCCAACATATTTTGGCACAGAGTTGCCACAGAAACTGAGAGAAAAAAATTATGATCAAGGTTAAGCAGCTCACAGATGGTTTTTCAATGACTGAGAAGTCAGTTCTGTTCAAAATAAAGCTGGGACCAGGCACAGTCTGTCTTTTCAGTGGTTTCTGGTTGTTTCCAGTCACTGAGCTGCTGGGGGACTTCAAACAGGTATCCAACCTGTGTCACATGGGCTCACACCCTGTTGATTGCTGTGCAAGGAGCCCAAGAATGGTCACGTTACATCAGCAGTGACAGGCAACATTCCTCTTTTGAAAATGGCTAATGAACAACCCAAACTATAACCACTTCACACAAACAGCAATCAGGCTAAAGGTGGTACACATAGAAATTATACTTTGGAGTTTCAACAAGCCATAATCAAAGATCACCTGATCCAGACATAGCAGTACTCCATGCTTATTTATTTATTGTTGTACCTAATTTCTGTTAGGATTTCTGATGAGCCATGCATCGTTCTTGTTTAGATGTTGGTATAATGACTCCTGTGGAAGTTAAATAGCATTAAAAATTATTTTCAAAACTCATGCATATTTAGAGTGATGTAACTCAGCACCACCCTCCTGTCTTCCAGGAAAAGGCATATTTCTATTTTGTAAATACGATGGAGTTTGTAGCAACTAAATTATCCACACAAATTATGTCCTTCCAGCAGGATGGCAAAATTAAGGAACAAAAGGAAAACCCTATCTGACAAAGATGAAAAAGACGAAAGGCTGTAATGAGTAAACCAATTGCATTAATTATATTACTTGTAAGGGTTTTTTGAAAAGTTCCTTGGCCAATTCACTTGCAACTAAAAAAATGAGTAAGGGGAAAGAGAAACGTCATTTCCAAGTCAGTCTCCATTCCAAGGAAGGCAAATTTCAGCAACAGGTTTGTTAATGGAGATATTGTGTTGGAGGGCTGTGTAGGATATTTTGGCAGCCAGTTTGACAGGTCAGTCTACAAACCAGAATATAATTCAAAGTCAGATTGAAATCATCATTAGCCAAACATATCTTAGACAAGTATTTAGCTTCTCTATGCATGCCTTTTAATGGAGTAGCTAAGTTCTCAAGTCCTTAATTTTAATGTCATTTTTACATTGTATGCTTTTTTAGTGAAAAGGCGGTATTAGAATTGCCACCCAATTTTCATGAGTGAGGTGGTCCTAAGTAGGATTGATGGGCTCACTGACCATTCCCAGAGCCATTTACAAGGTGACTGAGAGAGCAACAAGCACTCCTTCATGGAGGCCCTGGTGGTGGTGCAGAGGACACACACTGGCTGGTTTTAACTGGTCAGTGCTTCTTCTTCCACATGGCCTTTTGGTCACTGCCTCAGTCACAAGTGGTACTTCAAATGTGAGGATGCTTCATGATAACAAAACATGGTGGAGAATAAGAAACACAGTTCTCACTTTATCTCCATCTCTTTCACATCCCACAGCAACCAAGAGACACGGTGTCAGCATTTTCTGTCATGCATCTGTATGTGGCATCACCTTCTGTGGAGGAAGAAAGAGACCTTTCTTGGCACATATGTCCTACATAATGCTCTAACCCTTCAGTAGAGAACTTTCATATTAGCTCAGTTGGATTGTCTACTATTTTTGGTAACCACACAAGCATGCACACAGTTGCTTTGCTATCTCCCACCAGCACTAAAAGCCCACTGCTGCACACCTCCTTCTCCCACTCATTCCTGCATTTGCCTGGGAAGCTATTCAGGCAAAGCAGCAGCTGAAACACAATCTTTTTTAATTACTAGCAACTGCGTGTGCCAGTAGAGATATATGACTGTAAACCTACGTGAACACTGACCTCAATGTTCTTTAGCCTAAGTAGAGCTCACTTGCAGACCTCATCTATATAAATACTGGCTTTACCTTCCCCCAAGCATGACAGTGTTTGAGCTCTTTTTAACTGGAGATTCATGCCTTTACAAGGACTTATCTGAATCACTGCAAATCACTCTGTTAAGCCCTGAAGTATATCCCTCTGTTTTCTGCTGATCTAGATGATTTTTCGAAAGCAGCTAGCATTTTGAGGAGCTTTAATGTGGGATGCAGGAAAGAAGCCTCCTTTACAAAACTTTTGTAGTGGTTTCATCCAAAAATCATTCCTCCTAAAATGGCTGGCTGTGAGCACTTTAGATGTGAGAAGTTTGGAATTACAGACTTTGCCAAGTATGTAAACTTTCTCTATTATTGTGAGAAAATATTATTAATTATTGTGGGAGAAACTAATCTGAGAATACAGGTCTCCAGTCAAAATTGTATCCATGCTTGATCTCAGCATGTTCTTTTATTCCCTATATATTCTGTTTATGTGCAACCTAGTTTTCTCCACTGAAGGTTGTGAATAACAGATGTAACCTCATTGTCCTTACTGACTTCACTGAGCTATAATTGAACACTGCTTTTGGTATGCTCTCAACAGTGTTGCTTGTATACTGCAAGTCATCTAAGTACTAATATTGAATTTATTCCATCAAAAAACTAGCCCCTAGGGGCAAAAACAAAGCAGAAATAATTAAATTCATCTAGTAAACCACAAGCTCATTTGAATAACATTGCCTTCTCTTGGTGCTGTGTGTACATACAGCAAGCATAGATCATTACAGCCTGGCATCCGCTCCAACGCCTGTGAAGCCAAGATTCTGTTTTGGCTTCACAAGCAACGAGTGCTTTGAACAGGAGAGAGAAGAAATCTGAGTTTCTGTATGTTTTTCCCCAAGCAGGAATGCTATGTACAATATTGTCAGGTTTTCCACAGAACACTTTGCTTCTGTTTGAACTCCTTGCAGATTGCACTGGTATATTTTTATTACTTCCAATATGTCAGAGTGAAATGACAGTAGCCTTGTGTCAAACCAGTTATACATCTGATTGAAATCCATTCACATTTCACCTGCAACTCATTATTTTCTCATTTCTATGTTGTTCTCAGGATGAACCAGTTCACAGTTCACTCTTTCCCTCGGAACACACATACCTATTACATGCCTCAGGTTCAAGGGCTGACCAAAAATCTGTGGGACTCAATATTTCTATTCAGTATGACACAGCTTTTTGTATGGATCTGGCCCATACGGTAAGGTAGGAAGAAACCTGCAATCAAATTGCGTTTTTCAAAGGCCTAGTGGAAGTTTGGGTCTGTATATAAAGCTCAGTGATGAATGCCTCCTCTTCTATCTTCCTTCAGCTCTTGATATAGAAAAGTTTTTGCAGTCAGATAAGGAAAAATCAGCATGTACTTGAATGTTGCAAAGTGGGATGTTTTTATTTTTAAAATTTCTCTTTTTCAGCTGTGCAACTTTGTATTTTGCATACGAATAAAAATCACGAAGAGTTATATCACAGCTTAAATATCAAAGATGACTGTCAAATAATTCAAACAGAAGATTCTTTATTAAAGTCATTTTACTGAACAATTTTGTATTGGAAACCAAAGAAGATGAAGGAGAATACTGCTTACTGAATCAAAGCAAAGAGTCTTACTCTTCAGCTGCACATCTGCACAAGTGCTTCAACACATTGCTGGGTAACTAATTCCCAACTTTTGTGTATTTGAATTTGTTTCTCCACAAAATGGAAACACATACTCATCTGCCATATCTCACAGAGGTAGGATATATAAAGATTTCTTTCAAGGAATTTCATCAAAATACACCAAGTAAGTGATCAGCACCATTATTTTTATCCCACTTTAAATTCTCCATATCAAAACAAGACAATGCAACTTTTCACTTACATGTCATTCAGCTTATTTCACATTTTCCATTAGGTTTTGTGTGCTTTGGATAGAGTGTGTATGCTACCTTGGTGATAAACCTCTTTGTTTCTCTGGGAGGTGTTAGGAGTTCTGCATACAACTACATGCTGCTTCTTCTAGTTGCAAGCAGTATTACTGGAGACCTGAAAGCATTTTTGGTGGCACTCAAATTGCATGAAAACATGATTAACAAATGTCACCAACAATAATAAAGCTTTGCTAAGGATGTGGATATTCACCACCTTATCACAAAACAAAGAACCATCATCAAAGGAAGAGACATTCTTATGCATAACAGTAGTTTTATTTTATGGTACATCATTTGTGCAGCTATTTATTTTTAACAGCTGGTGAACAAATGACTTTACTATAATGTTGGATTTCTTTCCCTAGCTGTATGTATTTTTCCACAGGGTTCTGATCCAAAGTCAAATCAAAGTCAATCAGCATCAGTATACAAATTAGTATTCCATTCTATGATAATCCAAGTTTTGACTGACCATGGTTCTACTGATGCCAATGGCAAACCTGGGGGCTCGTTTGGTTATAAAGACAATGAACCAAAACCATGAGATGGCTAGAAACTTGGAAGAAGCTAAAATCCTAGAGCTGAGAACACTTCAGATGTTAGAGATCCATTCATATTTTTTAAAAAGTATCCACATGCAATATGATGTCTCCAGTATGCAAAACACATCAGAGGAACATGAGCTACTTTTGTGGTGTGAAATAAATGTTGGATGGAAGAATGAAAATGCTCTCTGGTTTCCTAATGAGAATTATACAACTCACTCCATGGAATCTTTTCTTGAGTCTTGTTTGCTAGAGCAAACTCTATAAATTACTACTGTATTATTCTAATGACATGGAATTGCTTAAAAACTGACAGAAAACTACTTATAAAACTTTATGTTGACACCATCAGTTATCTTAAAACTTCATTGTAAAACTGTATTAGAAATATTTTCAGATAGTCCAACCTCCTTCTCCTTAGCTTTTCAGAGATGATTCAGAAATGAACTGCACCCAAATCCAGCCCTGTATCTGCCCTGCACTGTCATGACCCAGGTTTCTCCCTGAGGCAGGGTGGTAATGCCATGAGTCCTCATCATGGCAGCAGCTGAAAAAGAATGTATTTGAAGTCTCCTCCTTGATCTGCTACTTGTTGTAGATCTGCTGTGTCAGGAAAGTAGTTCCCAATATAGGATACCTCTAAATTAACTTGCACACAGCCTACGTATCTTCTTTGCCTAACCATAGTTTCATCTCCACTGCAAACCAGCACATGGTTCTTCAGTATTCCTTATTTCTTATTAACACCTATTTTCTTTTTCTGGTACCCTCTATGTATTTTGGTGTCATTGTATCTGAATTTTACTTCTCTTCCTTCCATAAGTAGCAGCTATACGTGTTAGCCCTCCAAGATTCTGTGTGAGAATGCAGTATCTCCTAATTTGCAGAACCAGGTGCATCCACACTGTGTATATCCAGCAGCTGTAGAGCTGTTTGGCCTGCAAGCCTCTAAGCCTGACCTCCAGCATGGTCAGAGGCACATACTTTAGGATGCTTCATGCTTAAAAGCAGTAAGACAGTTACCATGTTCCCTCGGGCATCCAGACAGGATGTCTGCAGGCAATCTGCAATCTGCCGAGCTGGTAAGATATGGGCTGGAAGCAGAACATGCTAGGTTGGCTGTTTTTTGTGAGGTCTCCTTCCACGGAGAGGGATATTTCTTTCTTTACAAAAGATACTATCATCTCTTCTGTTGGTTTTCTTCAAATCTGCAGGTTGTTAAGAGGTCCTGTGAGGAGATACAAATCTTCCTCTAAGCATCGGTGCCAAGATCTGTTGTTGTGTGAGGAGCTCTTCTGCTTGCTTCACGCTTTTCTGATGTGCTGATTAAGTGGAGATGTGTCCACAGGAAATGCTTACACTAAAACTTATGCTCATCAGAGTTGATGACAAAAATCTTATTAGTCATACTGAAATGCCAAGGGAGAGATTGTGAATTCTGTGGGAAATATTAAGGCTCCTTATCATTCCTACAGGAAAACCTTGCTACCTGAGACAGGCTGAATGTGCAGAGACAACTGATTAGTGGCAGTAACACCCTAAAAGACAGTCAGACGTAGACAATAAACAAGAACTAGCTGTTGGACTTTGCTTTGCCCATTCCTTGTAGGTTTTAATTTCTTCTAGATAAGTAGTGAGCTATACATCGTCTGCAATACAAATGCTACTTCCTCACAAGACCATCCCAGTGTCTAAAGGGGCAACCCCCTGTTAGTTCACCATCTTGTGACATTGGCCAACCCTGCTTCTCAGCTTCTGACTCTTCTTCCTATCCCTCATGCTACTCAGCTAAAGATTACTTACTAGTAACTAATGCCAAAGCTCACAACAGCCAAAAAATTTCCTTTTAATAGCTTTGATAGCTTGCATTGCTTTGTTGGCTGTAGGTAGAGCTGATACGTGATAAGCTTGGTAAAATTTTCTACAGAAACCACGTTCCGACAAAAATTGCATTTGTCACTGAACAGAAACTGAGGGCCAAAAGCATTTGCTTTCATTACTAAAATAAAAAAAATGGGGACGTATCCTCTTTTTATTTAAAAACTACACACTAGAACTGAACATTATTGTTTTTAGGCTAAAAACCAAAATACTTTGGACAAAGGCCAGAACATTTCAGCTGAGAACTAGCTAATGCTTCATCACTGTGGTTAGCAGATGTGACTGGATCCACACAGGGAGTGAATTTGTTCTGCAAAACTTGACATTTTTTCACAGTCACATTTCAAGTGGAAAAGAAACCCTTTGAAAATATGGTGATAGATTAAAAGGAAGTTATCCCTTCTTCGCAGAGGAAAGCCAGGTATGCACACACAGAATGGAACTGGCAATACAGCTCTCATGGGTGCTCCCTGCTCATTCTCCTCCCTGCTGCACGCAGTCTGTCAGTCTCACTGCAGGAGAGAGGGCTCAGACCTCTCAGATAATGGGCATGCAAAAAGCTGTCACTTCAAATCTTTCTTAAAAGTGTGTTAGCCCTTATAAACTGCCCCCCAACCTGATTGAGGAATACATTTGGTAAAGGTCCAAGACTCTGCAAAATATAGTCATTCCATGTGCTCAAGACACTTGGGTATTTAAAGGTTTACTGTGTGTGGCAATCTATAAAGAGATCAGCAATGCTTTCCACTTAACATGTCCTTCAAGATAGGAGACAGAGGAGTTTTAAAAAATTCAGGAGGTGCTTAAATTTACAATCATTCAGTATGCCTTATGTTGCTCTCCTCCTTGCACAGACTGAAATAAAAACTGATGTGTTTGTTTTCACCTCAGTCCTAGATTTTTTTAAGCTGTGTGCATGCAATTCATTGGGGTTAATTTGCTATCAGCATGTAAGTTAGGAAGACTTTCCTACAAAATGCCCTGGGTGTCTGCTGGCTCCACACCTTAGAAAGCTCCAAACCTCCCCAAGCCCTACCCCCTCCCTGTGCAAGGGAAATCTGTCCCTGCTGCCCAGAAGCTTGTGCTGCAGTGTGCTCACTGCTTGGCTAATGGAGGAATAGCACGGCACGGAGCGACACGGCACGGCAGAGCCACAGCAGGGAAGTCCAGCTGCAGTCCCATGTGAAAGGCACTACTCTGGGAACATGCCTCCGCTGTCATTTATTTTACCTTACTGCTTGGCAATAAAGTACAACTTTTTTCCCTCCATCCTTTATTTCTCACCTCTCCACGTGGCAAACTAGTTTTCCTTTTAGCTGCAGTTTCACTCAGAAACAGTATGGAATTCCTGTTCCCACGAGTCTGGGGTTGTAGATGTGGCTTGAGCTCTATGTGTTGCCATGTGGGAGAGCTCCATCACTGAGGGGGCAAAACTCTGGCCACAGCTGGGTTGCCTTTTGGCGTTGCCAGTGACCAAAATGCACAGGTAGGTAGAAGTGTAGCCACGTGCCTCACCAGAGGCTGATGTCCTTGAATGGCCTCATGCCCAGGCAATGACGTGTGGCTCTTGCAAGTGCTCCAGTTTGAGAGACCATCAATCTCTCTGCTTTACGTGTGCCTGTTTAGCAACTAGCAACACTGCTGGTGCCAACAACTGCATAAGGGTAAAAATTTGGTAAAGGAGTGTAAACTTTAGCCTTTCTCTAAAAAAAAGTGATTTCTTCCTGGGCAAAGGGATCTTCTGGAGTATGTATGAGGTTTGTTATATTCAATTCCAAAATCTCTCCCCTGCTACAAGTTGCAGCACCAGTGGGGTGTCAGGGGAGCTCCTGGGCTCACTCTGAGGTGTGTCGTCCCTCGGGAGCACTGCCAGCTACCATGTGCTGGAGTGATGACCGGGTCCCATCACAGCTGTTTTCAGAGTTTGTTTGTGGTTTGACATATTTCTCTATCGTCAAGAACCAAACACGATGCTGCCCAACAGATCTTTCTTCCTTATCTCTTTCAAAAGCAGTTCAAAGCCTATACTCACAGATACAAGGTGCTCACGAGTGAACCTCTCAGGTGTCTCAACCCTAGCAGGTCCCCCATGGGGTAGACTGATACTGCACCACAGAGGTGGCAGAGGTTGTGAGTACAGCAGAGTCGAGGCAGAGGAGCCAGCCTTGATATTTGGAGAGACTGTAATCCCAATCCCAACAGTTTAGGAAGGCTGTTGAAAGATTCAGTTTATCACTTGGCAAAACATCCAGGGTTTGCCAAGCAACAAAATTCACACAGTCCAGACTGAGGCTCGCCAAGATTTGACAGACTTAAAGCACAACCATCTTTGAAACGCACTGTTAAACCTTCTCATTTCTTTTTATTTCACTCTGGGAAATGGATTTAGAATAAGCCAGATCCCTCTCAAGTACTCCAAGTGCTGCTCTGTTAGTGGTGCAACTCAATGGCCAGCGAGGGAGCCCCCCCATCCCACTGTGCTGTGAGGACAGCTGCATTACAGCTCACCCTGTCAGCTCTACCACCCATGTTTTATGGATTTCTTTTGCCAACAAAATTAGCTGCTTCCTTTGCCCTCCTTAGACATTAAAAATTCATGCATTTTTCTAATGATATCATTTGAGTTTTAAACTTTCCACCGCAACTTTAAAACTGCAGTCTTCTAGCACGTGAAACTCCATCAAAGAAATATGTTTGCTGATTCTTTGAAAAATTTTTAAATATTGGTCATTTCTAATGAGCTTCATTGTAAAGCAGCCTTGTGACTCTTATCAAGGACACTGTAAATGCATGGCTGTTATGATGCTGACGCAGCAAAAATGTTTTCAGTGCTTTGAAGCCTGTAGTTCTGGCATGTTCTAGGAAAATAGGCAGGGTTTTATTACAAACTCTCTCTCATACCACATGCTGTAGTAGTAGTCTTAACCTGTTTTAATTTTTTAACTAAAAAATTACAAGCTGGACCTGGAAGAGAAGGTTTTGGAGTGGTTGAAATTTTTTGTGTTGAAGATCTGATATTTGGTTTGGGATTTGGCAGGGGGGGAAGGTTTATGTGGGACTTCAATCTTTTTGGTAATGAGCCAAAGTAATGTGCAATAACGGTTCTGGCATATTTTCAGTGATCATGGCAGAATTTATTTCACCTCTCAGTATGTGGGAATATATTCCAGTGGGTAAGGAGTGTTCATTATTTTAGGCTTGACTCAGTACAAATATATATATTTAAAAAAGGAATATAACTAGATCAGCCCACACAAAATCATGAAGCCAGATGTCTTTTTTTCTTTTGCCTCAAATTCAAGTAGATCCTTTATAAACTGATGTGGAGAAAAAGCTGAAAGGGAAGATTTAATTATATGCTACAATCAAGAAGGCATTTTGCATCCCAATTGGCAGTTCTCTTACTGTGTATTTTAAGCAAGATGAAGATGACAGAGGAAAGCAGAGAAAAATCCCAGTTTCTATACTAGTTCTCTGGTGCAAGGAACAGCTTGATCTTATTTATTGCATAGTTTTTGCAAGTTCTGATATTTAGAGCCTGTCCTGTAACATCCAGGAACAAGCACTAAGGAATCTTAACTATAGTATCATGAATTATGAATTTATTTCCTGGAGTCATAGCCATGGCTCCTAGAAGGACATTAACATATATGCCTTTTCTTTTGGCACCTAATGAGTCTCTGGTACGCTTTTCATAATTAATCTTTAGAAAAATGAACAAGGATTAGAAGGGAGGGGAAATTCTTTCAGCATTCTCTTTATAACTTCATGCATCTTTACCAGAAACAAGTGGAATATTATAATTTTCTTAATTAATTAATTTGCTTCGAGAACCACCAGATTTATCTAATGGCTTTTTTAATATATTAAAACTGGAAGTGTCAGAATCCAGAATTAATGCTCAACTCTCATAAAAATTGCATTCTGTAGGTATAGACTTTTTGACTTCCCTCCCCTCCTAAACAGAAGACTGATCTAAATAATCAGTTCTTGATGCCCCGGTACATTTACATTATAAATTGAATATCCTGTTCTTGATTAGAAAATAGGATTCAGCAACAAGCTCTTGAAGTAGAGGTGCCCACAGGCAGTAGGTTTTGCTTACCACAGACTTTGGACAGTAGGTTTCTCACAAAGGCATTCTCTCCTCATTTCTTTAAGCTTTTCTGAATGCAGAATGAGCAATAAATATAATCATAACAATTAGATTTGTATATAAACAGTTTGCAATATTGGGCACTAAAAAATACTGGAGCATTTCTTTGCCACATCTAGTAACTGATAATGTAAACACAAAACATTAGACTTGAGATTTCTTGCTTTGGTGAGAGCCCAGAGTAAAAAGGGTAATAGTGCTTTGAGGGATAGGAATAATCTCTGAAGAGGGGAACTGTGAAAGTTTCCAAGCCTGTACCAGTAAATAGAACTGCACATCTATTGAATGTGATTAATGAAGTGTAATGATTGCATAGTTACACACTGGAAGAGCAATCAAAATTACCAGTGTTAACTTCATCAGGGTTTCATTCCTGTAGTACCAAGTACCAGGCATTTGTTAACTGCTGGCAGACATTTGAACTGATTTAAAAGGGCCAAGACAAACTGAACCATTAGAATTCAAATTTTCAGCCAGGGTTCCTAATTCTCTGTGACTGCTAAATACCTAAGACTCTGCTTTATATGATTTACATGGCAATCATAAATATTTCTCTAAACATAGTTGCTAGAATGCTTGTCTTCTTATCAGAGTTAAGGCAGGTGGACCTTCAGGCACAAGAGCTCGTTTTTCCTTGGGCTTCCCACTCACTGGCCCAGCCTCATCGTTGGGGGATGCCAGACCTCAGAGTACAGCTGAACTGAAGTCCCACTGCTAAATATTGCTAAGAACTGATGTCCTCTTCACAAATCTGCCATCGTGGATACAGTCATTTATTGCTTTACAGTTTAAGAAACACTTTGATATGTAAGGAAAACAGGGTGGGGTTTTTTGGTAAGAGAAACATCTAAACAAGGACCATTTCTGCCACATCCAAAACAAGATTTAGAAAATTAGCCAAAAATAAAGCAATGTAAATGAAGAAATAGCTTCATTAATACTTGCTAAAAACAGAAAGACTCTTGGACAAGTGACTCCTAGGGCTATCATAACTGTCTTGCTATTCCTGTTGGAATCTACTGGTGGCCAGATGGTGTCCTCTTTTCACATGAATTTTCAAGCTTTCTTTCACAAACCTGAACTATTTACTAATAAAACTGGGTTTTGTCCCAGACAATAATATTATTTTGCTGCTATACATTTTTGTGAATGAGTTACTAAATCTGAAGAGTTCTGTAATGTTCAACTGGCAAAAAAAAGTGACGGCTAACCATATGTCTAGAAAACATTACCCAAATAGTTGAGGACTCCATGGATTGGAAAACATTCTCGGATTTTCAATTAAGAATATTTTTCATGAAACTGTCGTGTGTTGGCAGATTTGCATATCTGTGTGCAAAAGAGCTGACAATTTTATCTGTCTACAACACAGGTGTCCCCAGGTGGATGTTGCTCGTTTAAGGTCCAAATAAATGCAATGGAGATGCATGCACCCATGGTCAGCGGTGTCTGAATAAATGCTTTTCTTACCCAAAATTCACTGTCTCACTCTCTAAAACTCCACTGATGCTAATGGCAGCTGAGACATCTGTGTAAGTCATGGCACATCTAGATGCTAGAACTATAAAACACACTGGGAGATACGGATGAGCTGAAGGTTCAAACAGCAAACCTCAGCCCAAATGTTCTTCAGCTCTGACAGTTTGTCACTCTCCCTCACCAAATATCAGCAAGCAGTTCCCTTCAGAACAGTAAGGCTTGGAACACTTACTAAGGAGCTGCAACACTGCACTTCAAAGGCCAAACACCCAGTTAGCTGTGAGTCACATCCCATGTATTGATCTCATGCCATCTGGAAGCACAGGCTCAAATAACCACCGCCACCCATTGTGTAACGTCAATAAAGTCAAACTGTCAAGGTATTTCAAGTCTCTGAAAGTGTTACCAGGAAGAATACTTGCTGGCCACAGGTAGGAGGGGTACAGAAAAAAAATAAGAATTTGTTATGCCATTGGACAAAATAGAACCAGGGCAGAATAAGCCCCCTTAAGATAATAGATGATAAAAGTAAAGGGAAAAGGGGTCAAGAACAGTCAATAGCTGGAACAGAGGATTGGGCACATAGCCATTTTGGTGGATTTGGGCCAGATATAGCCTGAGGCTGTACTTAAGCAGCTCTGAGTTGGAATGTTTAGATGTTAGTTTGAATGGCTATAAAAGTTTAATTAATGTCTGAGGGGCTTGGGGAAACAGATGAGCAGAGAATTAACATCCAAAAATTGCTTTCCTTGATGAAACCCTATCAGTTTCTCATAAAACGTACAAATGGAAAGAGAAATATATGAAAATATTTGTGTTTTTTCTTTTGTTACTATAGAACCTTTGAAGAATTCCTTCATAAGGCTCAGAATTGTTACTACAGCTGTAATTATTTCCCTTCTAAACTAAGAGATTTGTTTGTAAATGTCTTCAGTTTCAAAATACTGTGACCAGAAAGAAAAAACAAATCCATACATTTTTCTCTTTATTGCACAGAAGACTGAAGGTGCAGTTCCCTGACACTACGTACCTTAGTGTGCCAAACTCAGTAGCAAAAAAATTGAAGAATGTGAGGACATATTTTGTAGCTGCACAAAACAGTATCAGTCTTAGTGCCCTGGACATGTATTGATCATGCTCTGTGACAAGGCAGAGTTTTCCCTGCAGTGTAGCATTGCATACTTAACTGTGCATGGCATTTCAGCTTTCCTGCTGCAGCGTTCAGCATTAATTAGTTCCAGATACATTAGATTGTACCCTTAGATCATTAACATGTTTTGGTAAGCTAAACATTTAATTTGCATTGTTATGTATAGTATTATGAACACATTCAGTACATGATATAATGCCTGAAAATCTACCCACATATGCAAAAAGTGAGTGAAAAATGCAACCCATTGCTTGTGCATACCCTCCTCTCGGGTCCTGAAGCAGATGTCTACTAAACACCCTTGGTTCTGAATGCTGGATTTTTTTTCCACAGCTCACTGAATCCACACATCCCCCACCTTTGATCAGACTCTGCTAGCACCATCAGCCAGGCTCTCTTTTTCCTTCCAAAGCAGAAAGTTCTCTTTGCCATCCAAAATAACACTGTCCACTTAACTTGGCAAAATAATCAGGGCAGGGAATATTCCATCTTGTATCATAATGAGTTTATAAGACTGACTGAGCTTTTTGCCCTTCATGTTGGCTAGGAGCAGGAGTGCTGTGCTACTGAAAAGTGGAGATTTACTGTTTTCCCAGAGTATTCACAGGTATTTATTTTTCCTTCATCTGTCCCCCAGGACTCCCTGTAGGTAGCTGGCTGGCCGGCTTAGTTCCTGTTGAAGTGATTATTTAATGTGGTGAGAATATGTTTATTGTGTGGTTAATGATAGCAGAAATGTAGAGCCTTGGATGGATGCCTCTCTTTTCTTCCCTAAATCTAAACAAATACATGAAAATCAACCTATTTTTCTTCCTTATTTTTCTCAGTTGCTAAAAGCAACTGGAGCCCAGGGAATTTAATTGGACTTCCATATTTAAGGGCATATTTTTTCACCTTTGCTAAAGGTGAAAAATCTTTAGCATTTTCTTTCTGGTACAGAAGTGCAGACTCAGTTTAGATACGTTCACTTGGAAACCATGTTTGAAAAATGAAACTCACATATTTTTTTCTCTAGAATGCCTACAAAGAGACACATTTAAATGTCCAGCATTTAGGTGTGCTTAGATATTAGATGGCTAGGTTATTTTTAAAACATCTGAATGAGGGGTTCTGATTTTCATGAATGTTAGTCGCTTACTGTATCCTGTGGAATTCACTGGGGTTGTGTATTTTTGTGCAGTTCAGAGAATTTGTCCTTTCCACACAAGAGACCAATATTTGGGCTTGAAAATGGGGTTGATATTATCAATAACATGGACATGCAAATCTAAGGGCATCTGTTTTGAGACTTGTAATGAAGGAGGAAGCCAAGAGAGCATTAGTGGACTGCTGTAGCAATGGGTGTGTTACACTGTGATAGCACAGCACCAGCTCCTGATCCCTGTAAAACAAGCTTGTGTGCAAATACCTCCACATCAGCACGTATGTAAAGTATCTGGGGCTTGCAGCTAACCTGGAAAACAAAGTTCATAAGAGTGGCTGGAAATAATCCTTCCCCATCTGTAACTGGAGCATGCCTTGAGCTGTGCAAACGTAAAGCAAAGTTTCTGCCATCTCTGTTAGGAACAGGAAGCTCCAGCCTTCTGAACTTCCCGAGGCTTGAGCTTTTCAAACACAGCTCATTTGCAAAAGAATACATGATGAATAAGGTTTGGGTGCTGCTCATAGAATATGCACAAGAATCAAAATGGTAAATTTCACTTTTTCCCATCCAATTGTTTTGGGATGTTTTCTATTCCTGATTAAAAGTCTGTACACAAATGGAGACAGATTTGTGAATGTAATTAGAAAGAACATAGTCTACAAAACAAGAAAACTAAGGAATGAAAAATCATGACCTCTAAAGAGCAATGCATTAAGGATGTTCATTTCCCAAAAGGGAACTGCCACACTGGTGGCAGTGTGGAGGGAGCAGCATCCCTTTCCCATTGTAGAGCAGTGGAGTCTACAGGGCAATGGCAGTGTTGAAATTATCTGCTTGGTGCCAGCTCCAGCCTCCTCAACAAATAAATACTTTTGGTCACCAAAAATTTTTAAGGCTGCTTCTTTTGATGATCTCTTCATTATTTACCTACTCCTTACCTTTGCAGAGATGATTTTCAGGAAGATGCAGTGTCTGCAAGAATATCTTAGGATCCTTCAGCTGGCATGAGTGATCGGTTTCTTCTGTGGCATGAGTGATCAGTTTCCAGGACCTTTGCTTTAAGTGTACCTGGAGGCATCACAGCTATAAAACACTGCCTCCTTTTCTCTGCCCAAGACAGGGCCACAGTGCCCATTATAAATTCTGCCAACATTGTTAGAGAACATACTGGGGAAACAACCCTTCGAACTTGCTTCTGGGGCAGAAAAGTAACATCTGCTCATTTCTAGTGTCTTCTGGTGTCCTTGCAATGAGCCAATTCATTATTAATGACATTATATTTATAGCCAATTCAATGGAAATCAATTCATTAGGCTGAGAAGTTCTTCTGCATGGCAACCCTGAAGCCTTAATAAAAGGCCTTAATAAAAGTCAGGTTTTGTCACTAATTACACTAGGAGCATGCCCTAAAGAGAATTATGTATAAACCCTGGCCATTACAGACTATAGATTAAACACAGATTAAAAGAAGAATGAAAAACCTCCACAACTACTGAAGTTCTGTTTAAATTCAAGTTTCATCTGTACCAGCCCCAGGCAACTTTTTGTCTCTCCCCAGTACACCAGTAGCTGCAGAAGTGGTAAAAATGCCTTTTAGTCTGAAGAACCCCAAAAAGCTTTACAATCAGAAATCACTTGAACACGTCCTGAAGTGCAGCCTCCTTTGTGTTGAGAGGGAGCAGCTGCTCAGCTGTGCATTTCAAGAGCAGCACACAGCAATTTCAAAGTACACAATATCAATTCTGACTGACTGGAACCACAAGGACGAATTTAGGCCAAAATTATGTGCCTGCCCAGAGTTCTGTTCCCCATCGAAACTCTCACAAAGACCTGCTAACAGAAAACTGATCACTACTTGTCATTTTTTTTCCCTATGCTTTCCTCCAAAGTAGAAGTGGGCTGCTGCTACAGTGTGCTGCAACATAGATCCTCTCTCTGCTTCATGTTTTGTTTAATAGGAAGATGTGCAAATTTCATTATGTACAAACAGTAAAGGCTTCACATATGCAGGGTGGCCACTACTGACAGTTGTTAACAGAGCTCTACAATGAACTCAAACATCAGTAACCTATACATTTGTTCCATGCTTATATTTTTGTGCTTTCTCCCAATTGAAGCACATCTTCCAGCAAGCCTGTCTCTCCTCAGGTAGAGGAGGTATTAGGGGGTTGCAACTCGTCTTTGTTCATTTTACAGCAAGATTGCAGACCAACATAACCCTCTCTGCTTGCCTTACATCAAACTATTGTAGGTATCCTCAAGGATGGGAAAGATCTTTGTGATTTAAAGAATCATACACACTTGGTTAAAACACAAGAAGTATCTGTTGTAAAGGTGCATTGAGCTGAAGTGATTATTTTTTGTGTACAGTTTTTTAAGACAGAATCTACATAAGTTTTAGAACTCCAGTTCAAGTATAACCTTTGCTCATATGCCATTACTCACTCTCTCAGTGATTTACACTTTATGAAAGTCCCAGAAGCACTGATAGCACAACTGCTTAAGAACCTCCCTGTGCTGTGCAAACAGGTATGTGGTGCACTTTCAGGATAAAGGATTGAACTGTCATCATCAAAATACAGGAGTTGAGTATGGTTCTTGTAAGCTCCATCAAGCTGTGAAGCATAGGTGTAACAGATTGCCATGCTCTTACACAACTGCACGAAATAGTCAAAGCTCTTTGAAGTTTAACCTGCCCATACAGGAAAAGAAACTTATTCCACCTCATTACATCTGGAAGAATAAATCTTAGTTATGATGCTAGCATGAATTTACAGAATAATGCATAGCTGAGAAAGACTTTCCAAGTTTTGAAAGAATAGTTTCTTCTTTTAGCATAACAGCACTTTTTTTGAAATATTAGTAATAATTAATTTCCTTCTAGTGGTGGCACAGTTACCATACATACCTTTTAAACTGTCAAGTCTTAGCTGTGTTGCTTACTTTAGCCTCTGTTAACATTCAATATTCATGGAAATAAAAGGGGTTTATGTCTTTTAGGTAATTTTTATTGCTATACAGCAGTTCCAGAATGCTTTTAATTCAGCTACCTTAATACTAAAATGATACCTACTCATTGGTGACAGGCACAAACACATGTGGAAAGTCTAGAATTGTGGAAACAAAGAATAGTTTGGGTTAGAATGGATGTTTAATGATCATTTAGTCCACTCTCCATGGTACAGATATTTTTTTTGCTAGGTTGCTCTAAGCTACATTCTGGCCTGGAACCCACAGTTTTTCTGGGCACAGTTTTTCTAAACCTACCCTCTTTTCATATAAAAACTTTGCCCCCTTGTCCCGACAATACAGGCCCTGGTAAAAAGCCTCTGTATTCTTATAACCCCTCTTTACATATTAATATACTGCAAAAAATCTCCACAGATCTTCTCCAGGCAACCCCAACTCTCTCAACATTTCCGTACAGAGGATCATCTTCATGGTCCTCCTCTGGATCTGCTCCAACAGATTGATGTCTTTCCTGTGTTGGGGACTCCAGAACTGGACACAGCCCTCCAGGTGGGCTCTCACAAGAGGACAGGGACACAGCCACCTCCCTCAGCCTGCTGGCCATGCAGCCCGGGGTGTGGTTGGCTTGCTGGGCTGCAAGCACACATTGCCAGATTGTGTCAAATTTTTCTTTTGCTAGTACCACTAAGTCCTTCTCCAGGGGGCTTTTATCAATTCTTTAATCCATTAGCCTCTGGATACTGGGGATTCCCCAACTTAGTGGTAAGATCTTGCACTTGACCTTGTTGAACTTCATGAAGCCCCCATGGGCCCACTCCTTAAGCCTGCCAAGGTCCCACAGGATGGTCTCCCACCCTTCAGGTGTGACAGCTGCCCCATTCAGCTGGGGGTCAGCTGCAAACCCACCGAGGGTGCACTCAGTCCAAGTACAGGACAACGTGGATGATTAGTCTGTTGCAAAGAAAGCACATACTCTGAACTGAAATGTCATAGGTCAAACAGGTCATCAAAAAATATCAAATGCCTTGTTAGGAATATAATTGAATTGGTAGCAGAAACTGTTTTGCAAAATGTCAGGGGGTGTATAGAATATTCTAGTGGCCTATTTGGCGTGAAAAAGAGAAAAATCAGTCTGGAATATTGCATAGATGTGTAGAGCTCATTGCAATGGATCTGCAAACTGCAAATGGTAACAGTTGCTGATTGATTACGGTTTTAATTGCCATACTCCGTACGTCAACTGACCTTTATTAGCTTTATATTGTAGCTTTTATTTCCATTAGAAACCACTAATGGAACATAATATCATCTTTTTGTAATTTGCAATTTGATTAGTGTCTATTTAATAATAGATTTGTCAAGAACATTAGGAAGTTGATTGTAGAATTTCCTGCAGGAGAGGTAGGTCAAAAGGTCTAAAGAAGAGATGAAAAAAAGGCACTATGTGGGAATAATTATCACAGACTCCTTGTAATAATTTTGCGAAATGTGGGAGTAAAGAATGGCCACAAGACTGCCTCTTTCTTGCAGAGTTCTTGTATTGGTATAACTGGGAGGAAGAAGTGTTAATAGATGGCATCCCTCAATCTGCAGCATTACACTGAGCTCACCCAGAGGACCTGCGAATTTTCTGGGCATAGCTGACAGCTTCCAGAAGAAAGTCTGGATTGTTTTATTCCCTGAAACTCAGTAAAGCTGTACTGGCTCTAACGGAGCAGAGAGAATAAAGCCGGTCTGACAGGTTGGGTGAAGTTCAATCTTTGCATTAAGATGGCAAAAAGAGATGGCAGCATTCGCTGAACACTGGTATGGCATGCTCTGCCCTCAAGACTATTTTGAGATTATTCTGACTCAACTGAAACAAGTGTAAACAATGTGTAAACAATGAAGTAAAGTACAATCAATTCAGGGCTTTACAAATTCTAAAACAGAGGTAGAGATGAAACAGAGGTAAAGACATGCAGGAGGTGATTCCACTGCTGTTTTTAAAGTGTTCTAATCTTATTTCAGAGACAGAATCTCCTCCTGGCAGATTCATCATTTCATCATCCACATTCATGTCCATGTAGATGAAAAGTCCCCATCTTAGTCTGTTCTTGCCAAAAATTATCATGGCAGTTTCAATTTTCATCTGTTCTCCATAGATACTGACTATAATTTTTATCCCTAGCCAAGCTTAAATGCTATGTATGCAAGGACTTGCTACAAGAGAGCTCGTTGCAGCTGTTCTATCTTAAATCTAAATTGATGCTGAACTTGCAGAGTGTGCACATTAGAGTCTGATGTTCCCTCAACATTCAACACTTCCAGGAATGGGGCATGTCCTGTCCCTGTAGGCAACCTATCCCACTGTTCCACCACTCTCCTTTTCTTCCTTATCTCTAATCTAAATTGACCATCTTTTAATTTAAAACCATTTCCCCTTGTCCTATTGCAACAGGCCACACTGAAATGTCTGTCCCTGCATTTCCTGTAGTCTCCCTAGAAATACTGAAAGGCTGCTATGAATGCTAACATGTTGATCAAAACATGTTAAAACAGCCTGCCTGGCCATTATAAAATGACAGATTACTGACTCTCTGCTGTCCAAAGGGTCCATGTTGTATCCAACTGAGATATTAATTTTCTACTGTCCACCAGAAAAGGAACAAATTATTGCATTGGTTTTATCGTTGGGATAATTATTTTGGATTTGCTCTGGATTTTCAGAGGAAAGGTAGGGTTAAACTTGCTTTCATTGAATAATTTCTATTAACTCCTTTCATGGGCTTGCTGGAAATACAACACTAATTTTAAAGATAAAATTAAGAAAATAAAAACAGGGAGTATTGTCATGGATGAGAGCAAAAAGGCTGTTTTCTCCAAAGGTGTTCTGTGGATGTCTTTTACTGCTGTGCTATGCCTTACATTGCTGAGACTATACTGATAATCCAGGGGAATGTCTTCTCCTTCATTAATGTTACACACAAATATTTGCCTATTTAAATCGGAATACGTGCAAATGCCTAAATATTTCACAGGTCTGAACTATGTCACTTTTTCTCAATCACAAACATAGGTTGTATATATTTAATTTCTTTCATTTAAAAAGGACCTTAATTTCCTTCAGGTTAAAGGAAAAATCTGTTTCCCTTTTTCCAGCATTATGTCCAGTCAAGGAGAGAAAGCTGTTCTAGAATTGGTGTTGTAATTGCCTCAAAACACACCATGCTGTGCAAATTACAAGGAGAAGAACTACGAAAGCCAAGGTTATAAATTAGTATACAAGAAAAACCCTGTCTTATTTTCAGACAGCACTTCTGAAACATCACTGTTCCTTTCTACAGACTGCTAAAAAATGCAATCTGCTCAGCCAATTATGGTTTCTTGTCAAAGACTTTTAAAAAATACGAAAAAGCCTAAAGTAGTCATTTCATTATGTCTGTTTACACTGTAGTCCAGCAGATTTTAAAAAGTGCAGCATAACTCCATCTTCACCTTAATTTAGCATAACTTTTTAATCTGTGAGAATAAATAGAAGATCTAAAAGTGATTTCACAGGGGGGTGGGGTGGAGACATTAAAACAACCTGAAATAGCTATTTTAAGTGTGTCTTAAAAAGAGTTATTGAAACCTTTGCCCAGTAAAGGGACTCCTTTAAAATGCTTGACTTTCAACTACCTGAAATAACAGAAACATGAGAACTGTATGTAAACTAGTAAAAAATAATGGGAAATGAATTGTTCCTTCTTATGACAAATAGCTTGAACCATCTTAGCTCCTTTTGTAGGGCAACAGCATTAAAATTATCTTGTAATTTATTAATGATTATTTATTAAGAGAAAGTGTTATGTAATTTCATTATTCTTAATCTATCATGTCACTTAGATTAATTACAAAGAATTCCTCCAAATCCAACCAACACACACCTGCTTCCCCTCTCACTCACCCCAGCAGGGTATTTGGAAAGAGCAACTGTTCTAAAAATGGTGTCCTAGAGTTTACTCCTTCACTCCTTAGGTTGCTTACTAATCTGTTTGGGATTAAATGATTTGTCATGAAACACACACACACACATTCATAGCTCATCCTCACCCTGCCCCTTTACCTCAAAACTGAAATTGTTCCACAAGCTTTTCTTTAAAAAGGCAAATTTATTCTTAAATTCTGAGAGCAATTATAAAAATCTCAGAACAAGCTCTTTGCATGCTTACCCATCTACAGTAGATTTATATATTTCTAATATAGATTCAGCATGAAATGTAACATCCATTTTCCACAGCATCTATTACATCATTAGCCATGACTGACAAGTCATAAGAGACAACAAATTAAAGGAGTTTACAGGAACACAGGGACTGCATTGCAGTTACTTAAGACTTTCTGAGGGAGACACAACAGATCCATGGTGGGAGATGACACCAAGGTCCAAGCTCCTCATTTGCAAAGCAGGCATTCAGAGTTAGTCCTGGTGGAATTCCACATCTCAATGAAGCTGTGAAACGATGGCATGGGTTTAAGAGCATGCAGTGAACAGCAGACTGCTTCCTACTTGGAATAGGGGTGATGGCTTCATTGCCCTTAGTGGGCATCCTTAACTTGCTCTTATTTAGACAACAGACAATTTAATCAACATTTGAATAAACACATTGATGTTCCAAGGGAAGAAAAAAAAAATAAAGACAGTTTTCAGCTGGATGTAAATCCTGTTTTTCCTAAAATGCGTGCATAATCCTTACTGATCAGACCAGTATAAAATTTGTAGCTGTTGACTTGTCCAAAGATGCAGGCAGCCAAAGTGCTCTGTCCCCTAGAGTAGGGGACACCATTCCCTACATGTGGGGAAAATGAGAAAATGGCCATGATTCCCTACTAGTGGCTATTTTGCCCTTGCCCTTGTCTCAGGACCTCCCTTGGTACAACTCTGTGTAATTTACTATTCTGAGTCTGTATCCTTGTGTAACGTGTGTAACTCTCTGTTTTGTGCAGTGTTGCAAGAATTAATGTGGTTACCCCAGGAACATCATATCTTGTCTTCCAATTTCTGTGCTGACTTCCCAGGAAGAAAAAGGCTCAGGATTCAAGATAGCTGTCTTTACCTACAAGGCTTGAATTGCAAATATCTCTAACATTCCTCATATTATATGATCAGGAATATACCTATATGTCTGGCCCTCAAGTCCAGGGAAATTACCCATTGCAAAGATAAAGATCTGAGAAGTTTCTCGGAAGACAAGAAAAGATGAATCCAAAATGTCAAACATACACCCACAGATAACCACAAACTGCTTTTATAACTAAATCATTCTTGACTTTTCCTTCATTGACAAAGCTGTATCAAATTCATAGTTATATATTAAAATGGCACTAAATATGTGGCTGGAAGCAAGAGAAGAGCGGGAAAAAGCCCCTTATATCAGATATTGCATTAAACCATTTAAAATATTGAATTAGTGAACCTCATCATCGAAGCCACAGTTTACATGAAGGGAGGTAATTACATAAGACTTAATCTATCTATATTAATCTAGATAATATTTCATAATTATAAATAAATACTATTATTCATAATATATAATTTATATAAAATTATAACTAATTGTAAAATAATAATCATCCTTCTAGATAGCATTTAATCTATCTTTTTTTACATTACATAAAAAATTACTGCTAATACACTACAAGCAAACTGTGAAATAAGCAGTTAACATTATAACTTTGATTAAAACAAAATTTACTTTTCCTTAAAGGCTAATCAAAGCTGTCTGATAAGGATCATATATTTAAATATCAAGAGTTATGGTAACACTTAAGTCGGTTGTTACTGCCTTTTGTTAAATTAATTTTCATTCAATTAACTCATATCAGCTTCTTTCTGATTTCTGCTTGTCACTTTGAAAAAGAAAAAAAACCAAAAATTGTAAGATCTCTCAATTGTTCTAATTAATTCCTTTATACAATGTTGCAATGTTGTACTATAAATACGACTCCTTTTTTCCTCACACCTTTTCAAATATCTTCTTCTATGGTGGAGAGTAAGTGAAATCAGTAGTTTGTGTCCGATTTTATATCCTCACAAATACACATTCACACACAAATTGTATTAAATTGGAACCTGAACTAAACAACATCAGTCCTACTGAAGAGACTGCTGGAAGGCGTCAGAGCCAGGGCAGATTTGCCTGTCTAGTCAGCAGAGCTGGTTTGCAGGTGGGGTCTTGATCTGATCAGGAGCACCTCTCTGATGGTGAGTAGTAGGTGACAGTACAAGGAAATGTAAAAGCCTATCATGGAGAGCTACTTATCTGTCAGGTCACTTGGGCTCCCTGCTTTTGCCCTCAGCTGCCTCTGTTTCCCTCCACACTCCAGCAAGGATCCCAAATACCCTACATTCCTCGATACTTTCTAAATCTGACTTCAAACAGCAAATCCCAGTCTTAGGTTTCCCCTTTTCACTGTTGCACAGCTGCCGTCCCAGACCTTACGGGTTAAGTCTATCCCCTCCAAACACGTAATCCCCACCGAGACCTAAGAGGTGTCTGAATTTGAGAATTAACAAACCCATCACAGAGTTCTGAAGCCCCCCTTCTTTACACTGCAGTCATTCACAAGGAATATAAATATGTTTAATGTGTAGGTGAGATGGCTATAGGAAATTATCCTACATGAATATCTTGGTAGAGTTTTCTCCTTTTCTCTATTGCAGTTTAAAATATAGTCCCTGCGTGTTTTATTGAAGTTCTACTGAAGTTTCTGGAAAACAAGGATCAGGATACACCCAGGAGGTCAGTGAAGCTGAACTCCTTCATTTCGGAGGTTCATGTACCCTTGAGGCTGCCATGCCCTCGGGAGTTCCTGTTCCACTGCCCTGCCCAGGCTGCGCCAGAGCGGTCGGAAGTGAATCGTGTCCCTGGGAGAGACAGTAGGAATGTGAGGCTGGCAAAGAGACACGGGTGTAATGATTACAACCCCCTTTCTCTCCTTCATGGTCACATGCTTGAATGCTCAGCACTGGCCCACACGTGAGATGAAGGGTTTGTGATGTCCTTCCTTTCCCTTCTCCTGCCAGCAAAGTGCAGTCAGATGGGTGCTCGTGAGCAATCTCCTTGGAGGAGCATCCAGCTGGCACACCGAGAAGCTGTCCTTAAGACAACTCTCATATCTGCCCCCACTCTCAGCATGCTGTGAACCAGTTTGAAACACGCATGGGTTCAGAATGCAAATTGATGTACAAACACTTGACTGTAGGCTCAAAAGATAGGAACACCTGATTTCTAGCTTTCACTGCTTTGTAGTGATTTCAGATAGAGCAGAGCTAAATATCCTTAATAGAGATGAAAAGCTTTACATGATTAATATTGCTGGATCCATAATATGGATAAGAAAACAACAGAAAGGGAATTTGTAAAAGTACTTTCCTACACCAAAACCCTGGGCTAAAACGCTCTCAGCTTGTTTCAAAGGAACTATTTTGTGTTTCAACCTAAAATAACCAGGCAGCACTTTTAAATGTTCCTCCTAAATAAATGAAAAGCAAATTAAATAAAAATCAGAAATGGGACTCTAAACTGGGACAGCCAGATTCCAGTCCCTTTCTGAACATCTTGGCACGTGACTAATAAGAGATCATCCAGAAGATCAGTGGCTAAACTGTGACTAGATTCCTCATTCTTGCTGTAACCTCACTCATCTATTAAAACCAACTTTGTAAATCCAAGGAATTATACGTAAGCCACTTGCAATGGCTTTAAAATCTCCATCTAAAGGAAAACATGCATGTCCTCATTTTGCCCCAGGAAACACTGGCTCACTGGTCTCCTTGTGGTTTTCTGTGCCAAACCTCTGTAGCTCTCTCCGAGTGGAAGTTGTGATTCCGAGTAAGCAGGACACACGTGGGAGAGAGGAGACCTCTGCTGAGAGTTTCACAGATGAGCCCCAGTTGCATTCTACAGAAGAGGGTAACTTCTGTAGAGGCACCTTCATAGTCTTTTCTGGAAGTGAGACTGTCCCGTGTAATTCACAGCACATGAGAAAAAAAATGGTAGAAGAATGTCTTTAGCATTGGAGGAAAGAAATCTAAGAATTCCAAATATGGTCACGTGACAGCTCATGTTCAGGTTCTTAGAAGGCAGAACAGGGCTTGCTAGCATTTCCAATTTATCAGTGGCATACAGAGAATGCATCTGCTGGTGGTTGTTATCAAACAAATTGTTATAATGACCTATTTTTTTTTTCGTATTTTACATGTGTCTACATTTGTTCTCAAATATTTAAGAAAAAGATAAGGATTGGTTGAGATGTTGGACAATAACTGAAAAAGAAACAGCTCTTCAGAAAGATCTGTATCTGATGTATCAAGCAGTAAAATAATATTAATGACACTCTTACTCTCCCGACAGCTCTAACGAAATAAATTAGGCAACATAAAACAACATTTAAATAATTTAAACTCTGTAAACCTTAAGATGCACCATAACTAAAGAGACTACAGTGATTTATATTAGGGATATTAATCCTCTTTAAAATATAACAGTAAAAATGCATTTTAGAGAGGCTAATAAAAGAGGATAATACAGCTGAATCTTAGAGGATTAGCTAAATATACCTGATTTGTGTTCTAAAACAAATGAAATCAAAGTACCCAAGAGGTACTTTGCAGCTAACTACTGCAACTGATTAAAAGGGAATGGCATTTCATGAAAACAATCTTAGCCTGTCTCCATAAGATGTCTGAATCTGCACAAGAGCAGATTTAGGCCATTTCCATTTGCCTAAATTTGTAGTTATCCAAAATAACAGCTTCTCTGTCTCCCTGAAATGAAAGTGTAGTTCCACTGATTGAAAATTTCATTGAGGTAAACACTATGTATCCTATCTGTCTGTATTCCCTTTTTTTTTTGGTTTTTCACTCAGGTGTGTTCAGAAAAAGATCGTAAGTCTATATTAAAAAAAAAAAAAATCCCTGACACTCTCAGGCTTGATTTGACTCAATTATCTTAAAGGGTTTTTCCAACCTAAATAAGTCTATTCCTTAGAGGTCCAAAAAGAAAAGATTGAAGCACATAAGAAAGAGCCAAAACATGGATGGTTACTGAGATGCTGAGGGAATTAAAACCACACACAAATAATAATATTGACTACCATTATCAAAAGGGTGTTGATTTCTAATCAGACAGGCAGCACCTTTCCCTAGCTCAGTTAGTTCTCTGCCCAGCTCTCTGCTCCAGGACAGAGAGCTGTGTCCTGCTGGGACAGTGCCTCCCAGTCACTGTGCACAGTGACATGGAGAAAAAGTCTTTTGGGGTGGTTGCAATGGAGGGCAAGGTCCCAGTTAAAGGTCCTTAAAGGTCGCTTCCAGCCCAAACTGTTCTGTGAGTCTGTGACTCCATGAGTCTACGATGTCCTGGGCTGTGCAAACCGCAGCTTTTTCAAGCTAATGCCTTCTCACTTTTATGTGGTGTAGACTGCACTCTGAGGCCGAAAAGACAAAATGCTTTTGTACTAGGAAAGAAACAAAATAACCACCATTTTCCTAGCTAGCCTTGAGCTGGATTTTCATCAGTGATGAATCAGTGTGCCCTGGATTCTTCTAGTGAAGCCCATTAGTTCTTTTATGTGAACTTTGCACAGTGCAGCTTTTGGTGTCACATTGCTGAAAGCTTCTCAGGATAGTATTTCCCTTGACTGCACTTTATGTGTCAATCATGTGCTTTTATATCTCTGAAATTCTTCAATTAGTTAACAAGGCATGTCTACTATGCTTTTAAAAGCTATACTGCATGGGAAAATTTGCTTGTATTAATTAATATATGCTTACCATTTAGACCAGGAAGAGTGAAGATTTTGTATCAGGAAATAGGAACTTTATTATGAAAACATCATCGTTAATTAACCTTCAAGAAAAAAACAACTGTGGAAAGAAATCTCGGCCTGAAAAGCAGTCAGTGTGAAATGCAGCTTATTTCAGCATCTGAAGGGCTGCCCTGAAAGGCACTCACAGTACCTGCCTCCTTAGTACTGTTTTACTTAGAGCTCTCAGCCACTGAAACCAACATCTTCTTTCTACACCAGGGGACTAAGCAGAAACACTCTCACCCATTTTGATTTCATTTTTACTGGAGTCACATTTCAGATGCAACTTCATGACACTGAATTGTGTCAAAAAGGCATGTACAGTCATTCCTTCCAAAATTCAGATTTGTCTGGTTTTTTATGAAGGAGCTCATCAGGAGAGCCCTTTTCAGCTAGTTAACATCAAAATATTACAGTCTAAATACAGCTTATGTAGATGGATCTTCCCAAGTGACCCCAGATCCAGGAATAAAGGGATGCTAAATGTGAGTAAGAGCACAATCCATGTCCTGATACAAGTGCACCAGCCTTACATGAATGCTTTCAGCTCTTACATAACATTAATGATTTCACGCTGCATGAAAGTGCCTCTGCTCATCATTTACATCATTC
Organism: Nicator chloris; assembly: GCA_013400495.1. NCBI lineage: Eukaryota > Metazoa > Chordata > Aves > Passeriformes > Pycnonotidae > Nicator > Nicator chloris. Next base: position 53,056 of record WAAE01008516.1, read on the forward strand.
CCAGATCAGATTATTTACTCAGAAATCACTCTGTTTCTCTTATCCTTTTACAAGCTGTCCCTGTTTATTAGAAGGATAAATAGTGCCTCTGAGTGCCTCTATACCCCTAAATAAAACAAGACCAAGCTTGATTATTGATTGTCCACACAGGATAATTGTTCTCTAAGCCCTTGGTTCCGGTATGGATTTCTCCAAACAGCTGCCTGCAAGACAGCCATGATCTGCAAGGGGCTGCTGCTTCACAGTGTACATGTAAACCCTGTCTGTGTCACTTGGACTTGCTTTGAAATCATCTTTTATTTGGCAGGGTAGATATAGCTCTGAAAAAGAGTGCAAGAACTCTAAACAAGGTCTGTCCGTGTAAAAATCAAACCTCAGGTCATTCCTGAGGCCTGTTCTTGATGAATGCTGCTGTATTGCAGAGCCTTGGTACATGCTATTGTGCTTGTTTCACTTTTTTGTATGCTTACCTTTCTTTGCTACAAGTTGATAGTTTAACATATTCATCTTCTTCCTATAGCAGGCAGGACATGGCAGTCTGGCTCTTATTTTCCCATACAATGTAGACTTCATTATGGGAAATGACTGTTGTATTTTGTTGTAGTCCAGCGTGTAAACCTTGATGACCCTCTGAACTGGAGGGTGGCAAAAAAAAAAGACAACACAAAGCCAAAACTATTTTGTAGGAGATCAAGGCACCCAGAGGAAATATAAACACAAACTGCTTTTCTGGTGAAATTGCCTACCTACTTATGATCAAGAAAAGAATGTGAGACACGTGGACAATTTTGGGGAATTAAGAGTCAGCATGGACTATGTGAAGGAATTCCTGCCTCACAAACTCCTGAACAAGACAGAAAGCACCCCAATAGCACTCACCAGATTTTCAACTGGCTCCAGGCCATCTTCAGGCATTGACAGTTCTTCAGGAAACCAAGCAACCACTGGAAAAATCTCCACACAGAATGGGGAACAACAAAACAAACCAACCAGCCAAACAAACAAACAAACAAAAAACCTCCACCAAACTCATGAAACTGGTCAAAAGTATACAAAAAGTAAAAGTACAGTTTCCACAATGAACTGTGGAGGTGATTCTGATAGAGGATGGCAGTGATTCCTGGTACAGGTGGGTACATTATAAAGAAACACCCATTGAGTGCATCTGAAACAGGGTCACCAATTCTGAGCTCTGTTTCAGAGCTGTAAGTTGTCAGAGGCAAAGAGACCACACTGGGAGGGTAGCACAACTTCCTTGAAATACTCCTATTTTCTACTCTTACTTTTGTGCTTGTGGTCACTGTTGGGGAACATTTGGCAACACTCAGTACCCCTATCCTTGCAGTCTTGCATTAAGCTGACAAAGGTGAAAAGGAAATGTATGCAGACAAAAATAGTAACCCTACCAAAACTGCAGTCAAATGAGAGAATAATATGTTGATTGAAGCTTCAGGGAATACTGGCATCACCCACATATTCAAATTACATGCTTAAGATAAGGAATATGAAAATATTCCCTCATGAGCATCCACTGAAGCCACTGGGTTGCTTTCTGCTGGACCTCAGTTGGTTGTTCATCAAACAAAGTAGTCTGTGCAGGATCATCTCTTTTACTATATCTACATCCCTATCAGTGGAAATATGTCTCTGTTATACATACAGACAGCAAAGAGATAATATTTATTTTGCAATTACAAACATGTCGTTTTAGTAGAGCTTCCTTCCCAGGCCCCAGGTTTTTATATTTCAAACATTTCAGATGTGATACCATTCTTTTGTAAGCTTACCTTCATAATTTGCTGTCTAATTTAGTGAAACTCACAGGAAAAGTTCCATTTATGAACAATAAATTTAAAGAAGGTGTTAATAGAGGAGCCTCTGAACTACCTCTCAACCACAATATTTTTTTTTAAACTTTGCTGCATTATTCATGATTGTCAGCTCTTCCAGAATTCATTCCTGTCAGTTACTGCATTTGCTCTTTTGGATTATTCTGTACATCTGGGTGAATGACAGGCAGAAGTATTTAGCATCTCTTACTACACTGAGTACCAATTAATGCAACCGGTTATCTGATCTAAGCTCCCGGGGAAGAGCTATACTGGATCAAAAGCTACCTTTTAAAATTACTCCTTTTGACTTATTTTGCATATTATGATTAAAAATCTCTTACCTGCTGAATTTTCCTAGAAGAAAAATACTCCTTTGCCTGAAGGAGACTGTACCTCGGCTTATGGAACAATAAAAACCTCTGTATGTGACTGTGGAAAAATAGCATTATATTAAAGAAGCAAACTTAAGTGATGGCCTTGTAAAGGACCTGAGCAGGTTGCTGTTCTCAAGGACCCCAGCCTCCTTTGAAATAAAGCAAGGTGACACCTCTACTTGCTTGTTTGTCACTGGCACAGAGGGCCCTCCCTACCTCTCCTCTCACTACTATACTGATTTGTGCAGTGATTTCTCTCAGTATCTCCTCAGTGGTAATACTGAAGGAGAGGAACTGCCCGTGGGTATGTTTTATATTAATTTTATCAGTTTTATATTAATACTGTTTCCATTATTAGAAGTAATTTATTTATTTCCATTCAGGCTGATCTCCTGCCAGATGATAAACCTAGATCCAGACAGTAGGGCTGGCCACAGTGGTAATTTTGTACCCTGCAGAACTCTTTACAATGCTCACACAGGGTTAATATATACATGTTAATGAGCATTCAGATTTGTTCCCATAATTTATCAGAGGGAAGTGGCTACATTTATTAGGCATGCTCATCAGTGCATAACAACCACTTAATGTAACACAAAATACTCCCAGGAAAATTAGATGACCATTAATATATCATTGACTTTAGTCTCAGAAAATTTCAGGATCACTGCTTTGCCTTCCAGCTGTTCCCAACCCTCTATGAATTACAAATTGCCCTGAGAGAAGAAGAGTAAATAATATTTACTGCAGCATACATCAGTAATTAGCACACAGATAGATGGGGCAAAGTGGCAAGCAGGGAACAAATCGCCCAGTGCCTTTCATAGACCTAAATGAGCTAAAATGTATTTTCACCCTTTGGCAAACGCCTCTGTCACCCCCGCTTCCCACACTAACACCAGAGGGCAGAACCCCAGGGATCACCCCCAGCAGAGCTGACAACCACTGAAGGACAAATCAATGCCCCCAGATCTGCCAAGATTGTAGGCGACCCTTGTTTTCTTTGCCTGTAAGCACACTTGGGAAAGAAAGGTCACGCTCTCTGGACAGCTCTCCATGGATGCACCAGCCAGGCTGCCAGAAACCCACTCTCCCTTAAGAGTGGGTTCTCATCCAAGAATAAGGAGGAGAGCAATCTCTCCTGCTGCTTACCCAGCTTGCTCAACTCAGAGGCTGCTAAAGCCTCTCTGAGGCTGGCACACCAGTTATTAACAATTCGGAGCATTTTCCTGAAACTGACTATTTACTCATAAGAGGGGGAAAAATCTGAATATCTACATGACATACAACACCTGTCTCACCTTCCAAATAATATGTTCAATGATAGGCTGTGATTAATATCTCCAGTGTACACAGTGTGTTACTTTGATGGTGAAAAAGAAGGCCTGTTTTAAAGAGCTTACTGCTGCTGGGAGGAAACAAAAAAAAAGAAGGTAAAACTATATTTTACAAGAATGGAGAGAGTTATAACTCACTTTCAGTCTGTAAATATAGAGATCTGCTGCTGATTCACAATGAAAACAGCAAGCAAAATGGCAAATAGTATACCAATTAGCTCACTTTCAGAATTAGGAACAAAATTCTAAGGCAATATTAAGATATATATTCAAATGCAGAAGTGTGAAAGAACCCAATGTTAAGGATCCCCTGGTAAATATAAGGTAGTCCTCAAACAAATACAAAGAAAATTAACATGGTTCTCACTTCAGTGCCCTCATGCACCTGTAGACAGCAGCCATGGAGTGACTGATTTAATTTATCTGGCAAAAGGTTTTACAGCCATGCTTTTTGAAGTTCTTGGATCTTATCTCTATAGCCCAGAGTATCTAAGACAAAAAGAACAAAGAGAAATCAGTGTGCTGTTTTCTACATACTGCACTGACTGAGCTCACCCTGCTCCTTCTCTGGGGCAGTCTCTGGTGACTGCAGCAAAGCTGTTACAGAACACGTGGGGAAACAACTCAGGAACAACGTGAACCTTTTACAATGAAACGCTGCACTATGCAAAAGTAGCTTTGATTCAGTTAAGAAAGAAAACTAAGCATTATGTATATGAACAGCATGGTTGTTATTAGGACCTGATCTCTTCCAATTCTTGAAATTAGGAGCTGTTCTCAGGAACAGTCCTCCTTGTTCTGCCCAGGAGGAAATGGATGGGAATGGGGATCTCCTGCCTCCAGCCTCGTGTATGCCGACACTTGTGCTTGCAAGAACTTGGCCTCACAGAATTATTTGATGATTTGATCATTTTGGATTTTTCTGAATTAGTATTACAGGGTCAGGATGCAAAGGTATCTGTGCTATCTTTGGAAAGGAACCCTGAGCAGAGATGTAGGGAGGAGGTGAACATGCTACTGAATGGGAACAAATATGCCCAAAATACTTCAAAGCTTCTCTTCTGGTTGGTTCTGGTTCTCCTCTCTTCTTGACAGCAGCCTCAGAGAAGGCAGCAGCATGTGATAGGGCTGGGGCAATTGGAATGGGGCAGAAGGAGGGAGGCAAGGATTGCTGGCATCAATTATTTCACCCCAGATGAGAAAAAAACAACATACCAAGGGACTGGGTGCAGAGAAAGCAAAGCAGTTCTGCCTCCCTTTCTTAGCAATTTATTCAAAATATTTGGGGGTGGAATCAGATACAGCTGCTCTTAGCCTCTTTTATTCAAACCATGGAAGGAAAGGGAAAGGGAGCCCAATGAGCAGTGAGCAAATGCAGGCTGTTTTCTTGTGTGTCTGTGAGGTGTAGCTATTTGACTTCAGTGTCTAAACTTAAGCTCCAGTTTTAGTTTTCCCTGACAGGATTGCCTATTTTCTACTAAAACCGAAATAAAATCCCAAACCAAACTGCAAACCAAACCCCAAACCAGAAACACCAGGTTTGTTGTTATATGAAGATACTTGGAAGCTCTTTGTCCTCTATTAGGCCACTAATTTTCACCAGCTCTGTCTCTCATTTCTTTAGGCAGCTACAGACAAAACTGCCCAGCAAGTTCTATAGTGGAAGAGGGAAGAGAAGACAATAACCCCACCACACTTATCACGGGATCAAAGCCACCAGCCCTCTCCTGCATTTCCTCACCATAATGAAAGTTGTCACTGCCAGGCTTACCTGGTCCTAAGAACTGTTCCCACAGGAGGAAGCAGCACTGTCAGTCTCCATGCTGACCAGGCAGAGGAGCATCAAGTTACTTAATCAGACATGCTGAACAGAGGGAACCACCCCTAAGTCAGCCAGTCTGGATTGCAGTTTTAACACACAAAATGCAAAAAAAAAAAAAATTTAATTATTTAGAAAGGCCTGTCTGGCCAAAAAATTTTCCTCCACTTTTGTCACTTGCAGTTCTTGAGTATGTTAGACACTCCAAGAGATTTATTTCATACCCCAGTGTTCTAAATAAATGGAGAGCATTTGCTTGTGAATGCCCAGTTTTAACATTTTATCATTTGCAAACTTCGTAACAATTGTGTTCAAAAGTAGTATGACAAAAGACTATAGAGACACACAATAGAGACATTATTTTTCTTGTTATCTAGGGGCAAAATTTTTAGTGAAAATTCTGTTCTTGGTATAGCATTATAGCAAATACTTCGACGGCCTTCATAGATTAGTGCCTCAGTCTAAAATTCTATACTTAATATTTCACTTCACTATGATTCTATTTGAGTATTAAAATTGAACTAAACTATACACGAGCTAAATAAAAAACTGTATTGAAAGAAATCATGTAACTCAACACTTATTTCAGGAATCCAAAATGGATATTCAATTGTCTCTGACCAGATTGAATGACTTTCAGTTTTAAGGCAACAGAAACAGCACTTGGGATTCCTACTTACCTTGAATTTACTCCATCATTGCTAACTGTTAGTAGACTTGGAAGACACTATCTCGCATAGAGCTCAGCTTCTACTTTAAGGCACCAAAAAAAGCTGTAATTCTTAATGGAAAAATAGGTTTTGAGGTTTACTGGAGCCTGAAGGATCACTCTTTGGAACATAACTTGTCCTGTTGCTATCAAAGAGCAATGGAAATGGAAAGTTACTGAGATCACCTTAAGTAACAGGAATGCAACAAATTGGGATTTGTGGCATTACCTTGCTGAATCACAATTACCCATCAATCCAATGCTTACTTGTATTTTCAGGTGCCTCAAATCACTCCCAAAACACTTTAGAAAAGCCTGGCTGCTACAGGGATTTCACTTAAGCCTCGTTGTCTCCATGTGTCTCCAATAATTTCTTTTTCACTTGATGGTTCAGTGTTTTTGTCATTGGTACACCTGCCTAACTGCCAGAGAATCTTGGGCTCAGTGGTTATCATATGGCAGTAAGTTTTACATATGGTGCTAAATTTACTCTGCCAGTGATAAATATGAGAGTACCTTTGTATGTTTCAGATTTTTTGTATTTTAGGTGCATCAAGTATCTCCTTAAACACATTGCCTTTCTCTGTACTCTGATTTCACACACCCTTTATACACTTCTTCAGCTCTTCTGTGAAACAAGGTGTCCCTGTCTGTTTGGTTTATATTCCTATGAAAAACTTTCATTACTTCTAATCATTTCTGTAAGGAGTCCATAAGCAGAAAAAAAATGTTATAAAAGAGTAAAATGAAGGAAAATATTTTTATACGTATATCAGAAATTTGCATGTACATGTTTCTGTGCACATATGTGTATGTAGAGGCAGAATAGCTGAAGCATTAGCACTTCAGGGGTATGACACCACAAGACTGCACAGAACATGTGAATCATAGGATTATCCTATGAAATATTATTGCTTCAAAAAATGCAGCTCAGTAGATAGGTGGATATTTTATGTCAGTGCATATACGTACTTATGCACTCCCACCCATGCACCCACACATTATGCCTTAACAAACCTTAAGCATGTGTAATAAAGTATGCTACATCTACAATGTAGGATTAATTTTATTATTTCTTATAGTCTCATTTAGACATCCAGCCACACTTTGACCATCACTGCAGATAAAGAGGACTTTGGTGAATTTTTTGAAGGCCCTTTCCATCCCTAAGTGTTAGGGATTTTTTTTCATTTTTAAACAAGCAATATTGTTCATGATACACTTTTGTTGACATATTCTATCATTCCACGGCCAGTTTACCTAGCTTTGTGAGGTCCCTTTGTTAGGTGTTTTTCACACTTGGTTGCACTTCAGGTGAGCTTTACCATCATTTGAAATGTATTTGACAGCATTCATAGTGCAGATCTGCATTCATCACTTGGCTGGCCTTCTGCCAGCATGGTACCTTGGTATTTACCTATAGTCTTTGCTTTTCTACAGCTTGCTGTTCCCTAATCATAATTCCATCATGATACCTAGTTTCAGTAACAGGGCCCACTTCAGGAATTTTGACAGAAGTAGTTTTTAAAAATCCAAACAAATTGTTTCAAGTTCTTTTACTTTAGATATGGCTATGCTAGCATTTATAATAAAGTGTCACTAGATTGAAAACACCACTTTCTTTTACAGCATCAATGTTGATTTGTGAGTATTACATCTCTTCCTCTCCCTATTGTTTTCTAATAACTTCTTTTAACCACTGTGACACTAGACAAACTTGTTTATCATTTCCACATTTGCCACAGAGTCTTTGTTAGACATGGGACTGAAATTTGCTACCCTAAGGTCTGCTTCTAAAATAACACTCTGCATTTTGTTAACAACACAACCATTTTGTTCTTGTGTTTCCACAGAATACTTGGTGGAAGAGCAGCCAAGTTTTCTTTTAAATAAGCTGCTGCTTAATTGTACCAGCTTATTCTAACATCTCTTCTTTTGACACCTTGGTCTCACAAGGTTTCAGCTTTATTAGCTGGAAAGGAGCTAATACCAGTATCTTCTGTATTCAAAATGAACACAAGAAAATAATTTTATTTGAAGACTTCATCTACCTCCTTTACAACTTTAAAGGGACATAGGCATGTCTGGGAGAGAGGGAAGAGAGAAATCTAGATTTAAATCCCTGATCTGTGCCCTTGATCCAAGGACTAGTTGGTCCCAAAATGGACAAATCAAAGTGTCTTTGGATTTTGGCAATACCAAGCAACGAAATTACCACAGTTTAATTATCATCATTGAAGAACACTGTTTGTAGGCAAAACCCTTTCTAATTTTCTCAATTTCCATATACTATATATTGTTCTATACACTGACCCAAAATATAGATTGATTAAGTTTTTTACCAATAATATGAAACAGCTAAGCCAGAGGTTTTCAGGACAACCATGAATTTAAGAGTCTAGATTTCATCAAAATTCCCACTTTAACTGAAACCTCCTCATCTGCAATTATCATGCATCTCACTGGAATCTGGAGTACCTGAGGAAGCAAACAAAGCCACAAGGAAGAATTGGTGCCACCACTGCTTCTGAGTGACTGGTTTTTTTCTGGGATACTTCCATGAAAGGAGAACACCTGCTTGTTGTTTTAAGAACAAGCTGTCCTGGCTTCTCTGAAAGCTTACTCCAGGAGGGGGCTCACAGGTTTGAAGGCATCTCTAGTCAGCCCAAAATAACACTGCCTGGAGGGAAGCAGATCTAAAGCTCTTTAAGTCTCTGTTGCTACCTAGACAGCTCTTGTTTTCGCCTTTACAGGTTCTGTTCTATGGTGCTAATTTTCCTCACACATTGTAGAAAGAGCAGATCCACCTCCTTAAGGAAAGTCTTACTGGGTGAAAGAACACCTTGTAAATCCTCCTTATGACTGCAGACTGAACTATTTATTACTGTTTAAGCATATAGATTACATCCAACTGTGTATCTTTAGCTCTCTCCCCTCGCTCCTGCAAAGATCTGGCAAGATCCCACACTAAACCTGCCAATGATTTTTTTAAGGCAATAACACTTCTGCTAACGTGGAATTTGATGTCTATTTCCCCTCCTTTCTTCACCTTACAGCATTAGCACTGTTGCTAACTTGGGAGACTGTGTGTCTAATAAAGTTTTGTAAACTTCCAGCACAGCTGCCAACTAGAGATCTGCTTCACGTCCACAGGTGAGTGACTGCAGCTGATGAAGGATATAAGCATAAAGAGGAAGGGTCAGCCCAAAGCACTGAGGATTTCTGTAATCAGAGGAAAAGAGGAAGCTGGTGTTCTGGATAGAGGACAGCAGGAGTTTCTCTAGAGGTAGTGGAGCAAGGAATGAAAGCCTTTGGCTCAGAAATAGCCTAGAAATGAGTAAAGAAAAGTTTGATCTGGGTGGACTGCACTGCTTATTAAAAGATTAGAAATAGCAAGAAACCTAAAATTTCTTACTTAGCCCTTCTCCTGTGGGAAGCAGGACTCAAAAAAGACTAGGAAACACAAGGATCAATCCTGCCTTTCTACTGAACTCTTAGCTCCTATTGACAGTTGTTTTGGTTTTCAGGGAATGGCAATTTGGTCAGTTGTTCTTCTGTGCCCTCTTTCTTGGAAACTTTACACAAAAATGAACAAAACCTCATTTAAAAAGTCAATTAATCAAAGCAAGGCAGAGGAATAGCTCCATTAAACTGTGCAAGACTTAGGCGTGTTTGCATGAATATTCATAACAAACTCTCCTGCTACCTCAGTCTGACACTCCCTGTTTATTCAAAAGCAAAGTTACAAGCCAATAGATAAACTAATCAAAGGACTTGCTCTACAGATTTGCCATATATTGTTCATGAAGTTGGACATTTATGCTATTCCCTTGAGTCTTTTCACACTAAAATGGAGGTCTAGCCTAGCATTTCATTAGATTCATAGGAAATACAGGCTGAAATAAATGAATAAAGGCAGAAATGTATTGAATTTTTTGCAGGCAACTTTCCAATTGGAATGTTTTTCATTTCTGTTCAAAATTCAAATGTTTCTTGTGTGTTACCAATGTGAAACGCGAATCTACACATATTTCAATTCATTTCATGGAGCAGTGACTCTAGAAAGTTGCCTAGATACATAAGATGACTTAAGGTAATAGAAGGAAAGTGTCATAGTCACTCTTAATTTCACAGAGCAACTACAGCAGCAGGAATTGCAGTTACCAGCAAATAACATAGTGGCCTGAAGGTGAACATATGGTATTTGTCATACTGCTCAGCTTTGAAACTTGCCAATATGACCATAGGAGGGAAAAAAACCAAACCAAAACAAAAGAAACCATGTCAGTGGAGTATATTACTAATTTGATGTAAGTAAAATATGTTAACAAAGACTGGAAGTTAAATTAGAAGATGAAAGTAGAAAATTCTGAAACATTTAAAATTAAAACAGTATCTCTTTTTATTGCAGGAGGCCATGGGATTGCTCATGGTAAGAAATTGAAATAATTGAAATTTAGAAAGTTTAATTATACCCCATTGCAGCAAAAAGGAATTTTTATCTCATTGTACTCATATGAAGGATGGTGTGGGCGAACATATGGATCTTAGAGATGATTAAATTAGTGACTAATTTACTGCAAAAAGAGAAGAAAACAGACATATAAATAAAAGTTGGAAACAAAAAATTTCTTTTACAGATATGACTAAAAATAGAACATACACAAAATTTGATATTTTAGATAAACATAGTAAGTAACATATTTATATAAACCTAGTAACTCATATTTAATGTAAATTCCCTTATATTTTAGCAGAACTTGTACCTGATTGGATAAGGATGATGGATCTTGCTTCTCTGCTAATGAAATATATGACTAACAGATGGGTGACTGTGTTTGAAGTATCAATTTTCACTCACTGTGAGCCTTTTGTTGGGTCCACCACTCTCTGATCTTGAGAGGATGATAACACAGATGTGATAGCTGGGCACTGGAACAGGCTCCCCAGCAAGACAGTCTCAGCACCAGCCTGACAGAGTTCAAAAAGCACTTGGACCACGCTCTCAGAGACAAGTGTGGCTCTTGGCATTGTCCTGTGCAGGGCCAGGAACTGATAGTCTTTGTGTCAGCATGTTCTATGACTGTGATAACAGTGCTCCTTTCTTGTAAGGATAGAATTTACCTTTTCAGAACAAATAGAAGCTACTGTGGCAGAGACACTTTAGAAGATGTGCTAAAAATTAGGGTCCAAAAGTCTTATGTGGGCTGATAAACAAAAAAAAAACAAGCTTTCCAAAGTGCTCAGTTGGCAATAATTTCCCTTCAAGAGACAGCTGATGAGAGCTCAGCACTTTCAGAGAGAGGTTACTTACTTAAGCATGTATGCTGGAAAGTTTCCTTCAAGTGCATGGGATTGCAAAAAATGAAAATGTCTTGTTTATTAAATCAAAGTCAGGGTGAGAATAATGCTGACTGAAATGATGGTTAACTGATTCATCTATATAATTTACACAATTTGCTGCTACAAGCCCTTATTGAGGCTAAGGGCCAAGTATGATGTGTTGTACATGCAAAGTTGTCTTGGTTTAAAAACACTTATTGGTTATCATGGGATGATGATGTAATTCAGGCTGGGAGGTACCTCAGGAGGTCTTCCCTCTGCCTCCTGGCCCAAAGCAGGACCAGTGCCAGAGCCAGAGCACGCTGCTCATGGCTTAGACCAGCTGGAGCTTGAAACCCTGTGAGGATGGAGACAGCACAGACACTCAGGGTGACCTGCTTCACTGCCTCCCTCATAGGAAGGCAGTTTCTGTTTATCCACAGCCTGAAACTCTCATTTCAGCTTGTACTGATGCCTCTTGTCCTCCCAGCCTGCACTGCACTGCCGTGAGGAGCCTGACTCCATCTCCTGCTCGCAGGTACTGTGAGGTGCCTCTCAGGTGCCCACAAAGCCCTCCTCAGCTCCTGAAGCGGGGCCTGTGGTTGTAAAGGCCAAATCTCTTGCTGACAACAGTGATGCAGACAGACAAAGCCCCTTCCCCAAAGTGGCAGGATCCAGGAGAAAAGCAGCAGAACCTCTCCTGGCCTTGGCAGAGGTGTCTGTGCAGAGCAGCGGTCCCAGGACCTGTCCAAGCCCCACCAGCAGGCCAGGCCAGGAGACAGGGGCCTCTGTCCCTCCTGTCCCTCTGTCCCTCTGCCATGCCTCAGTGCCTCCTCCTGGTGCTGCTGTGAGGCTGGGATGCCTGCCCGGGCACAGCTTTCTGTCCCCACCTGCCACAGGCCACTCACACTCCTGGCAGGCCTCTGGGTGGAGGCACAGCCCCCTGCCTGTTCCAGGAGTTGGAAACTCCAATCTTGCCTGCCATGGGAGATCCTGGGTGCCCCACAGCACCCACTTTGACCCTCCTCTCCTTATGAGAACTTACACAAAGCTTCCAGTTCTGCAATGAAAGAACACAAATAACCAGACTTTGTTTTGCAGAGCATCATTTTATATGACCTTATATTCTGGAAATCGTAAAATTGGTCATGGTTAGATAATCTCTCTCCGTTCTCCAATGTGGGCTGGATCCTGAAAGCAGAGTAACTAATGACTGGTAGGAAAAACTGTCTGAAATAGTCCAAGAGATCCAGCTTTTATCTGGCCCTTGTCTTATGTTGGTCTTTGGGCCAGGGGAATAACATCTTAGCTCTGTGTTGGGACAAGTTCCCAGCTGGTGCTGACTGGCAGGACTCCAGTAACAGTCCTTATCCCTGAAGGTATTTAAAAGATGTGTGGATGTGCCACTTAAGGACATGGTTTTATGGTGAACTTGGCAGTGCTGGGTTAGCACTGGACTCGATGACCTTAGAGATCTTCTCCAACTTAAACGTTTTTATGATTCTATTTTTTCAACTCCTCCTGGGATCAGACCTCCTGCTCTCCTCCTCCTCCCAGGGACAGGCACAGCCATCACCCATGTCACCTCTACCCTGGGGATATGTCAGAGGCAATGGGCATCTGGGCTGTGGCCAGAGCACTCCCTGTCCTTCAGCATGGTCCTCCTTCCTGGCAGCCTTGCAGCATGACTTGCTCAGCCAGTACTACCCCTGCTAAGTTTTAAACTGGTTTGGCTAAACCCCGATAATTTTGGGTATGAACTCCAGTAAACTGGTTTAAATTCAGCCTGCAGTGACTCAGCTGGCATTCATAAACACCAGCGTAACAAAAAACTAATTTTAAATCCGTCATCGTGTGTACAGTTGCATCACTTTGATTGGAGCTGCTTCCAGGCAGACTTAAGCTAAGCTGGCTCTGCTTGGTTGCAGCAGAGCCTAGGTCTGGAAAAGCTGATGTAGAGATACAAGTAAGACCTTCAGTTATAATTATAAAGTATTCCAGCTTGGGTATCTTGCGCTGCAGGGTATAAATTAATCACCCACTGCCACGCCAAACAAGGCTTTCTTCATGTGCTTTTGGGGAAGCTAATGAATGCTTCCCTCCAAAACACCTGCTGCCATCCAAGCTCAGGGCCTGCTGTCCTCTCGGGAAGCCTTGTGAGCTGGACAGAACACTACCCACTTCCATAAAATAATCACAGTTCTCCAGAAAAACACAGTGATGTTATCATTAAATTGGGACCAAATCCAAGGTAATAGAGAGCATGGAACAAGCGGTCCCCTTCCACAGGATCAGATGCCTTTCCTGGCATTAATTGGGAGTGCGTCAGCAGGGGAGGTAACTCTGTTAGCTAAATGAATAACGTTACTGAAGTTTCTCAGGTTGTCTGTGCCAAATCTGTGTTTAATCGGCCTAACTTGGAAAGGCTATAAAGGATCATTCGATTAATCTCTAAGGTCAGGATTTTAGCAAGGATTTTGAATTATTAAAGAAATTGGCTGATAATTGGGGCAGGAGGTAGAGTCACGCTCACCTTTGAAATCACAGAATCAGCAAAACTTTCTTGAGACCTGTTACTGGATTCAAAGGGACTGAGACATGCATTTAGACAGGACAATTGCATTTTCTGTTGAATGAACTAAAATATAGCAGTAAAATCCATGTGGATCCAGCATGTTTTAGCATTTGCTGAACTCAGTTGTCCATGTGACTTTCATTGCCTAAGAGACACAGGTACACTGCTGTAACCAGACATTTAACGTTTCCTGACTTCCATTAAGTGGAAATCATTAAACACGAAGCCATACCAACTTGAACAATTGTACTGAGGGATAAAACACGACTTTGAGAGTTTGGCCTGAGAACACCTCGGGGATAAAGGCAGAGAAGAGAGAGTGGATGAGCTCTCCTGTTGAGACTACCTCTTGGCAGCATGAGTGACCCCCTTTCTGCACTGCCATGAGCTTCCTTCTCCTCATGAGGATGAGCTGTCTATCTGGTATATGGTTCCTCTGGACAGGAAGCAAGCTGCAAGGCTTCTTGACCTTTTTTCACAAGCTGCCAGTCTCATTTCTTAGTGTCCCTTTTGTAGGCTGAATGATTAACAAGGACTTTACTCTAGGTAGTATCCATCCTGAAAAATGTGAACAATATAGGTTTCATTCCCTTTCCTTTCTCTAAGGATCTGAACTCTGAACAGATGGGAAGATATGGATCATACACCACAGATGCAACAGAATGATAAAAGTAAGCAACATCCTCTGAAGATCTGATCTAGTCCTCAGCTTGGTTGGGATAAAATTTCTATGGTTGAAACCAAATTCTAGTGCCACGTTATGGTTGTGACCTCAGTTCCACAGCATGGAGACATAGGTTGTTCTAGTTCACCTTGTTAAAGGGGAGTGAAATTCACTGCAGCTCTGTTCACAACAATGCAGCTATGGCTGACAGGAATTCTCACTGCATAATAACCCAGGCATTTAACTAAAACATTGTAACATCAATCACCTCGTGTCATTAAAATCCAGGATCATTTGAGTAGATCAAAGTGATAATGTCTGAAGTGTTGTAAGATTTCTTCCCTTGTCTCCACATGCCTCCAGCTGAAATTGCAATCCAGTTGTATGAAAAGAAAAAATTATATTCCTCTAGTGCTTGCTGACCTAATACCAGTGTTATCTTATGGGATGTGAAACCATGCATCCAGACTTCATTTTCTTTTAATAAGAGTGAAACACTTGCTATGTACTTTCTTGTACTCAAGAATTAAATTGTACAGAAGGGATATATATCTCCTAATAAACTTTTTTCATTTTTCCACTGCCTCTACTTTCTTAGTATCAGCCTTTGAAAAACACTTTAATAGTTCTGTGAATGAGAATGTTCTTTTTTTTCCATTGCCTGAGCTTTTTCCTTCGTATAAATCAAGATGTTTGGAAAGGCAATATGCTTCCAGATTATTAGAAAATAGTTACATTATTGTTTTTGAAAAGGCCAGCAGCCACAAGATGTTATTAAATGCTTTTCTGAATATATTTAATATTCAATTAAAAGGCAGAAGACAGACACAGTTCAAGTCAAATCTAAGGATGGCTAGACTCCTTTGGGAAATGCCATCTCCCAAGACGTTTAGCCATAAGGGCAATAAGCCACTGGAATATGATTCCAAAGGACATAAGCAGCATTTTGTTGTCTGGAGACTCTAAACCTAGATTGGAAACAAAACCCTAACCACTCACGTTGGCAGGAATAGGATTTCACTCTGAATATTTTCTGAACACAGTATTGAACAAAGGTGCTTGGACTTGCCATGGTTTTCATTAAAAGATTGGGGGGGATTTTAGGGACTGTTTTGTGTGGGTTGGAGTTGATGTTCCTAGTGGATGAAATAGTGCTTTTAAAACCTCTGAAGAATTCCACAAGTATTAAATTTAATCTTATAAAATATGTGTATTTTCTACCTGGGAGTACATGGTGCTTTACAGCTATTGATAAACTAAGTTTTAGCAGTCCTTTGAGATGAGTAACCACGTGCTTACTACAGATGCAAAAATTGAGGCACACAACATTGAAGTAATTTTCCAAGAGCCACAGGAAAAAAAACAAAAATATCCTTTTCCTGTGATTCCTCTGCACCACTTCCAGCCTGACCACATACTTGACTGTCAGCAGTGATATCTACCTTTCAGTCTAGTAGTGAGATGCATGAGATACACCCCCGTGACACACAGGAGGAAAATTAAGCTCCAACAGTGAAAGGGATGCCATGCTTTGGCCAACATACATTCCTCTGCCCACTATTCTGGAAGTTACTGGGCCAGATAATGGAAAAAGGGACAAAATCACACTAGAAAAAAACAATTACTTTGAAAAGTAGAGGCTAAGTGAAAACAGGCTAGAAAAGACAATGTTTGAGAATAGTCTTGAACCAAGATTTCCTACTTCTAGCCAGGTAGTAATGTAATTGTGTGAGAAAGACTGACATGATGTCATTTTTGATCCCACAGCCATGAGAGAAAAACAGAGATAGAAGGCACTTTGACAAGAAATCTGTAGAAATTATTTTGTTGATTTGTCTCTGATGATTTCTGGTCACTAATATTTTAAAACAGCAAAAGTAAAAAGACATGTTTAGCTTTATACAGGTATAATTGGTCATAATTGCTTTTGGTTTTTATTCATTAGCACTTATACTTCCTAGCAATACGCTTGACCTGAAGTTCAATGTCCATAAACAGGGTTTACTCAGCAGTTGACCTATATCATCTCCTTGCTAAGAAATTATGAGTTCGAATAATATCCTGAGCTGTTCATTTTTATGATGTCCCTGACCATGGCTCTGAAAGGTTTTAAAAATTCATTTACAACTCAGGAATGAGTCACTGCAGCCCTTCATTATATATGGAGAAAAAAAGTCTAATGACTTCCACTGGGATGATACTGTGTTCCAGTAGAAGGACTGTAAAATCTATTTCTGCTTATGGCACTTCTGTTTTTTAACTCCTTCTTCTGACTTTCTTGCCTTGAAGAACATTAAAAATTCCTAAGAGGCATTTAAGCATTTTTTGTATCCATAGCAGCCAAAGGAAACCCACTTTAAACATTTTCCCCAAACACTTTATGGGAAAAAAATTTCAAGCTGTAGAGAAAAACCCACCTAAAACACCTTACAAAAGAAATATAGTTTATTTATTAGAACAAAAGACCATCAAGCAAACATTTCTGCTGAAATCATATAATAAACATCCACAAATCTTAAGCTTAGGGTGTATATGGGTATGGCAATATTACACTGATCACCACATATGTTTATACATTCAGCAGTACTGGAGAAGACTCGCTGATGATAGCTATTTTTTGGATAGCAATAATTAGTTTAACCTTTTATTTTAAGAATGATGTAAATTATTGTTGGATATATACTAGTTAAATATAAATATATCAAAATATACCCATGGTAACTGTCAGTAACTATCAACTCAGTTATATGTATTTGATTCAGCATCCTGGTACTTTTACTTACATCATTTCAAAAATGCAAGCATGTATTTTCAATGGTTCCATCATTTTATTTTAGTTACTTTTTCTACAAACTCATGTTTAACATGAATAAATGGTTGCTTTGAAAAAGAAAGAAAAGAAATAAAGTGCATATTTCTTGTTCGGGACAACTGCTTTCATTTCAGCATGTATTCAGTTATTATTTAGTATGTATTTAGTCATGAAACAAATCTGGCTTCACCTCTCAGATTTCCTCCATGACTCTTTCAGTGCCACAGTTCTCTGTCCTGGTCTCAGATTTGCACATGGTAAGCACTTCGAGGAGGGAAACTTTTTATGGCTAACAAAGTGATTGCTGGTGTTTTGATGACCTGTAAGGGCTCATTTGGTAAAGAAACTAAAAATCTGGTATAATGCTCTTTTGAATTTGTCAATTGCTACAGTAAAGGATGCTGATCACTCACAACAACTTTGACATGAAAAAAATTAAAACTTTTCTATGTACATGTTTCGGGCTAAATCTTATGCAGGTATTTCCACTTACTCCCCATGTGACAGGAATGAAGGAAATTCCAATTCATTTTTAGGTGAGGAAGAACAATGCAGTATCTGGAAAGTGGTTCTTGTTAATTAATAGTTGCATAGGTGGCTATATGAACAAAAGACTAAGGCAGAGCAGACAGTTCTGTTATTTCAAATTTTGGCATTGGAAGAAAAGTACTGTACTTGAAAGAATGGATGAACAGATTGCTCACAAATTGGGAGCATGCTTCCAGGGGCTAGAATCACACATGTGCTAAAACAACAGGGAACGAGGCTATTATCTCTACATATAGCTTTTTGTCCTTTGTGTAGGGCAGAGCAGTGAAGACTCAGGCCAAGTGCATGTAACTTAATACTAATACCCAAAGAAAAAATCTGATGTTCAGGCAATCACAAGCAGAGGGAACAGCCTGAGCTACTTAATAATAGTGGTTGTAGAAAACATGTATTTTTTCTACATTTAGCAAGGGGAGGAATAAATTAAATCAATTCAAAAAGGAATTAGACAGTATTTTGTATGAATAATTCAAGCAAATTGCCTAAGCCTTGTTATGTGTTAATGGAGCTTTAAGTTTATGGACATTTAAAACTAGTCAGACAATGCAGGAAAGCTAACCAGAGAGATAAAACCTTGTTTGAGCTGTATGCTTCCATAGGTGACACACAGCACTCCTAGAAACAAGGGAGGATGATGCAGCATGAGAGTGCTGGTGTGGCTGGAAACAAAATAATAAATGTGCCTGTTCCCCTAGAGAGCCATGATGGGATAATGGGACTACTGTTACTGACTGTGTGTCCTCGATGCTGCTCTCGCTCCTTTTAAAGCAAGGGGAAATCTATGAAACAATTGTGTTCATTTCACTAGAAGGATAGGTCTAATTCTGAACCTCTGACAGCTGTCTCAGAAGACCCTTTGATTTATTCTGGGACAAACTAAGGAACTTCACTTGGCTTCTATCCAGCTTCACTTCTGCTTCTCCTTGAATATTTGTTACTAGTAAGTGCATCAAGCTCCGGCTGTGTCAAATAAGAAACTTCAACTGCCTACTACCACAACAGCTGTATCTGTTTGTGCCGTGGTACAGACGAGAGTGGGGACAGGGCAATTTCAGCTGAAGGATTTGGTTATTTAACAACCCCACAGAACTGGCAAATTACTGAAATGCTGTAACAGCTTGTGCTTTTAGGGAGCCTTTCTGCCACAGGCAACCCTCACAACTGCACCTTTCTTTCACTTGCACATGATTTCCCTAACATTTGGTTCCTTTTCTTCTCTTCCCTCTCTCCAAAACCAAAGCAAAACAAATAAACTAGAAAAAATGGCTTTAAGCCTTGAAAAGGACACTGAACTAAGGTTGCTTGAAGGTTGCTATGTATATAGCTGCTGATGGCATATGGAAGGGTCAAAGATACTACGGAGACAACTGCTGGCACTAAAACTGACTACTTTAAAATGTATCATACCATGATCATTACCTGTGGTATAGCAAAAAGCTGCAATCTGTCTAACTCAGGGAGGGCTCTCCCTTTTCCTGTGTGTCAGTCCAGCAAATTAAGCATCTGCTCTCTCACTTCCTAGTCCAGCAGTGTAAACTCAGTACTCTGAGCTGGCAGCCTGGTGCTGCTAAAGGTAAAGCACGGCTACAGCATGTAGTGAGGTGTTCATATCAAATGGTATGGACTGATCTAACAGGGTTTCAAATACTCCCTCTGGGGCTTCCCTCCAACCACAGCCTTCTGCACATTATCACCACAGCTAGTTAGTATTTATTTTTTATTTTAAGGAAAAAATCGAAGTCCAGTTGGCCAAGGTTTCCATCTCAGCCCCTCTCCTTCTCTTACACCATCCCAGGCGTCCCTCACATGGCAAAATTGGGAAGCTTGAGGACTGAGTGTTGCTTGATGTACAGAGAAGGACTTCTTGTGAAGAAAGGCAGTTTGACACCTGTACAATAAGCTAGAATGGGGAAGGGGAAAGCTGTGCTAGGGAGGGTTATTTGATAGAGAAAACAATGAAAGTGACCTGTGCATCTCCCTGTAAGCTCCCATCTGCCCTCCCCCAGCTCTGGCCAGTGATTCCTCATGCAGAGCCAAGCACAGCCTCCTCTTCAAGTCACTCCTCTCTACCCTTCCAATCCCAATACAAATGTCTCTGCCACTGGGCAAAGCTGCCTCCCCACACCATGGACAAGGAAAGGGAAGGGATTTTATTTCTCTTCTTCAAGCACTGAAATTTATTTTGGCTCTTTTGTGGCTGTGCTTGCGCTGGCTCAGAGTTAAGACATGGCTTGATCTGCACTGCATCTATGTTTGTTGGGGGTGGAGGAGTGACCAGCAAAGGGAGAAAGGGGTCACCATGCAATTATATTTTACACAATCAGCTGAGATTATGTCATCTTAGTGATCAGAGGAAGAAAAATTAGATCTGGAGCTCCTTAGCTCTTTGCCTGTGTTTTTTGGGTTTTTTTGTTTGTTTTTTTTTTTTTCTGGTTTGCTGTTAAGATTTCCTTGTTATAGACAGGTCTGATAATCTCCAAAGGAGCAGCCTTACATCATCCTTTATAAGAATGTGCTTTCTCATGTTGGAGCCGGGTTTGCATTTGCACAGGCTCACTGCTGTCCTTCTAGGCAGCTGAACCCCAGTAATGTGTGTGAAGGACACCTTCAAGGGGCTCAGTGCTGCCCAGTGTCATGGATACAGGCACTAGGATGGAAGCAGGGAACTTTGCCTATATTTACCATATTTTGGCAACTATCATCCTGTCTCAGGGCACCATGTACAAAGGAAGTAAGACACATTTGAGCCTGGAGCCCAGGAATGGTTGTGATTAGAATTAATAGTGAAGAGTGTGAAGACCCTGGAGAAAGAGGGGTAGAGGTACCAAGATGAGAGGAGGGGTGGCTGATACTGGGTCAGAAACTGGGGCAGCAGAATGGGAGAAGGCAAGGCACAAGGTGGTCAGGGAGACAACAGGGAGACAACTGGGAGCAAAGGTATGAGTGAGCTGGGACCAGGGCACTGGGAATGGGGAAGGATGCATCCTAGCTGAGTGTAGAGACTATGACCAGACCACAGAGCCAGGAGCTAGTGTTGGGAATAAGGAAAAGGACATAGGAGGGAAACAAAGGCAGAAGGGAGAATTTTCTCTGCACTGAAAATATTTTCAAATTATATATATAGTTAAAAAAAAAAAATCAGTGCCCCATGAAGTTTTCTATGTTTTGACCAGATTTTTAGATTCTACTCAGCTGAAAGTCAAGGCCTGAGCATTCAATTTCCATTGTGTATTGGTGTTTTCTATTGCTCCAAACACAGCGGGGGGGTGACACCTCTGTCTGCAGGGGAAGGTGAGGGCTCACAAAATCCTGCCTCTGGCTGCCTGCCTGACACACATCTGTGCTGGAAGGAGCACCTCCTTTGCTTTGTCTTCAGACTGCCGGTGTACTTATCCTGGGTTGTATGAAGAAGATGCCACAACAGATAACAGCCACTGATCTTTGAGATCCATGGATAGACAGTGCCCAAAATATCTGATATTAAGCTGTGTACAAGTGCAGTTTTATTCAAGGACA
The DNA here is from genome assembly GCA_013400495.1 of Nicator chloris. NCBI lineage: Eukaryota > Metazoa > Chordata > Aves > Passeriformes > Pycnonotidae > Nicator > Nicator chloris. The sequence goes on from WAAE01008516.1 coordinate 74,565, forward strand.
GAGTGCCTTCTGAATGCAGGATAAATACTGATAAAAATCAAATAAAACAGGGTGTTTAAAAGTCTGTCATAGGCAGGAGATGAAACAGTAGAAAAACAACATAGGGTTTCTTGACCAGTGTTCTTTTCAGTGATATGAGTCCAAGCCAGATCCCCTTTCAATGCCACACATTGAAAGTCCAAGAAACAAACTTAATTGCAGCAGGAAATTGCTGTTTTAAAAAGCATGTCTGTAAAGAATGGGAGAATGCATATGGCACATATGTGCCTCGACAGTTTTGCTAAATAAACCATGAATTTTGACAAGTGTGTATCTGTAAGTTTACCATGGAAATAGGATTGTATAACATCACAGCTGAAACAAAAGTTCAGCCTCTGAAAACTGTGGGGGCGTGCTGCTAAAATGTTTGTTTGAATGTTAGCTGACTAGTTTCATAACTCCCGTGCATGTAGTTAATGCTCTTTTAGACAATACATGGAAAGGATGGATGTCAGAGCTGCTTAATAAAAGCATTAAAATTGTTATAGCTAATACATGTCAGATCTAAATTTCAGTGTTTCATAAAATGATAAATGTTTCTTGTATTAAAAAAATTAAGAGATAAGCCTTCTCAGTTTGTTTATACAGGATTCTATAAAGCGAAGGTCTGGAAAAATACTTGGTTCTTTGTTTAATGAGGAAATGACACAGTAGGGGATATTCATTTCATTCATAGAATCTGGTTAGTTTGACAAACCAGTAAGGAATGGGCTGTAAAGGCTTTCCCTTTCAAGTTGTCGATATAGAGCCATTGCCCTGATGCCAAAAGCAGGAATTACAGAGAAGAGGAGTTGTTACTATTACTGAACCCATGATTCAGCTCAGGAGTCTCATCCAGAACCCAGTGAATATATTCTCACTCCATAAACCACTGGCATGTTTAGCAACGCATCAGCTGTCACCTCAACCAATACCAAGAATTAAGTAGGTGTAAAAGCACATTTCCAAGAGGCTTCTAAAAGTGGCAGTTCTGGCATAGGTTTGATATGCTACTTTCTTCATGGAGGAAACAAACTGCCATCAGCCATAAGGTAAGCATGGTATCTTTATCCAGAAGATAAACAGGTGAGTGAGGGTTCAGAGCAGCTTCTGTTGCACTGAGCACTAAAAGCCACCCTCACTGACTTTGCAAAGCAGTCATTCCCAGTCAGCCGATCCTGACCTGCATTCAGGGGACACAAAACCTAAAATTATCAAATAAACTTTTCCAAATTTGACCTAAGTTTAAAAATCATTGGGATCATTCTCAGTCTTCCCTGAAGGTCCGATTGTGTAATTCACACAAATTGGCTCACCCCAGTTTCTGATGGTATTAGCATGCCCACAGCACCTTTTCCAGGGGGGTTTGGCTGCCCTTGGCTGTAGAGGGCATTCGTACCCTGTTGGAGTTCAGCACATGGCAAAAGCAAAGTGAGCCTGCCCCAGGGATGTACAGCAGGAATGACCACTCCACCATACTGCAGTTTTGCTCTGCCCCAAAAGGAGAACTGGCTGCCAGGGGGAATGGTCATGGGTACGTGTGCACAGACCTGTGCATGCAGGTGTATGTGCATATATATTGGAAGACAGGCTCCTAAAGCTGCACGCCTGGAGGAAGGCTGTTGCTGTTGCTGAAGGAGCCAAAGTGGCTATTGGTCTGATTCAGTAGCCACAAAATGTCCCAGGAACTGTACAAGGCCTGCCTTACCAAGTGTTTTCAGGTTAACAGGATTTCTCCAGGGAAAATGATCTAGCAATTGCTGTGGCATCTTTAATTGTTTAGAAGCAAATTGTTATTATTCTCTATTAATGATAGTGCTCCTTATAATAAGAAGTAAGAAATACATAAGGCACAGTCTGCATTTCAGTTCATTCCCTCTAGACTGTTCAAATATGCTGGGCCAGAATTTCTTGGTTTATACTGAGCTAGTGACCTGATTGTGCTTTTATTTTGTGCCTGACAGATTTTGTCTGGCATACACATATGTCACAAGCCCAAACACACACACTACATGTGGCTGAAGTCAGGCACACAAATGACCAAGATGTGCACAAAAGCATTTTTGCACAGAGAAGCAGATCACTGTGCCTTGGGTTTTACAGGTGTCACTTCACGTGTTGGGCCACAGGAAGCAAACAGCTGCCAGGGACTGACAGGCCTTGGTGGGCTGAGGTATGGGTACCACCTTTTTGCTTTCTGCTCCCATGGATTGGTTGAAGATAAAAATAAACAGGAGTCTCACTATCACAAAGCTTTGACAAACCCTTGAAGTTCATCTCTGGCTACACTCCTTACATTGCTATAGTCTACAGCAGGGTGATGTGGTTTGCAAGATGGGTGCCCAGAGTCATACAGCAAATACAGAGCCTCTTGGTAGGAAATTTGAAATCACCAAATGGCAGAGATCCTGTTACAACAGTTTGTCTCCCCCAAAGCCATGACACTTGATCTATTAAATCATATACATTACAAATGCTGCAGTTTCAGTGCTTCAGCACTGGGAGGATTGTATTAAACTCAGTCAGCAATTATTGGTAATATGGGATAAAAATCTTTACTCTGAAAGTAAGCTTTAAAAGGTCGTAATGTAATCACTGCCACTGATGGTCTCTGCAGTGGCTGTTAGTCTGATTGCAAAGCAGCAGAGAAGAAATGCAGATGCATAAATTGACTGCAAACCATAAACCTCTATTTCTGTCCCAGTCTTATTGGCAAAATTATAGATGCAGCACACATCATCTTTCTCCCCGCTTGCTAGATTTAATAAATTTACCTTTATTCTTCACCAAATTTCCTCTTTATTGTTGTTCTGTGAATGCTCATTATGAGAAAGCACAGAAATGCCAAATGAGACAGGAAAAGTAGGAAGTGTATGAAGGAGACAGTGGGAGATTCAGACAAGTTTTCCAGGCCCTTTGTGTTGCTCACAGAAAATGTAATGCATGAGTTAAAGCTGCACTGCCAGATTACATCTGGAGCTGGACATGGTGGCACCTTCCACTGCAATGAGATGCAGAATAGAGACATTTGGAGCCTGATTTGAGTGGTGCTGGGGTTTGCGCCCTGACAGGTGTTATGAGCTGCCAGCTTGCCACACTGCTGGCAGTCCCTGGCTTCCTCACACCAAATTCAACAGTAGATACATTTTTTGTGCCATTTCTTCATCCAGGGGGCATTCCCTGCTCAGTCACATCTGCAATTCCCTTCCCAAAGAAAACCTGAATCCCTTGCACCTCCCTAGTTCCCTAAGACAACTGGAAGAGAGATTTCAGCTTTCCTTGGCTGCTTCCAGAATCCCTCTCCCATTCCATAGCCTGCTTATGCACAGCAGTCAGCAGAGTTAATCCTAGGCCATTTTTAAGGCAGTGCAGGTAAAATTCATCAAAGTCTCCTGAAGATATCCTCATTTCTACTTACAAAGTCTCAGAGTCATTTAGTGCTTAGACTACAAGTTTTGAGGTAACATGTTATTGCATGCCAGTTCCTACATAAGCATCTGCGTGTGCTCTCTGCCCTAGCACCACTCTGGCTTGAATGACTTCACTTTTGCTATATATCAAGAACCACGGACAATTACTGCAGATCCCTCATACATAATAATTTGCAACCTAATAGCCTCTAGTGCACCACTTAGTTTCTATCACTTTGAAAATAATTTCTGCTTAATTGAGTTAAGGTCAGCTCTTATTGAGGGCGCTGGTGCAGTGACTAAATGCAGTTCAGCTTATTTACTCTTAACTCATATTTTAACATTTCTGAGTGTCAACATACAAGAAGCAGATTTTTCATACAGGAAACAAACAATTAGGAACATCCTGAGCAGTACAGCTGCTTATCTTCACGAGACATTGGGATGTGATGCTACACCTCTGAGTATGCCCAGTCCCACTGAAACATAAATGGTCTCCTCTTTCTGGCAGATTGACTTCTTATTGGAAAATCACCAGTAACTTACTAATAGTGGATTTACAAATTTCTCATGTGCATCTTGAATGGCTCTAATTTGCTTAATAAAAGGACAAATTTTAGTTAATCAAAGGCTTCTCAGTGGATTCTGAATTAACAGCTGACTGAGAGGTAAAATTAATTAGAATTTTTCTCCAGCTAAAAGAGTAAAATAATCTCCTGCTCGTACACATTTGGTATAGAGGCTACCAGGAGCACCTCAGGCCTTTGTTTTCTAAAAAGCTAATAATATAAAGTGTAGTGAAAAATAGTAAGTCATGAATACCAGGGCTTGTGTAGAGCTGTCTATGCTGTCTATTGTTTAAAATCGCTCTATGCTTTAGAGTGATTTTAAACAATAAAAGTTTGCAGCCTCAGAGGTACCCCTCCTTCTCTGTTTCATTTTAGTCCTAAACACCACAGCTACCTACCTGACCATAGGAAAATACTTCAGGTCCTGTTTCTACCATCTTATCACTGTGCCCTGCCTGACTCAACAAACTCACAAGCAGTCTCTTCTTTAAAAAAGAAAATTCTGCTGCATGGGATTGAAGTGGGCATCAGCACGCTAACTGTGGTAGCAGAACCCAAATGCCACATGTTCTAACCCTCATTCCTGAAGCTTCCAAACCAGGCTCAATATCTCTGCGGCACAAGCTGGGCTTGCAGGAAAATGTGGCCTCTCAGACAAAAGCCCAGCTGGTTAATGTAACCACCAAAGCTCTGCGGAAAGATGAGACAATTCCTGTATTGACCCAAATCCAAAGCACACTTGAATCTAAGGTGACCTTCAGCTTTAGATGAGCAGAAGTTGCAGAGATACTGCACATCAAAACATAAAATTCTCCTTGCTGCCTCTCAGCGTTCTTCCCTCCAGTCCCAGGCACAGCTGAGCCAAAATGTTTCTCTTTCGTCTGAGAGCTGCAGCCTGAGCCCCAGGCACCCCTTCTGCCAGCACAGAAACAGCCCCACAGCCCCTTGGGCGGGCACAGACCAGCTCACCACAAGTGCCCCTCTCTCCCACCTTCTTTCCCTACCTCCTGTTGCCCGTCAGCCATGGCTGGGCACCTGACCCCAAACTCAAGGGCCTTACACAATTGAACAAAGGAACTCTGCTTCAAGGCAGCTGTGCAGTAGCTAATTACTGCTGATAGGTGAGGGATTATTACTGGAGGGGTTCAGGAATGCACATGCTAGCTCCTCAAACAAAATGGTGCTCGTCCTGCAGCTGTGATCTCAAGTCTGTCATACTTGTGACAGAATATTGCAAGGTGAAGCTCTTTTTGCTTTAGGCATTTTATAGCATCTGCCCCAAAGTGAGAAAGAAAATGGTTGAATAAGCTCCAGAAATTCTTATTACCAAATGCAAGACTGCACAACGTTTGGGTCACTGGGGTCACTACAGTTCTGAGGTGTTTAATCAAGTGGACTTGCTGTTTTTTTCTCCCTCAGATTAATTTATCATATTATAATATAAGCTATTAGATTATCTGCCTCAGTTTTGAAGGGAGTCATAGCCAGATCCAAATCTCTGATCAGTCTGAATGTTTATGTGGAATTTAATAGGAATTGAAGGTACATAGCACTTCTTAGGGCTTGGCCTAGACACAACATATTCTTCCCCTCCAGTGTAAAATGCTGAAACTGAAAGGTATCTGTTTTAGAGATATCTCTACAGACCTACTGTGTTCTACTATGTTTACCTGATATTGCTATCTATATGTCTACCTGTCATTCCTAACAGCTTGTGAAGCTGCTGGCCAATTGCAAGGTTATTTGACAGAGCAGCAGGAGAATCAAGGGAGTTTAGTTTGGACATGATTAATGGAAAGAGGAAGTGAGGTAGAGGAATGACAGCCACCCAAGCTGAACCAGTGTAGGCACGGTGGCTCAACCTCCAGACATAAATCTTCATGGAATCGAAGCATAAGACTGGTTCCACTGCTCACTGAACTGCTTCTCCACCACCCTGAAATCCATCAAAAACATCTCCTGGAAGCTTTCACTGCAAGTGGAGCAAGAGTCTCAGTGAATCAGAGGCTTCACAGACAGCTAACAAATCATATACCTCCTAATGTGAAGGTCAGCTAGCTGCTGTGTTTCTATTCACATATTAAATGAATAATACTTATCCTAGAACTGACAGAATAAGCCATGTCACTGCCAAAGTTCATCCTACCAAGTGACCTCAAAGAGGGTTAGACTGATTAGTATAAAAATACTTATCTCTAACTTGAAAACAAAAAAAAATGAAACTGAATGAAGAGGAAGATTAAAGTCACTTCAGCATCTTAATAGGTTTTATCCTGAAAGGTGTAGGCACTGCAAAACAGGAGTCAAAAGCAACTCTGTCTGATGTTATTTCAGTATGTGGTATAAATGTTCGTAAGAAAAGCTATGGAAAGAGTTTGCAAAGTTTACTGAATCCCCTATACCTTCACTTCTCATGCTTGTTTCACATAGTGGAGCTGACCTCCTCAGGAAAGGTATCCACATGATTGCAAAAGAAAATTATATTTGTAAAATGGTTTATTATGTACCTCATTCAGGCCAACTATTTTCAACCTTTAGTAGCCATTTGAATGGACACTGCATATTGTGTTATGGAGGGAGGGTAGAAGCATGCCACATGTAGAAGTATAAATGATATTTCAAGATTTATTTTAGCTGAGACTAAACTGGTAACAATAATAAGGAGACACTATTATGAGAAGAAATGGACACCATTCACTGTCATAAAGATTTGTATCCACACTCCTCTAATTTGTTGTCTTCCTTTATATGGTGCCCTTTACAGCTTTTTATTTTGCTCTTTATCACAGCAGGAGAAATGTAACTATTCTTGCTAGAAGCTGATGTGGTTTGTGCTATCTCGTTCCTCTTCCCATTGATTCATAAGGTAAATAAAAGAAAAGGCTGTGTGGTAGTAATTTCTTTTCTCAAAAACGCAGCTATTTCTTTGTGTGCACCAGCAGAGCACTAAGCTCAGACTAGGGGGATGGCAGCAACCATGGCAGCTCTCACCTGTGCCCATGGGAAAGCCTAAGCCCTGGCACCAGTGGGAGTGTGGGACAGCTCTCAAGCCTCTTATTCCCATAAACCTTGACAGAGGGGCTGATTAATGGGGTAATTTTTCCCATATCTATGATATCTGTCCTGCAGTACTGTGTGATAGGAAAGGAAGTTGTGACCAGTGCCCTTGCAATGTCTGGCCTACCTGCCTATAATAAGCCCCTAAGAATATGCTGATATAGTTTACAGCTCTTTAGTTACTCCTGGGGGACAAAGATACACTCCACATTCCCCAAACCTGGAAAGCATAGGATGCCTTACAAACAAACAGGCGGGAGCACATGTCCAAATGCATCTGCCAAACCTGAGTACATGACCTTGGCTCAGAGGAATAACTTGGATGAGAAAAAAAGGATTTAATTCTCCCCGTTCCCTTGAAAGGAAGAAAAAAGCAGAAACATTATAGTGCAGTAAATACAGCCATGGCTGAAAGACCGAGACTGTGGCCAACCGTACAGCAGCACATCAACCAACACAGCATTCCAGAAGAATTTCTTCTCCCTCCCTCCCCCTTCCCAAACCCAGAACTTCCTCCTCATTAAATCCTTTTTAATCTACAAAGATCAAGGGATCAAGGAGCAGGTGGATCCAGCACAGCTTTGTACCCTACCCCAGCTCTCACTAGGAGTGAGGGAAGCCTGGTCAGGCAGAAGGGAATTGGAAGTCTGTAAGTGTTGTGAGATTCAGGTTTTCACCTGACAGCTTTTGTATCAGAAGAACATCCTTTCCAATTAAAAAATTTGATTGTTTATATGTCCATATTTTTGATTGTGAAGGACTTCTAAATATCTTTGTACATTGTTAAGTAGTTCTAAAGATTGTGCTGAAGTCTGGTGTGTGTATGATGATCAAAAGAGACGCCCTCAATTAGCATCGAAATTCAGCCAGGACTGTTCATCTTATCAAAGATTAAAACTGAAGCAAATTTTGGCACTGTCACTGTGTTAGCCTAAAATCCTGTCGACATATTTTTTTTTGTGCCAATCCTTCTCTCACCTCTCCAAACCCACCCTCTTTGCTCCCGTTTATGCAGCTGCATATCCAGGTCTTCAACAGCAAAAGACACAGCATCTAGGTAGAAACAAGTACTCTCTTGCTCTTGTATCCTGAGCAGGACTTTTAACCTCTAAAGAGAAGAAAGAAACAGACTTTCCTACCGCCGTTTAAAAAATTACACGCATTAGCATATGAACTAGCCTGGAGTTGCCTTCTCTTTCAGAAATGCATCTAGGTTGAATTTTTTTCCTTTTCCAGTTGCTCCCAAAAACTTCTTAGCCCCCTGTGATACCACACCTGCACAAGGGGTGCCCACCCAGTAAGTGTCCTCTGCCCAGGTCACCCTCTGAGGGGCTGGAGGGCAGCTGCTGCAGGCACCCCTGCCGTGCTGAGGGACACACGGACCTCAGTCTGTCCCCACGTATTGCGGCGGCAGCTCTCAGCACCATGGATCAATCCTCTGCCTGCACAGAAAGCGGCTACCAAATGAAGTGTGACTACTCACGGGCAAAACTGCTCCTCTTCCACTTCATCCATGACTTCACTGATGTCCCAAGGAATGCAAAGGGTTTGCTTTTTCCCACTGCCAAAGTCCCTCTCCATGATGGAGGCAGGAATAAATCCCCGACCCTGCCCTTGGCGGGTGCGAGGAGCGCATGGAGCCACTGTGCACCTGCTGCCCCTCAGCTGGAAAAGGCTGCTGCGAGCTGGGCTTACTCTGCCAGAGCAACTCGGGGGAAGGAAAATCACACAGAGGAGAGAAGGGGGGAGAGTGGTGGTGAGTACATGGAGTCCAATCACTTTGCATCATTTTGCATTTTGGAAACAAGATACGGTTAAGAGGTCATGTGCCCTGAGTGATTTACAAACACAATGTCTGCACAAGAAGCCGCATGAGGTTTTCTTTTCAACACAAGCAGTGGCTTTTATTGGTAATTTGTCCAACATCCAGGCTGAGAGATTGCCCATCACATATAAGGGAAAGTGTTAAAGCACTTAAAAATATATTAAATCACTTTTGAAACCCACACAGTTGGGGGATGGTGCTTCCTCCAACCAGTTAGCAGAAGTGTAGGATTTAGCACTTTCAGTAGCAGACTGAAAGCCTCTCCAAGGCAGCAAGCAGAGCCTTGGATCCTAACACTCATACTTGATAAGGAAAAATAGCCTCTTTTTCTGAGCCAGCCCAATTCACTACAGGGATAAGGAAGATGACACTGTGAACATGGCTCTCTCTGTATCCACATTCCCCTTTCAAGTGAAAAATGAGGAGCACAGCAGCAGTCCTCCACTCAGTATTGAATCAAGCCAGGATGCTGGCAGGAGAGTCTTACACAACACCATGAATAAAGCACACACCTTTCCTTGTGTGCCTTTGGATGGGGCTAACCATACAATGCTTGTAAAAATGAGAAGAGGGTCTTTCCTTACAGAAGAGTATTGTGAACTCACATTTCAAGTGTTTAAAGTCCACCTAAAGGGAACTTAAAATGCTGCATGATCAGAGAGGAAGTGAAAGCTGTCAGGTACCTAGCCAGCAAGAAAAGGAAAGAAAGAAAGATGCTGAGCACAGGGCAGCAGGCTGAATATCTCTGGAAGTCTTACCTCCAATTATGGAATGCAGAGGATGATTTAAAGGGATATTGTAAATTCAAATTCAGTGTTTTAAATAATTTATAGTTAGAACTTTAGTCCCTTGAATAGTCTATCCCTACATTGGTTTAGCTTCTCTCATTGCCTAATATGTTTCACACCTCTCTTGTAAGCACAAACTGGATTTAAAGAGGCTAGAGATTTTCTTTGAGAAAACAAGTTCAAATTTGGTAAAAAATTCAGGAAACATTTGGCACAAAAGAAAAAAGGACTTTTTGTCAGAGGAAGGTCTTTTAAAAGTCTGCAGTGGCCTCAGTACCTCCTGGGGCTGAAGACCACTGCATGGCTCTTAGTTGAGCTCTAGTCCTAACGGGGAAAATGTGCACAATCCTTGTGCACCAGCCACATCACACAGGCAAAAAAAAAAAATCACTAGAGAAATCCTTGATACTGCAACAAGATCTTGTGCTTGGGCACCACAAGTAATTCATGTACACTGTGCTTAATGAGGGAGGTCTACATTGCACACTCAATAGAAAACGCAGAGTGAGGAGGACAACGCGGATAGAAAGGAGGCAGAGATCCCAGGAGATGAAGAGCATCCACCTCTTGGCCACAGCCTTGGGAGAACTGAAGTCTGAGAAAAGGGGTTCATTCGTGCCCTGCTTGCTGCTTCTTCAAGGCAACCATACCTTTCACATTTATTGTGAGCAAGCTGGGCTGGAAATCACTGTCAGCTTTCTCAGGGTAAACCAGCTCGCTGAGTCTTCACACAATCTTCTTCTCACAGCCCTCACAAGTAGATGCCCAGGAGCAAGAGCTTCCCACTGCACTCAAACTGTGGCAGAAATTATGGTGCTAGTCCAGCTGGGCATTGCCCACTTCTGCCTCTCCACCTCCTCCTGACTGTCTCTTGGTGTATATAAAAACTGCAAGCCTGGAAATAGAATTCTCTATTTTAGTTTTACCACCATTTGGTACTGTGAGTCTGTGACACACAGCCAAGGCTCCTAGGTAAAACCACAGTGCAAACAGCAGTTAGAAGGATGAGAAGAGTTTGGACTGGGATACTGCTACCCTGCACCAGAGGTGTTGCAGGGCTCAGGGAGGATGGGAGTGCTGTATGACACAGCAACCCCAGGACTGCTACCAAGTACCTTGGAAGTAATTCTTATTCTGAGCCACAAAAAATAGGTATGAATTAATGATCCAGTTACTTATTCCCTCTGTCTAGGCTTCCTTTCCTAAGTTACCTTAGGAGGTGCCTAAGGTATTTCTGACAATGCAGATCTCAGACAGCATCGTTGTAATCTGACAGCATTTCTATTTCCCTCTTTAGCTGGACTGTGCTTGGTGTTCTCTCTTCCTACCACATCTAAAATAAGGACACTGCAGCCATTTTGACAATTCTCATATTGAAATTCCAAATGGCTGTGAGTGCAATGCAGAAAACACTTTAAGGGACTGTGGCTCTTCAATTATTTACAAGAATATTACACATCCAGATTTGTCTTAACATAAATAGCATCAAATGGCAGCAGAAAGGGAATAAAATATTTGAGTCTATTTTTGAGACACCTAACATGCCATGGAGCTCAACACCCGCCCTCTGAGATCTGTTTGCTCCACTCCCTGCTACAGCAGAGGGTGCATTGGTAATCCTGCCAGGGAGGAAAGAAAACCTTCCCTGGAGCATATAGTATAGTCTGCAAGGTACTTTGCATTATTACTAAAAATATCCATCTCCTCTATTTCTCTTAATGGTGGCTCTAGAAGCATTTTACTTCTTGTTTAATTTTAGTCTGAAAATGCTGGCACCGATGCAAATGTTTCGTGCCCCACTAGGGTACAGATGAATTTGTAGGCAACCAGTGGGAGACTAGATGGCTTCTCTGAGCCCTGAGTGTGCAGGACCCCCACTCCCAGTTGATGCTCTACCAGACTTTTTACTGCTGCTTCACTTTTCATGTATCCAAATCAGCAGTCAGTAGAGATTTAGGAGCACTTCATCACATAAAATACTCACTGCAGGAGTATTTCAAGTCTTTATCAGATGACTGGTGGATCTCAGGGTCGAGACAATATATCTGCTCTTGCCTGCACATATTACAAAGTTAGGAAACACAAGATACTCCTGTCTCCCTGAGAATTGCTGGCACAGTCACCACTCACTCCCAGGGGCTCTGTGGCTTTAAGCAACTTATGGCAGGTAAGACTGCAGCAGTGGGGAAGAAAGCAGCACAATGGTTTCTCTCCTTTGAAACCTGTTTTCCAAAAGTAAATATCAGTCCAGAAGTATTGTGTTGCCTTTATTCCAGGAAGCCAGTTTACACTGGCATTTAGAGGAAATACCTTACCTGAACAGGCTCCCTTCTGGGATGCTTTGGCCCACTTCAGGCACAGCCACAGTCCCCCACTAACTCCAACAACATCAGAGCTGGCTGTTCCCCTCACTGTCACTGCACAGAAAAGCAAGTGATCTCTTTCAGACAGTTTAGGAGAAGATATTCAGAAGGGAAAAGGAGAAAATTGACCTTATTTTATCTTAGATATGAGAAAATATTTGCTTGCTTAGGTATACGACTGTTTTGTAATTTTCATAACTTGGTCATAACAATTAAGGAAAGTTTAACACAGCTCAGGGAAATGCCTTCATATACTTAATTTGACTTCCAAGAGTGATTCCATGGAAACATATGGAACTGCTCATATAAACAGAGTTACAGGATATGCAATCCTTCATGGCAATGGCTTGCTCTACGTCCCAGTGATGTTTACGGACCTGAATCTTTGCTGATCAGTGCTCCTTCTTTGGAAATCCCTTCTGTAGCTGGCTTTGCAAGCAGAAGCGTGCTGTACAGTGCAGCCACACAGGCAGGCTCTGTGTGTTAATGATTCCCATGCTGCACAGCCATTCACCAGACATTTTGTACACAACCTCATTATCTCAAACTCAGCTGATAGTTAAAAAAAGAAAGAATGGTTAAACAAAGGAAGGAAAAGGGAAAAGACAAACAGGCCAGCTTGGCTGTTGAAAGCCTTTACAAAAATACATCAGAAAATTCAAATTAAGTTTTTCTTTTTCCTTTTAAAAAGAAAAATATCCAATCCAATGGCATTTTAAATAGCTTCACCAGCCCTGAGCATTCTCTGATAAATTCTCCCCTTCCTAGAACGTGGGAAAATAAAATGCCCTGGAGAATACCAGAGCAGAGTCTGGTTGCTCAACCACACTCCTACCAGAGAGCATCTCTGATTGCAAATCCACCTATGCAGTCCAGGCAGGAGAACTACTGAAGAAAATTATATTCTATTCCTTCATGTAGCCCAGTCCTACCTTCCTAAAGCCCATCAGGGAGCTGACAGGGCTTAGCACTGCTTGGAGCTGCCTGGCACTGGCTCTGCCAAACATGGAGGAAACTTTTGGCAGCTTGTCACCAAAGCCACTTCTGTAGCCTCCTCATTATCTTTTGGGGCATAAATAAGTTTGTGAATGAAAAAGGAAAACAAAAGTAGTTGTGTATCAGGTATATCAGAATAACTTGGTTAATTTTCACTGTGTGAAAAAGTAGATCAAAAAGAAGGGAGTTTTTTCTTTTGAAACCTTATCTCTCCTCGCAGATAAAGAAGAAAAGGAAATCTCTTTGTAATTAGTTAAATTAGTTTTGCACTTTTCCTTTCTAGAGCATAAATCAAACGAGGAATATTTCTAAAGAAATTACCTTCATCTACTGCAAGGTTTTTCAGAGGATGTTCAGTTTCTAGAAGGTCACAGCAAACTTTACAATCTTTTCATTCACAGGTAGCCTTCAAAAATACATTTTAATTGACATTAGGAACTCAACTTGTATTGTGTCTGACTTTTTGAGGAAGGCAAGACACAGTAACATTTTGTTCTCATTACATTAAACGGAAAAGTGTTTTGGAGGTGGCACGTACTATTGCTCAGCATCAGTCTCTGCTGTTCACTCAGGCACCAGCAAAGGTGCAACCTATAATTTGGAAGATAAATGCAGGCCCTTTCAGGGGATGAAAGTGCCTGGGTGCTGTGTCTGCAGGGATTCTTGATACAGTACCTCCTGAAGGTACTGACAGGCTCCACGGGATGTCACCTTTAGGGGAGGACACTACTGACTGTGGACAAGTGTTTTTCACCAGGAAGTGTCACCAGTGCAACAGCAAATCCTAATGTTGATTCAGAGGACTCCCTTGGAGCCTCTGCAGCTTTACAGTCCTAACCATTTTAACCCAGTCAGTGTCAGAGAGCAGAAAATTGGTCACTGCTTACTCAATTTTCTTTCTTTTAGAGTTTGAAGCACAATGCTGGAATTGAGATTGCACTATGCTGGGCACTATACAACAGTAAGAGTTAGTCAATAACCACAAAAGACTGCAATCTAGATAGATGGGAGGTGGAAACAGAAACAAGACTGAAGGAGACACAAATTGCCTGAAGGCACACAATAGCAAAGAGCAAGTCAATATCCTATAGACAGAATTGGATTTTACCTTTTAATCAGAAACATACCTCAATTTTTTATCATTTATAGCATTTTACTTCCAACATCAAACAATAGCTCCATAAAAGCAAGCAGTTCTCTCACTTGAAACACTTTCTGGGTTCCTCATTATCTCTGGTAAAAGAAACCTAATAGAGAAAAGCCAGGAATCAAGTAGTAAATAGTTGGTATTGTTGCCTTTATTATTATCATAGTTGCACTTGAGCTTCCCACAAATTTTACATACAGCTGAAGTGAAGCTGTGCTTCTATTTCTTTCATTGAACTACATGGGCAAAATTACATCAAGTCTCATTACTGCTTTTTAATCCTTGCCCTATTTTGAATCTTGTTAGTTGGGGAGGAAAAAAGAGAAAATGCAGCTGACTTTTATCATTAAAACTCAACAACTGCCATTAGAAGAAAAACAGCATTTCAGGCGTCGCTGGTCTGTGTCACACAGGAGCTCAGCCTCGGTGAGGCCAGCACGTGTGTGTTGGGGCACCAAAGCTGACAGTGAGGTGGTGGCCTGTGGGCATTGGCAGCTGGGGGACAGCCAGCACCATCCTGTACTTCTGGGCCCCTCTGGCTCTCCTGAGTCCTGTGTGGGCTGTCTCTCAGAGCTGCAGGCTGGGGGAAACAGCAGCACCAAAAATGTTGCTTTGCCCTTCCTTTTAAAGTGGATTTATCCTCCATGTGGTCACTGTCTGAACCCATAATGTGGCTGTGCTGGGGGAGAGGAGGATCTGTTCAGAGAAATCTTATCTTCTTTCAAGACCAAATGACAGAAAAAAGCACAAAGACAGCGTGGTGTGACTCTGACTCCCCTGTAAAGCTGATGGAAAGAGAATAACTGGAAGTGCAGGCCCTGCAGCAGGACAGTGTGTGTGCCCTCCCACCAGTGTTGGTCTGGGAGACCTCCGCTCTGTCCATGGGTTGTGGTGGGACTGGGGACGAGAGTGAGCCTCAACCCAGGCCTTTTAGAAGTGCCCAACTCATTCTAGCTCTGAAGAATTGCTAGAAAACATGATTCTGCATATTTTGTAAACTCATGGTCTCTTGCAATGTCATCTCATTAGATTGGCTTTTTTTATAGCTCTGAAAGATAGAGAGAGCCCTTTGAGCTTCCTGGATGGTGATGAGACAGCAACCAGTGATACCCTTTAATACACTGAATTTTATGTACCTTCTTATGCCTCATAAATGTGACACTTTCCTTGTGACTAGGTGGTTGTTTCAGTGTTTACCAGGTACTTACTTCTGTCAAAATATTCTATTTTGCTCCTGAGACTATAATTCTGTCACATCTACAAAGCTGACTTAAAGTGAGAGAAGAGGAAACGAATTCCTAAACAATAGCATTATTGTTTTCATCAAATTATCCAGAGGGAGGACAGATTTGGCTACTTCTGTTGATTTAATCTTTTGCTCTTTCCACTGGATGGTTGAGTCAAGCTGCAGGAATGGGGGCAAAATTTGACATGCAGAAAACAGTTCTCTTATCCAAGCCTTCTCTTCTTCCAAGTCAAAAGGAAGTGTCTGGAGCTGGAGTTCTAAACAAAGTTTTAGAAAAATGGTTTTATCAGGCATCACAGGTTCTTTCAACCACTCATCAGTTCACGATGAAATGAGCTCAAAGATGAGATGAATGGATCAAGTCAACCTGATCAACAGAAAATGAAAAGACAGAAAAAAGGTAATAAACGCATTTCAGCTTCTAATTAGTCTATCAAAAGCTCTGCTTTCTCTATAGTCTAAAATAAGAGAAAGATCAATAAGATTTTTTCAAAGACTAGTTGTATGATCATTAGACTTTTCCTTTTATTTGCATTGATTTTTAACCTTCTAAGAACGTTTAAAAAAAAAACCAAACAACTTTATGTAAGGAACATTATGAAGCATCTTTTTCTCTTTTTGTAACATCCACACATGTGAACAGCAGACAAATTATTATTAAAGCTTTGAAAGAGCCTGAAAACACATTGCTTCTGATACTGCTAACAATCAATAGATGAAGGGTACAATGTTTTAACCCACAATCTCCCAAACTGTTTCTCTCATCCTCTATGCACCTGCCTTTCCTGGAGCACAGCAAGGAATGTTAAAAGCGTATAAAATGTATTTTACTCTGAATAAATTATACAAAGAATTTAATTTAATGTCTGTCGCCCAGACATGGTAGTTCTTCTGTCCCAGCACTCATCACCTCAGGGCAGAAGAAGGAGACCTCTGGTACAGATTGTTCACACTTCTGTTCCCTCTGCACACGTGATGTTTTGTTTCTGTGAACAGGCAAGATTGCAGCTCCAGCCTGAATAGAATTGCTAAATGTTTTGACAGTTTGAGAAAAAACCAATAACACAGCTTATTCTCATACTATAACGGTTTGCATAAAACTTCCCAGAGACACTGCTGGGAACAGCATTCAATTGGACTGTTAGATCTCATTGCATCCTCCAAAGAGCACAATCAACAAGCCCTGCCTACAGTTGCTTTAAAATGGAAGCCATTTAGAAACAATAACAGCCGACAAACCCAATCAAAAATTTTAAAACAAGTGCTAAAGGCCTTGTTACTGCTTTACATCCTGCATCATAAACCTGCAGGCATTGGGTGGACTTGCTGTTTTTTGGCTCAACTCTGTTAAAGCTGGTGAAAATGGGAATCACTCATAATGCAGAGGACTCCAAATCTGAGCATTATATGTGAAATATAAGGATTTAAAATCATGTAACTCTTTTCCAAACCCAACAACAGTTGCTGTCAGCTGCGTGAAGAGTACAAATCTGAAATCTGCTGCCAAATCAAACTTGAGCCTTAATGTGAAAGCCCAGATTTTATAAAAAGGGTAGATACTATTAAGAAGACAGCTAATCAATCAACAACTGACACTCAGCTTCTCACCAAATCTGGTGCCATTTGTAACACGTATTGAGATCCTTGACTGGAATAAGATTCAGTAGAAAGGCAAAGAATGATTGTGGGCACTCACAGCCTCCTGATGAAGGGCTAAGGAAATGCCAATAGCAGTCAAACAGTCATTTTCCTGATTACAACATGTAATCTAGGCTTCCCTTTCCTTGAGGCTGATGCAGAGTTTTAGATCAACAGCTTCAGACAACTGAATTGCAAGCTGTGGCTGGGTGAAGAAAACACGCACTGAATTCTAATTGTGCACCCCAGTAACATTATCTTCAATGGAACATAAGCACACCTTTAGTTTTATAAATGTGTTTAAGTGCCATCCTGATGGGAATATGTTTTTAACGAGGCTTATTACAGTAATTTGAATTGGAGTCATTTACAGGTCTGAGTCCCAGTGTGTTTGGTATAGCACAAGAATTGGAGTATCAGTTTCTCTGCTCTCTGAATTACACAGTCAAAGTATGGGAGAGTGATTGGCATACAGAGATGGGAAGTGAAGAACAAGCAGCAGGTATGTACATAGCAATGGGGCATTAGAAAATAATGAGGTCAACAGGGGCCACTGCACACGGAGAATTTCTTTCCTCTCTTTCATCTAACTTCAGATTTTACAAAATCTGTAAATTTATGAATCTGAGTTGGTTGCCCAATACCATCTACATCCTATGCGTTTACCTGGATCACCAATTTATGATGAAGATAAATCATATTTTAACACACATCTTCGTCTCCTGGTGCTGCAATGGTGCCCCAAATGAATAACTGAGATGCAGACATTGAACAGAGTCACTGCCCATAAAAAGTCATAAAAGAGAAAGGATTACTTTTAATCCTAATACTAATAATAATGCCACCCACAGTAGCTTTAGCTGAAGGGTGGACATTCACAGTGTGTGAAGCTTCTGTATTTATCCAATTGCATTGCAAGTCAGGCAGGAGCTCCTGGGAAACCCTGGAGCTTGGTCAGAGAAGGCTTGTCCCCACACAACCCGTGACACTGGCGCAGGCAGCCTCGTGTTGGCGTTCAGAGAGAGCCCTTTGCTCGAGTCCTGTGCCATATGTACAACAGCCTTGCAGCAGTGGGTGAAGCCTGGTCAGGCAGAAGGTCCCTCCACACAGATTTTGCCCTTTCCTGCAGCGGGTTGCTGTGTAAAACTGCTGGGGATCAGCCATCCACATCACACTGTGTGAAAGCCTGTGGGCCTTGCAGCTGGACAGTGCTTCCTGCCTCACTGGTACTCACCCCTGAGCTTGTGTGACCTCACTACAGGCCAGGGCTGCTTCACTGCAGTCATCTTGTTATTCTAGGTGACTGATTTGACCTGGAATTTGTGGCAATCCTGAATATGTGCTCACGACCTGACATGTTAGTTAGTGTGTAAGTGTGCCTCTGCCACAACCAACCAGGACATTTTATTTTATATTTAACCAGTCACGGGGCATACCTATTTCCTAAGCCTCTCTTCCCTCCCAAAGGGGTAAACCTTCTTAATTCCTGACACTCTTAGCTGCATGAGTGTCCCAGCTTGATTAGCAATATCTTTTGAAAACACCCAATATTAAGATCTCCAGAAGCAGAAGAGATGTCTGAAGTTTAACTGATCCTAGAGCAAAGCTGCACGGCAACAGCAGCCTTAAGGTGGATACAAGAAATGCAGAGCCAGAAGCACACCTCCTTTTGCTTGTTGTCTGGGCTGTACTCCACCAAACAGCTGTTTTGAACCACAGTCTGTTCTGCAAGGTACTGCAAAAAGTAAAATCATAAAGATGGCCCTTCGATTTGAAAACTTACATGATAAAACAAAGCAAATGCACCTGAAGACGAGATGCCACCACTGTGACAATCTCAGAGTGTCATCATGCTTATTTCATAATTTCCTTTGTACCCTTGTCTACCAATGTCTATAAAGATATTTATGAAGATGGCATTAGCTTTGCTGTGAAGAATTCCTCCATAAAGCACATTGCAAATTATATCATGAACTTTAAAAAAAACCCCTACACTATTCAGTATAAAATACTATAAATATTTCTAAAACTTAAAGAATTTCTAAATAATTGCCAACTGCAACTGTGTAAATGAAATGCTACAATAAACAGCTATGTTCTGTTGTTCTCTAGTTGCATTCACTGTTTTGGATAATCTTTTACAGTGCTGCAAAAGAGATTTTGTATTAATTAGCTGGCTCTTGTTCATTGAAAGTAGTTGATTTACTAAATATCTTGCTTGTTAGTGTGGAGGAATAGAACAGAAGGCAACATGTCATAATTGCAATTTAATAAACAAGCTTGAATACTTGATTTTTAATAAGTAACTGACAGGAGTTGGGGTACCAGGTTTTCTTTGTGAAAACATTCAACTGATGGAATCTGATGTTTCCTTTAAGTTGATGGTATCCTATCCTGCCATGTTCTGTTACACAGTTCTGCCAGCTATTCAGGCCAAGAATCCCAGCTCAATAGATTAGCTGAGATCCCAATGGAGAGCAGCACCCATTACTGACTCATTTTGCAACCTTGAGCTAATAACCTCATGTCATCTATTCTTGTAAGAAGTGTGTGAAATTGATTCTGTGGTGATATAAGCCCAGCAGGCAGCTCAGACCCACACAGCCACTTAGTCTCCCACCACTAGCATGGGGGGAAGAATCAGAAGGGTAAATGCACCAAACCTCACAGGCTGACATAAAGACAGTTTAATAGATATAGCAAAGAAAATAAGGAACTCATTCACCACTTACTACGGGCAGATGGGTGTTCAGCCATTTCCAGGAAAGCCACACTCTGCCACATGTAACAGTGACTTGGTGAAACAAACACCATCAACTCCAAACATCGCCTACTTCCTTCTTCCCCCGGCCCTGTAGGCTGAGCATGACACCATATGGTGTGGGATATCCCCTGGGTCATTTGGGGCCAGCTGTCCTGGCTGTGTCCCCTCCCAACTCCTTGTGCACCCCCAGCCTGCTCGCTGCTGGGGGGGGGTGAGGAGCAGAAGAGGCCGTGGCTGTGTTAAATGCTGTTCAGCAAGAACTGAGATGTTGGTGTGTTACCAACACCTCTCTCACCAACACAAATCCAAAACATGACCCATATCAGGTCGTACGAAGAAAATTGTCTCCATCCCAAATAAAACCAGTACAGATTCATTGCGTGCATGTATGGTATTTGGAAGAAGTAAAAAGTGGGTAAGTATCACCTTCTGCCCTGGGGCAGTGGTTGGGACAGACTGAGCTCTAGAATTACCATACCCACCTATTTCAAGTCCTGACCAGTGGGAGAATCAGCATCCTTGCATATGTCTAATGCATCTCACCTCACTTGGAAGCTTTGAAAAAATATTCATTAAAAAAATTATATTATTTATGACAAAACTAGAACTAATTCAGTTTGAAGAAATCAAATAGATCAAAGTGATAAGCAGAACATTCAGCTTACCATCCGGATAACTTTGGTGATTACTAGTTAGTCTTCATTCAAAAACATAAATGTATCAAATTACCAGCTGTGTTTTTACTTTGTTTTTCTTCTAACAATAAATCCTACCTGTACTGGAGATATAAATAGATAGACAGATAGATAGATATAGATATATGATACATGTATATGCTATTCCATCTCGACCTTAATGGCCCTGCTGGATTTAGCATGCTCAGGATTTTGCCCCAGGATGTGTTTCTACATCTGTGTACGTGGCAGAAGACATAGGGAAGATATTATTTTCCAGACTTTGACAGCATGAGGGATTTCAGCACCAAAGTTAGGCACATTGAATCTCCTTGCCAGAGCGAAATTAAATCCGCTCTCAAGAAGTAGGGTCAAGGCAGAGGCTGTCTCAAATGCATGTTTTGAGATATCACTAAAGTCAAGCAATAAAAGGTGCCAAACAAAAAGGAAGTCTCTCTGATTAGTCTAACTAGAGACCAGGGAAACTTAGTTACATTCAACCTGAAACTTTAATCTCTGCCCTTTTAGTCACCCTTGCGTTTTCCACATATAAACAATTAAACAATGGCTTATTTGTCGTTCTTGTCATTATGATCCTTAAACAGGCAATGGGGCTTAGGGAAGAATGAGACATGAGAAAGGTGAAATGGGATTTGAACATGCAAGAATGTTTTCTGCATGCAGCCAGGCTAATCCAGATCCCCAGCAAGTGCCTAATTCACAGACCACTGGGACAACAGAAGGACTGCACTGACTTCACAGGCTTTGTAGTTCACAATATAAATGTCTCAATAATATTCAAGAGTTTTCTGAAATCTGAATCAGTTCAATCTAGAAAATGCTACACCACAGTAAGCACTATCAATTCTTTTCTACCCACACTTACTCTTTGTTCCAATATGCTTCATTTAATTTTAAATTCATGCTATTTTTCTTATAGGAAAAGGTTGTTGAGGTTTCAACCCTCTTGGGATTTTACAATGCCAAGCATTCCTGGGTTATGCCACTCTTGTTCTACTTTAGTAGCCATTACCTTAGTAGATGTGGAATAGGAAATTAAAAAGAGTAGGTTTTCCTTGTTCAATCTGGACAAAACATTAGTAAATATCCTTCAGAAAAAGAAAATGTAATGGGTTATTCCTAATTTTCATAGTTTTTCTGGAAAACAAGTAATCATAGTTTTCAATAAGATTTTAATCTGGAACTGACTATATGGTCTATTTGCAGGCATAAAAAAATGAAAGACACACACAAAACCTGATCAGACAATACCGTCAACCCACCCTATGCTAACTGAAGACATCCCCAGATATGCCTGCATGGTTTTCCAGGGGGAGCCCACAGTGTAAATGGTAACTGGGCCAAGAAATTGTCTTGGCAACCCTAATCCTGTCTCCAGAGAAAATCAATTGCTAGTTGAACTGTAGAAATCCAAAGGTATCCATTCTGCCCAGATTGTTATACACCAGGCAAGCAGCCCACCCAAAAATTTCACTCCCTGATAGCCAGAACATGTTCCAAGGATCTTTCCAAAGGATGGAGCATGAAAGCTGTGTGTGAAATCTCAGTAGCATCTACTGCTGGGGAAGCCATTGGTCCAGAATAATCCACAGCAAGCCTTGGCACATGGACTGGTGCCAACCTCCATGGCAGTTCTCCGTCGCAGCACTCCTCCAAATGGGTGCTTGCAAATTTTGAGGATCATGCTGTTCTTTCCTCCATAACTCTGCATGCTCCCAGCCTATTTGTATGCTTTTGTAGCTCGTGTTGCATTCTGAAGGCTGTGATTATTAAATGCTGGTGTTTGCTGCTCTTTTTCCATTGAGAAAAATGCATGAGAAACAGAAATTATATTGCTACATTAACACAGAATCAGGAGAAGAAAGTTACAATGAGTTCCCCAAAAGACAGATGATTCATACATTTCATAAAAATTGTACCATATGCATTAGTTATCGTTCTCAGATAACATTATTGTTGCAAGCACTGTTGCACCTAAGTACTTCATTTGTCTAAATCGAGACTTTACACTTCTGCGCACTCTGCAGGTCCCAGCCCTGCCATGATGGAGTTACCAGCATGATGTAGCAATGTATTATAGTGTCAGATTGACTCACATTTCACATTTTTAACTAAAGAAGATCAAAATAATGAAATGCAGCCACAGAAGGAACAACTGCTCTCATCTGCAGCTACTCCTACTTAGGAGTTATTAAATAATAGCAATAAAAGTGAGAGAATATGTTGTTATTGACAACCTGTATAGACTGGAATAAAAGATTTCTCTTTTATTGATGCAGACTTTATTTCTACCAGAAGAAACATCATTAATTTTTTCCTCTACTACTTTTCAGGCACTCAATATTCAATATCCTCCTAAACTCAGAATATGTTTCCACTTGGTCTTCAGGGCTTTGGGGTCTGTCTTACCCTCTCATTTTGATGACTCCATCCTGCCAGTTAGCCACCTTCCTCATGAATAGGGCTGGCTTGTCACCCATTCTCAGGTTCCTGCCTACATTAAGAGTGGTGGGAATGTTGTCAGCATTAGTGGGAACTTGACCTTTCAAAACAACCTCTTGTCCCCTCAGTCTGCCCAAATAAGACTTGTGAAGATGGTACTTAGCCTGTGATAAATGGGAGCTGTGACATCAACCTGCTTCAGCCGTATCATCCTCAAACACAAAACAAGGAGTAAGAATGTGGGGTCATTCGTTTTGCAGTTTTGATGCCAGGCAGGCAAACTGAAACTAGATCCAAGAATATGGAAATAAATATAATTTTAGTACACAACACTGTGCTCCAAGGTACCTGGCAACTGTAAGAAGTCATTTACTCACTATTCACTTATTCTGTGAGCAGGAGGGAATCTGCTGGGAGACTGACATGATTCAAGTCATAAAATGATCATTGTCACAAACCTGAGATGACTCTGCTGGCAGCCTTTCACATTTCATATTTCCAGCTGTAATTAATGAGCCATTTTCCAGAATGCAAATAGAAGATTTTTAAAGCTTTTCTTTAAAGCTTTTTAGCTTCATTTTCCATTTGTGTGTTCTCTCAGATACAGGCAACGTAGAAATATAAGGTGGAATGACAACAAGATGCAAAAGGCATAGAAAATTATGTAAATATATCTAAAACAAAGAATTTCACTTGCCTTGAGACATGTCAGAGTGCATATATTACCTTAATTTCACTTCCAAATAAAACTGCCTTTCTTGCAGCTAAGTTAAATTTGAGCCAATGCTTCACTTCACTTTGCATAAGGGCAAGGATGCCAAGACAATATTCCAGGCATGCAAATGTGCCAGATATCTCAAGACAGGAGTATTGCTTAGGCATCCCCATGCACTACATTACCAAAAAAAAACCAACAAAAAAATCCCCAAATAAACAACAACAAAAAACCCCATCAAACCCAAAACAAAGCCCAAAAATAATAATAAAAAAAAAGCCTTATTTGTATAGCACCAAGCATTATTGTAGTGGGAGGAAGGATGCCCTTTGTTAAGAAAAGGCATAGAGGACACTGAAGAGCTGCTCTCTCTTTCTCTGTGAGCTGTAGTTTTCATGTCTTCTAAGACTTTTTACTGAACAGGTAAATCAACTCCCATTTTTCAAATCAATATTTTCTTGTCTTGATGTCTTGTGCTGATAAAGCACTTTCAAGTATGACTTGAGTTTCTCTTTCTGTTCTGCATTAAATATTATTATTGGAAGCTAGAACTCTGTAACTGTCATTACGGCAAACTTTTTGCCACAGCATCCTCTGGAATAAAATCGAAATTTATTGTAAAGATGATAATTCAGCAATGATGACCCTTTCTTATGGCAGTCTAGATTCAGCAGTATTTTGAAAAGCAAGAATTTAAAGATCAAACCTACCAGTGCCAGTCTACTGTTTTTTCTGGCCAGTTTTTCACAACTCACTCTAAGAAGCTATTTGATATTTGCATGCAGCTGCAGTGTCCCAGCTGCAGTGTCACTGAGGAAGCACAGACAGAGATTTCTGTTACGTTTAACTTCCTGCTGAAGTTTGACCACTCATTCTTTGTAATCTTTGAACTTGTCTTACGTCAAACTAACCAAACAACCCCCTCAAAATATCCAGCACATAAAATTGTTTATATGTCATTATTTACAAACCTTTCTGAGGTGTCTCTGCCTTGCTCAGCTGAGTTGATCAATATATTTATGACGAGAAAGCATTATAAGTCCCAAAGCACAGAACTGGTCAGGTTAAAAGGGACCACAGGGGTCATCAGGTCCAATCTCCCTGCTCAAGCAGGATCATCCCAGAGCACAGAATGCATCCGGAAGGTTCTGGAATATCTCCAGTGAGGGAGATTCCACAACTTCTCTGGGCAATCTGTTCCAGTGCTTGGTCACAGGCACAGTAAAGAAGTGTGATTATGTATATATATATAGAGAGAGAGAGATAAAAAACAGCATTTGATACTCAAAGCTTGTAAAACACTTGAACTTTGAAAGAAACCCAAAAAACCTCTTCATTTCCAAAGATGAAATTACTTCTCTTTCTTTATCTGACACTTCTTGGAGACCTCATCTTTAGAGTTCAGAAGCAGAAATATCTAACTACCTTATGTTCAGAATGTTTCAGCAGGGCTGGAGATCATCTAGCAGATAAAACAAAGAGATTTTCTGAGATTTCTAGACCAATGAGAAATGCTTTTGTGAGCCTGAACTTTCAGACACTGACATAGCATAAAACCCTTTGAAAATCTTCTCTCACTCGCAAGCACACCACCCATTGAGAGGACAAAGACACCATCATTTGATGGAGTTTCTGCTGACTCCATGTTCACTCCTTGCAAGAGGTTCTGGAAAAATATTCAGAAAAGGAGACAATTTTTCTGAAACAAGAGGAGTATATGCTTCTCCATCAGGGTGCTTACAGCTTTAACTCTAAAAATATGGACAGATTTTATACGGAGATCAATTAAAAGAGTGATGCACCTAGACTGAGAGGCAGTGACTTCATAAAACACAGAAAGCCCTGAAACTAAATTCTCCAGTAGTTCTGGTGAAATTATAGTGTTGCCATGAATGCATCGCTTTAAAAAAATGCAGTACATCTCTGAAGAATATGGTTCAACTCAGATTTAATATGGGTTCACTGCTCTCTACTCCCAGCTGCTATTTTAGAAGAAGTCAATATACTGAGAAAACATTTTAGAAAGCATGAAATACATGTCAAGTTCCAATAAAATAATTGGAAGCTTCTAGAATTTGCTTAATTATGCAATATAGTTAGCCTTTAGTTAGTGATTTAAAATTTAGGTTAAATATATGAGAAAACCTGTCATTTCACTTGAAATAATTTTTTTTTCCACAATAAGCATTTGCATTTTTTTTAGATTTGAAAACTCCTGTATCTTATGGTTATGTTGCCCTGCCAAGTTAAGATACTTAAATTAAATTGAAACCTGCTAGATTTGCTATAATCACCAGACAAACACAAAATATGAAAAATGAATCTACTATAAAAAAATCTTCCTTCAGACATTTTACCAAAATGGTGATTTTGAAATCTATTAACAACTGTAGGCCAAAAAAGCACATGAAATTACGCAGGCTAGCAGATCCAGAGGTCCTTTATCACTAAAGGGGAAACTATAATTTCAACAACAGTTCAGCCATTAAAGCTGTACTTCAAACAGCTAGCTAGTGGTCAAACCCCTTCCATAACATATTATGGAACAAAGTTATGGAATTATAGTTATTACAAAATTAAGTACATTTCAAAACGTGCAACCAAACATTTATAGAGGTTTGCAGAAATGAGGTTCATTGTGCAGGAGCTCATGCTGAGCAGAAGCAAGAGTACACCAAGTCTAATGTTTGTGACCTGCTAACGCTGGCATGAACTGGGAGTCTCACAGCAGCCATTTCCAGAAAACACACAAAAAGCCAATGTTCACAACCTCTGCTTCAAAAATGCAGTGTGCTGACTGAGAACAAGGTTTGTTGGGCCACATCCATCCTACCAGCCCCACTCCTCTGTGGCTCCTCTGCAGCCTTTGTTCCCTCCCCGCCTGCAGGACAGAGGTGACCATGGACATCCCACAGGCAAATCTGCGCGGTCCACAGAGCACCCAGAAGACATGGAACAAGGGATGGGTTTTGAGGAGGAAAACAACAAAAACTGCAATGGAAATAGTGTCATCCTGGAAATGGGGGAAATTTCCACCCCACCGTACAGATGTCCCATTGTCATGAAGAATGAAAAGCAAGCAAAAGAAATTGTAGAGAGGTCTGCTATCCTCACCTTCCTTCTGCTACTGCATTGCCTAAGTAACCTTGCTTAGAAGGGTTTTAGCATCCCTCTACACTGTTATCTGCACTGTAAGTCAGAGAGCCGTGGGTTAGATGTGTTAAGGGATTCAGGTTTTGTGGCAGCAGCCATTGCAGTGTCTGCCTCCCTGGTGCCTGGCTGCTGAGTGCCACCTCCACTGGATTTGTAACAGGCAGAGCTGGGAGCAAGGATGCTCCAGGGCTTGCTGAGAGATACCTCAGAGAGGTACCTGCCTGAGGGCCCACCACTTGTGTGGCCACACCCGAGTCACAGTTAAATTAGTTTCAAGTCATGCCAGGGGATGTTTAGATTGGATATTAGGAAAAATTGCTTCACTAAAAGGTTTATCAAGCCCCGGAAGAGTCTGCCCAGGGGAGTGGTTGAGTCACCAGCCCTAAAGATACTGAAAAAGTGTAGATGTGGCACTCAGAAACAGGGTTTATGGTGGACTTGGCAGTGCTAGGCTTACAGCTTGCCTGGATCTTAAAGGTCTCTTCTAACCCGAGGATTTTGTGATTAGCATCAGGTCGGAACTGCTAGCCTGGAGTCCTCTCCTGCACTGCAGCTGTACATTGTAGTCAGGCCTGTGTAACACAGAGAAAAGTCATTGCCTGTGTAACAGGGAAGCAGGAGGCTTCCATTTCAGCCAAATTACTAAACTGTGTACAGGTCTCACTTGCTATCCCAACCATCCTGCTGCAGGCTTTATGCTCAGGATGTTCCTCTCCCTTTCTGTTGCAGTCATATTCCTGGGCAAAAAGAGATTAAAAAATCAGTGGACTAGAGAGAAGCTGCCTAATCTTTTAACAAGTTACTGGGAAACTTGGTCAGAAGTATAGAGGCTTGGTTTCTAACCACTGCTCTAACACCTATTTGTGTGCACAGAAACAAATATTTAATACTTGGTGAACAGAAGTATGAAAATCTGTATGTCTAAAGAGCTAGCTTAAGGAATGGCAAGTAAGGATCAAAATTTAGGGTTTAATATGTGAAATTAGTCAGTCCCATTTAGGGATCCTCAAACCTTTATGAACTTGGGCTAATAATGGCAAACCTGGACCACAGGCTCTTCAGACTGTTCTCAAACTTGCCTTCCCTGCCACCAGCTCTGCAGATAACCATGTTAAATGCAAAGCTGTATTCATTCCTTCAGCAACAGTGCTTTGACTCTTTGTCAAACTATAAAAAACTATAATAAAAATGAATAATTATAGTAATACTACTAATACTATTACTACAACTAATAGTAAAAATAACAAACTTATTTGTTTATTTCCTAAATAACTATCCAACTCCACAGGGCCACTGCAGTGGCTGCCCACAGCCTTAGACATTGTCATGTAGTAATGTTCACACCCTTACCTGGGAGGATAACAATAATCTTACACCATGAGCAGCTTCATTTCACAGCCTGATTTCCTCCATATTCCCACTAAAATACTTCCCAAGTTTCTGATACATGCAGCTACCTTTACAGATGTACTGATTTATTGTTTCATTTTTCAGGGATGAAAGGAAATAGAAGCACATAAAATTTTGCCAACTTTTGTCTAAGAAGAAAAAACCACATTATTCAGTCAGTGCATGAAACAAAGTTATACAGAAAATCAAATTTTAAAAATAGCAACATCTGAATCACTGCCTCAGTTTTTCCATCACTTTTTTGGATATGTTTGGTGGTCACAGAGACTCCAGGGTCTTGCTGAAGCACCCTCTCTTCTGGTCCCTGCAGCCAAGTTACATCTGTCTTTCTCTGGTAATCAAAGAAAGGCTGCTTATAAAATAATCTTTTCCCTTTTATAAGTACTAGTGCCCTTTTTCAGGCAATGTCCTTTGCTAATCAGAAATCAGTTTGGTCACCTGTTTCTTAGCTACCTGTTCATCTGGCAGAATACCATTTGCTTGTCTTTATCAAAGATAACAAACTCATACAGTTTTACAGCCCTGTGCTAAATAAGGCAGCTTTTCCAATCAGCCCTAAGTGTGCCAAATCAAAACAAGGAGGTTATGTTGTGGATATGGAAGCAAACATTAGACAGGGTGGATAAAGATACATTTAGCCACACACAGGCCCATCACATCAAACATGGATGCAAAGTCAACAAGTTTCACTGGCAAATTGATTTTGTTTAAGCCTTTGGTAAAGGGCAGGTCTCCCCCCAATATCAAAACATAACATCAGCCAAACCTCATCCTTTTAAAATACAAGCACTGACAAAACTGGGAACAACAGAAAGTTTTGCTGTCTTAATCCAGCAGCATCTGAAAACAAAATCCTGCAGCTTCTCTGCAGACCTCAGGTACAGAGCTCGTAAAACTGCTGTTAAATAGAATTTAAACTAATTGCCCCTGGTTATAGGATATGAGGTGCAGTTATATAAAATTGTCCCTGTCTCCTGATGAAATCAGAGTCCATGTCCTTCTGTGAACACAATTGCATTTTTAGCCTTCTCTTAATCCACAAAAGAACCTTATATGTATCAAAGTTGCATCTTGTCCTTGAATGCTCCTTTTTTCTCTAAACTCTCTAGCTTATTTGGTGGTTTATCTGTTGTCTCTGCTTTCTTTGAATCCTCTGGATACCATCTGTAAATCTGACTGATGTGTAAGTTTTCTTCTCTTATTATTTTAGGTCATTTATACAGAAGTGAGTATTCAGCTCGACACTAGGCTCATTCAGTGAGCTCCACGTTGCTATTTTACCCCTCATAGTTCCTTTGGTTTCTGATTTTTCAGTCATTTTTTTATTAAAACTGCAATTATTACTGTGGGTTTTTTTGTTAAGAAATTGTTTAGATTTGATTTCCTTTGTTGAAAGTCTCAGATTTTTGCAGAAAGCTTTTTCCTTTACCTAGTTAAAATACAAATGAATCAAAACAAGTAATAAAGCTTGTTGGGCTTCCCTTCAGCCTACGTGGCCTGTAGCATATCTGGGTATGTATGACTGCTTACATAACAAAGAGTTCTGTATTTGCTGTGCTGTAAAGGCAGTATATACACTTCCAGATATAGCATACTTTCATACAAACTGCAAGGAAGTTTAGATTTATAGGACTTACCCACAGCATAATAAATGTTTACTTTTCACTCATTATAATGCCGGCTGCTTACTCGCTTATTTGAAGAGATGGAATTTTACTATCAGAAGAGGACGTGGAATTCCTATTCCTTATCTCTTCTTCCTCCAGGTGAGATGGAAAGAAAACTAGCTCAACATTTATACGTTTCCTTATAAAAGCTTTCTTGGTATAAAATTTCAAAAATATTCAAAAACAAGGGGCAACTTCCTGTTCTTCTAGAAAAAAACATGCAAACTAATTTTTCAGTATTTCCAGCCAAACATTAAGCATTAATTATTTAAAAACCATAAAAAGGAGTTTAATGCTGGTCACATACATCTCTCTCTTCGAGAATAACACTCTCTTAAAACACAGTTTCTACCATGAAGCAGAGAAAATAGAAAATGTTTGATAACCAAATCAACCTGTCCCTTACCTTGTGCCTTGTTCAGTGTCACCATGAGACGACAGTACAGAAAACACTCCATTCTGGCAAGTGGATGACCACTGCTAATCCCAGTATGCAGGGATGGAAAGTATGTGCATCCTCCTGTCCTCACAGCCACCTGTACTTACAATTTTCAAGTTATTTATCAGAGCTAAAGGTGCTGACTTCACTTTGCTCTGTATCATTTGAGCTGAAGCACAATAAATGCTATAAGATGACTGGAAAAATACCTAACACAACCCTGCATTCAAGGAAATGGTGTCATCAAAACTAGGAGAGAGAATTTTTTTTTTTTAAAATATTTTGACTGATTTGCCTCTTGTGCTTTCAGGTCTGCCACTCATAACTCCATAAAGCTTGTCACACTCACTTTTCCAAGAGGAAGTTGTGAATTTTCTTCTTGCTCTGCTCTGAGACAAAATCAAAGAAAATGGAGGTGGCTTCTGTAATCTTTCAATACATTAAATATTTCTCCCTCTGCAGTTGAACAGCATAATTAAGAAGTCTTCATTTAGAGTTTGAAACTTTAATCATGGTTGTCCTAATAAAATCCTCTCTGGTTTGATAGACTTTATATTACTTCTCCTCAAGTGAACCCCAAACTGATTACTTGACAGAGAGCATTATCTAATTAATTATTTAGAGGAACAACTACCAAATTACACACAGAGATTGAGCAGCATATGGTGATCCAGTTTTAATCTTCTAATCCGGAGTTCAAATCCCAGGTGGGGACTACAGTCTTCTGAATATGAATCTAATTGCACCTCTACTGTCCCAGAAAATGAGTTTCTTGCCCTTATGAATTTTTCATTATTTCATCTGTAGTGAGAGAGAAGCCTACATGCATCACAGTTTCGAAAGCATGTACTACATCTCCACAAACTCCACTTATTCACCCTATTTCTGAGCAGTTCCTCTGCATTTCTATACCTTCTTGGCCCATAACACTGTCTTCCATCATCACCCCTACAATGAAACCCTCAGCATTTGTTTGCCAAGGCATCGAGTTCCTGGACAAGGAAGTCTCCATCAAACCTCTTCAATGTAGGAATCCCAATTTCTTACCACTTCCTTTCATCTATGCTCAGTACACAGGTGACCCATATGGACTTAAGGAAGCATACTTGGGGTTTTGAGATTTGTTAGCTGTGATGACTACTCACAAGTCTATTTCTTTAAGTAACTAAACACTTGAACAGCTAAATTAGGGGTCCAAAGGATTCCAAATGTAAGTGTTGCTGCATCTTTTTATTTTCTTTTTTAACATAGCCTAAGGATAAATTGACTTCAAATTTGTTTACATATTTAAAAAAAAAGCACATAACAAGGAGAATCAAAACGTAGTGTTATGTTTTTTCACCCAAATATCTGTGCATATGACAAACACACTGTCAAACAGGCTAGAATTTGCATGACCTTAAGCTTAAGGACAGAACTAAAGTATTTAGAAAGATGTATATTCAGAAAGAACTCCTTTCAATGCCTCGCAGTCTCTTCATCAGAGCTTCATAAATGGCTCAAAAACCAACCTATGGCTAATCCTAAGGACAGCCACATAAAACCCCGTGCTGCACACAGCCCTTAATTCCACATGATGGCCCACAGCTTACCTGCATTCAATCCCTTTCACAGCACTATATGGACCACACACCCCCCTCACTCACCAGCTATTCTCCCAAATCTAAACACTGCCTGACAGTAAGTCTCTTCTAGCCACCAACCCAGAGGCAATTTCCCTCCAAGCCAGGTTGAGATAAGCAAGGGCCGCCGCACAACAAGGCAGCCTGTGTGTTGCTACCTCTCCCCAAGGTGTTATTGACTACTGAAATCCCCACACGTGGCTTCAATCCATGAAATACAAAAAGCACGGCTGCTCTCACACTGATGCAATAGGTTAGGTAAGAAAACTGACAAAACTGAACCCAAGGTGCACCCTCTACTGGTTTTCCATCACAGGCTCCTGAGCAGAAAAGCAATGATTGATGTGAGCAATTAAAAACTGTGATTGGTACAGGACTGAAGAATGCAGTCCTACCACAAGAAGGATGTTTGAGCTGGGGTTTATTTCTCCCTCAGCAGCACTATCTTTCACAGTGCTTTAGCAAGAACTGCTATGGGGTGTTCTGCATAGGGTCTTTGCTGCAGGATCTGAGGAAGCACAGGTTTCACTGAATGCCTGCACTTGCCAGCATGACACCAGCAACCACGGGCTAAATGTTGCAGCAGAGGCAGGTAAAACCACAGTGTTGATCCTACCCTACTCTGTGCTTGTTGTTTGCCTGCTTTCAACTGCACATAGTGTGCACATTGGCCAGTTATTTGCCAGCTCTCTTCCCCCACAACTGACAGTTATTCCTTCATGTGTTCTGTACTTTATTTTTCCAAGTTTCTATCTTTCCTCTCATGCCACAAGTCTCTGAATGCTCTTGTAATAACTAAATAGAATAACAGCCAACCTCTCCTGGGCTTGGAGAGGAGAGAGAGAAGAGGAGATTTAGGGTACAAAAATACCCTAAATAAAGGAGAGCAAACCCATGAAGTAAAAGTTCTAGAATGCTCCAATCAGTTTGAATTTATAATTAATAGTACACAGAGGGATCCTCTCATGTAAATGTATGCCTAAGCACCTGTTTTGACCTCTTGACTCTATGTTCTCTAAGCAGAGAGCAGGTGGTGTGGCTCAACAGCCTGTGTTCCACACCCACTTCAGGGCAAGATCAGCCACACCCTGAAGTACTACTTCTTTCCAAGGACTACAGAAGTTGTTCAGACAAGGGTACCTCAGATCCATCATCCCTATTTGCTGGGCTGAATCCTACCCTACATGCTTGAGCAGCAACAGAAAACAACAAGTTTGGGGGCATAGGTAGGTTGGGGGCTTTTTTTGGTTCTTTACCAGAAGAACCCAAATTTCAGATTTGTAGTGGGACTTTGGCCGTCTCCAAATGCTCACAACTTGGGCCTGGTATTTCTCAGATAAATTACTTCCATATCTCCAAGCAGGCTGGTGGCAAGGCTGTCCTCAAGGTGTGCAAAAAATAAAAAGGAACCCAAGTGATATGGGGAATTCAGAAAATGCAAGTGGAAATACCACTCTCTAGCTCAATGAGAAAGAAAATCCTTCCTTCCTGTGGTTGTTGCAGCCCTTTCTGTGCAGTGAGACATTGTCAGGAGCAGTCTATAAGGAGGCCTCATAAAACAGGGTCTGTAGAGTGCATAGCTAAACTTCTGAGGTGGAGCAGGCACCAAACCCACATCTCCCACTGTCTAATCCACCTTTAAACCATTGTATCTAAAGGACTTGCCACATTTCCAGCCTGCTCCTCCTGCCACAGCACTTGCTCTTGCTGTAACACAGGTTGCACTGCCGATGGCAAGAGGCATGTGTCCTCCAGCAGATGCGAGTGCAAAACTGGTGCTCAATCTGTACATCCCACATGGCCTTGCAAGCCTGCCAGGGGTGCTAAAAGCTTAGTTTGTCTTTTTAATATCTAAATAACTTTACTGGAGAAAACTTAGGCAACTACAGCCGTACAGATTGCTGTGCTAGACTTGGAAAAACAAAGGATTTGTGGATTGCTCTCTTTAGCTTATCTGATCTCAGCCTATATTTTTCTTTAAATACCTACTACCCTTTACAGAGCTGGGCCTAAGGTAACAGCAACAACTTGTTATCTTGTCACAACAAGAGAGAGATAAATAATTCAGTGAGTGAGTCCAACAATATAAACATATGAAGTCTGCACATACCACATAGAAATTGCAGAGCTCTCATTTAACTTATTGTTGTCTGATGCATGATTTCATCAACTTCATCATCATGCACAGCAGAATTCTGTTAATATGGTAAACAATTTATCTCTCTCATTTTATTAATAGTCATTCCAAACAATTAAAAATTGAGTCTACAAATTTAGGTTTATGCCTTTGGCAAAGGCAGCCTGTTTTGGAGATCAGCAGATATAACTGTCCTACCGGAAAACCTCACTATCCAAGACTTGTGTTATGTTCGCACAGATGTTCACAAACAAATTCAGTCTATGATTATTTTCAGATTAATGACATCCTGCTCTATTAGAGCATTGCCAAATCATCCTTTTATTGCCAGTCTTGTAAGGTTTTGTTTGGTTTTTTTTTCCTGAGGCTCCAACTCTAAAAGACACGTGATTAGTCAAAAACCTCAGTTTTCCTTCCTAAAGTCTCGAGCAAGCCTTGTCGCAAGCTTGACTCATGTTACCCTAGGGGCCCAAAGAACAGAAGTTAATTGTCACATTTTCTTAACCACTTTCAAGACTTTTAAGGGTCTGACTCATGATTTCTAATGCCTACAGTTGGCAATACTGCATATACATTACATGTGTCATATCATCCATATGCCAGTAAACAAAATCTTTATGAAATGTCCAATTAATTACTACTCACCCTGTTTATAATAAATGTTTTTTAAAAATAATATTCAAATCGCTGGTGCCAAAAGTTATATCACTACAGTAGTCACTCACAGCAACAGAAAATAAATTCCTCACTAATCTGATTAAAAATAATCAGTAAAATCTACCTCCTACTCAAACATGCATGTGCAACCTAAACAGAACTACTTTTGATTTCTTAACTCAGCAGCCTACAAAACAGAAGGTAAGCCATGAAAACTCTTATTAAATATCAACTATACAAGCAATTGCTGTACTGCTGTCATTGAAATATAAACATAAGAGACAACTTGTGAAGGTTTTTTCCATCTAAGGACTCTGTCATTGTGTGCTTACCAGTGGCCCCAGCCCACCAGTGGAAGAACCCTGCGTTGGCTGGAGTCATTTTGGGGAGAGCTGCAGGTTTACCTTAGTCCTTCCTGCTGCTGAGAATGACACCTTCACCTGGCCAGCCACCTGGCAGCAGATTTGTCATATACTCCATTTCTAAGAAGCTTCTGCAAAAAGGACAGAATGTTTGTTTATAACATGGGATGATAGCATTTCTATGTTTGAATGCAAAATTTGATTTTTTTATTACTCGTGTTAACACTTAATCAGTTTTACACTTTAGAGAAACGCCCTCATTTATAATGCTTGGCATCAAGTAACCAGAATCAGAGAGCAACACATAAAACAAAAAGACCCCCACCTTATAGGTACATACAGTGGAAGAAATTTCAGGCATATTTAAATTATTCATTAACTCAAGAAGATATTTTCACCATTCAGTTCACCTCTTTAATTTTGGCTCTACTTTCAAGCCTACAACTAAAAGCCTAGTATATGTCATACAGATGTGATGATTGTACCTCAGAATGAATCAGAAACATAAATGGTTAAGCAATCTATGTGCTCAGACTTGCTTAGTCTGAGTCAGGACCATTCTCCTCTCCATGAACCTCCTAAGCATGTTTTTTGCAACTTTCTAGGCTAACAGAAAAAATATAAGCAAGGAAAGAAGGCAGTTAAGAAAGAAAATACTTGGGAGAAAGTTTTGTTCCAAGGACTTTAAAGACTATCAACTTAATTATCAGATTGGCCATTAATAGCTTATAATTAAAGACTAAAAAATGTTTAATTAATTGAACACCTACTTGACATTATCTATTAGAAGCCCAACCTGCACACTACCGCTGTAATGGAAATGCTGTAGCTCATTTTGCCAGGAACTAAACACGTTTACCTCTATATTTCTTGCTAAATAAACACACTTTGTTTTCTGGCCTCACACTTAAAGATCCCCAAGAACATATCTGTATGATTCAATGCTTTAATACCTGTGTTGCTTTCCCCAGAATTAGATCCAATACCTTGTATTGGTTAGGAAAGTAATTTTTAATCAAAACTTCCCACCATTTCTAGAAACAAAATGGCAGAGAAATTACTCCATTCCATGGAATGCATTTTTAAAGGTCTGTTAGTGGTGGAATTTATCAATTTGCATCTGAGCATTGTTCATTCTCCTCATGCTGCTGCCCAGCTCACATGATCTAAGCAATCACTCCCAACTGACAGACAGCAGGAACAACGTGGATTTCATTTTCCTCCTCATTTCTTTTTTTAAGACAGACTTCTTTTCGTCTTTGAGCACAAGTTTATACTTCACTGATTTTATTCAGCTTGCTATAATCTTTACCCTTAATGCAAAAAAGTCATCTGCTATGTGAGTTAGATGGGGAAAATACATAATGCATGCAACAGGGAGAATGCACTAAGTTAGATCTTAGTAAGCATCTGCATCTGCCACTCAGTCATTGCTGATAACATTTTCCTCAAGCCATATATATTGAAAACTTTGGTTTAGGACTTGGGGGGAGGGGGTGTTGTCATTGAAGTAAAAACCACCAAAAATTGAGACAGAAATACTGTAGTGTTTCTACCTCTGTCTCTAGCACTGTAGTACCTGCATTCACTAATTTCATACAGAGAAAGAGCATTCAGCTACACAAAAAGCAGAAAGTCCCTCCAAATTCATTGTTTCATAAGCACGTGAAAATGTTGACTATGTAAACACATCAAGGTTGTACTGATTGTGGTCAAATGCACAACGAATGTAACACACCATCTAGAACTGTTTTTCCTGGGAACCTCGAGACACTGAGATGTATTAATGTATAAAATGAAACAGGTATCTTGACTTGTTAATGTGATTGAGTGCCATCACAGAGATTCTACAGTACACAGAAAAAAAATAACACATTTAGCCAAAGCATGCTTATGCTGTGCCTATTTGGTGTTTTATCCTTGAATTTAGACTAGCCTTTGTGTGCTCTGAAGTGCAATCTTGCTTTCTGCCTCTGTTACTGGTCAAGAAGTTAAAAGTGATCAGACATGCACCACCCCAAAGCTAAGACAAGGTGCTCTGTCCAAGAGCTGTCAGTATTGTGCTTTCCTACAGCCAACTACCACAACAAAGACTGGAGTTGAGACTTGGTGAAGGATAATAAAAGGTCTTTCCTTCCCCCTGCCTTGAGCAGCTTATTTCCAACTCAGTAGATACATTTTTGGAAGACATGGTAAAGATGGCAGTGGAGAAAATGTATAATTTCCACAAAATGAAGGATTCAATATACATATATACATTTTAACTCCAATAACAATCTCCCCAGCATTCTTCCCAAATGTGTTGATAACGCTTTTGATGATATAAACATGAAAAGCAGTAATTGCTTTTTATTTCCAATCAGCTTTTTATTTCCTCTTTGACTGCAGACACTTCTGAGCATAATCTAGAGCAAGGTTATCCTACACTAGTGTTTGACAAGTTCCCATCAAACATTCCTGACGTAACAGGTGACAACACATTCACTGTTAGCCTACACCAAGTGCCAAGGGAAACCCTAACACGTGCATAAGCTTGCTTTCAGAATGGGACAGGGAACAGACTCTTAATTAGCACTTGGTCACACTTGCATTTGTCATCTCAGTAAGAAAAGGACTCTCCATGAGAGCCTGAGCTTTGAAAAAGGATCTTGAAAAACACAATAGCAAAATGAAAGTCAACACGGCAATTCTAGACAGTGCACTTGAAAGAACAGTACGACTTTCTTTTTTTCCTGAAGGATGACAGGTACAGAATCAAGCTTAAAACCAGGAATGAAACCGAAGAATATTAAAGCTATATTCTGTTTATTCTTCTTTGGTAAACTTTACTGTCTATGTAAAGCACTTAACATAAGGTCAGTTTCATAGTCCTGTGGCACCATGTAAAGTTCCTCAGGCACCTTCCTGTGCCAAAGTCAGAGCAGGTACTGAAGTGAGTCCTATGAGTGCAGCCCAAGCACCTTGGGCACACAGGTGGCAGCTGTCTTCCCACCCATCAAGTGCATCACCTGCCTCTAAACCTAGGCTGCAATTGTTCTCCTCTGCCTTTTCCCAAGAACGTATCTAGGAAATTATATGACATTTTGGGTCATATCCAAACCTCGACATCACAGCCACTGTGGGAGCACCCCAGTCTTGAAGGGAAGTGCAGGACTCACCTTCAGCAGAGAGACTTGCCAGTGTAAGTATGCACTGCAATTACACTGGGATGATTTCCTGAAATACACCAATAGAACTGCCTTCCCTTGGAAACAGAGCATGTGTGACTTGTACAAACAAGTATGTTGGTATAAACTATCACTGCCCATTATCCTGCTTCCTCAGCTCAGCTCCTCTGCTGCACGGGACTGTCTCTGAAGTCTGCTGGCAGACTTGCTCCTCTGAAGGCTCCTGTAGCCTGCTTCAGTCAGGGTTTCCTATTCCTCCAGCTAATCCATGCCATTTTGACTCAATCAGGTTAGAAAACATGGTATGAGTAACTCTACAAAGACCAACTAAATAATGACAAACAGTTAAGTGCATCTTTCATCGCCGATGTGGATCCCATCAGGTAACTGATCAGTCAAGGACATGCAAAAAGATTCACACTGGCTGTATGGCTACACTTTCAAGCTTCCCTAGCCACAAGAATCCTTGAACATTACATTCCAAGTGAATTTTGAGGCCCACTCTGGTAAGCCTCCATATATTTGAAGACTAGCAAAAACTGCGCCTCTTGAGCAATCTGTTTCAAGTTTTTCCAAGTGTCTCCCACTGTTACAGCTTAAAAAAAATTTTCAAAACCAAGTACAAAATTTTGAATGGCATAAGTGAAGAGTGACAGTAAAGAGGGATGTCAAAGTTGCACATTATTGTGATTGAATATATAAACCTAAACTTTTAAAATTCAAATATATATTCAAATATGAAAGTTATATCAATTACAAGTGTCAAGAAGCACAAAGAAGTGCAACTTTGGAGAAGAGCTTTTGGTTGTTATGAGAGTAAGATACTTTGCACTATTATATCCAACAGCAGTCTCAAGAGAGTTTCATGAAAAATTCTGTTCACATAAAGACTACACTGTAACTGGACCATCACAATTTTCCCCCCTCATATCTTTTGAGCATCTCCACAAGGCAATACCAACAGTACTCCTGACCCCTTCATGCAGAAAGTTTCATCTCAACAGTTAAACAGTCACACAATAGGGTTTAAACTCCGTTCGTAACTTGGCTTATACTCACAGGTGCAAAAAATGGAACAAAACCAGATCTGCCCTTCTATACATCAGCATTCTTACAATAGAAAGGATTAATGTCGAAGTTTCAGGCAGCACTCCTAGACTAATCTCATGTTAGACAGTTTGTTCGTATTTTGTTGAATTGTCTTTTAGAGAAACAGCATTTAAACCTAGAATGAAACATGTTGGCAAAATTTTGATATACATGGATTCTGTTATAGATTCAAAACTTCTGTCATTTGAGAATGATGAAAGCTTACAAATTTGGGGTTTTCTTGGTATAAGAGAAACATGTTTAGAAGAGAGAGGTGCTGCTAAATGGCAATTTTTAGAATTAACTATCAAATCTGCATGCATCCATGCAAAACA
This sequence comes from Nicator chloris, assembly GCA_013400495.1. Taxonomy (NCBI): domain Eukaryota; kingdom Metazoa; phylum Chordata; class Aves; order Passeriformes; family Pycnonotidae; genus Nicator; species Nicator chloris. The sequence continues at coordinate 114,276 of WAAE01008516.1, forward strand.
CTGGTTTAACAACAACTGAGTTCAACAGACTTCACAGAAGTTTTTCTAAAAAGGAGAACCTCAATTACTAAAACCCTGGTAATCCTTACCTTTTGAGTTCAAAAGCTTGAGCACACCACAGAACTCTGAAAAGTGACAACAAATATCAACAGCAGATTTTATATTTCTTTTGGCCTCTTAGCCTAAGCTTGCCATTTATGTTTGAAAGATGACGCCTCTAAATTACTAGTTTCTGCAAATCTGTGAGGAAACTTGAGTTCTGCATTACAGGTTGAAGTTTTCTGAACCAAGAAGGATTATGGAGTGATTAATGCAGTCTGTAAACCACAGTCCTGTTTCATCTCAGTGCTTTTAAAATGTGTCTATCTTGATACAGCCAAGGATTTTGAAGGCCAGTATTCTAAGTCCTGCATGCGGTTTCAATGACAAGAATTATGTTTCAATTAATTTCTACTGAATGTGTTGTCACATTTGTAGGAACTCGGTTCTCACTGAACTTCTATTTCCAGAGCCAAAGTGTCTAAAACAGTCTAAAGAGACATTCTTCAAGTCTGCAGAAGAAAACCCAATGATACAGAAAGGGCTCCTCTCCATATGCTGTCAGTGCTCCCACCTCTCATTATACGCACACTTAGCGCCCTCAAAAATACTAATTAAGCACAAACAAGATGTTTTAGACAGTCAAAATCACACATCCACACAGCAGCCACTGTGAACTTTATTAAGAAAAAAAGTGTTCGCCAATTAAACTGCAATGACTTCACTGACTTTCCCATTAACTTGTAGAAAATCAGTTCTTTCATAACGGCTCTGGAAATCATTTATTGCCAGGTAAATGCCAAATCCCTGGCAGTGTATGGTCTACTTGGAACTTTGTCAGCTTTATCATGAAAGGTCTATAAACACCTTTGCAAAATGCAAAGTCAGTAGAACATCTTTCATTCAAGCAACAAAGCCATTTTTGAGGCAGATGTCACATGAGCCAAATAGCAAATCCACTTTTACATTAAGCAATTCTTTCTATCATGACAGTTCCACAAATGAAATGCAATTTGTGAGGAAAACAATCCATAAGATACCAGTTACAAATACTCTTCATGTAACTGTTTAGTCAAGTCTTACTTCTCAGGCAGGAAAAGCTGAGCTACAATGAAACATAGCATGGTGATTTATCTTCATGAAAATGTCCTGTTGCCAATGCATCTGCTTTTGCCTCCTTTGCTTTTTATTACTCTGTGTAGTCCTGTGCAGTGAAGTCAGAACAAGACTTCTTTATTCATCTGGAGTCAGATTAATATCCAATCATCTAAGTGACTCACACCACTCTCTATACACATCTCTGAAAAGTAGTTCTCCATGCCTATGTAATCCAACCATCAGAAAGATATTTTCCAATGTCTTCAACTCCAGAAGTCGTTTTAATTCCTTTTTCATCTTATAGCCATGTAGCAGAATAGCATTGTCATGGGCTATGTATAGTAGGATTGAATCCTTATTAATAGCTTCAGTAGATTGCCCGAGGGTTTTTAGTACTGTAGTAGGCTTCACATGCAGCTACATAAGCAGATTCTGGAAAGAAATCATCATGGTATTCTGCTAAAAACCTGAGAAGAAAGCACACACAAAAAAAAAAGAACAGAATATGAAACATTTAAGAGAAAAGCTATTTTCAATTTAATTTTTAAGCTCAGCAAAAACATAGTCTGGGAATTAAGAATTATTACTCTTTGAAATTTGGCATACAAAGGATTTGCCCTATTTTTTACAAGTTTCATATAGTGAGAAACAGCCTTCTCCTATTATTTTGAAATCCAACAAGCATTAAAAAAATTCCTCTAGCTCAATAACAAAAAAAAACCTCAAAAAAAATTCCAAAAGTTAAAGCTACACCCAGAAAAAGAATTCAAAGAAATAGCACAGAATGAAAAAGAAGTTAAGAGATCTTTCTGCAACTTCTGTAAGTTACCTGCTCAGCACACTATTTTCATTTATGTCCAAATCAGTATTTTCAATTATACTGTGTGTATCTTATACAAATAGCCAGGAGTCATTAAGTCAAATTATATCTTTTAAGGCAAGTAAAGCTATGATTTTTCGTGTTTCATGTGCCTGTGCATTTAGGGTCTCCATCTTTCAGGAGTTCCCAATTTAAATATGGATTTCAAAGACAAAATACATACTTTTCAAATTCAGTTCCTTAATTTTTTATTTCTGCAAGATGGTCTGAACACTCTATTCAAACTGCCAAGCACCCAATATTTAATGGTTTTTCCTACTCTGCTAACACACAACTGTTTCTTTGGTTTAGGACTGAAAATAAAAATAAACAGTGCTGCTACAAACACCAGTAACAAACAGCTAAAATGACTGTAAGCTCTCTGCTCCTTCCTTTGATTTCAAAGACACCAGGTATATAAAGGGAGCAAAAGGGCAAAATGGTTACTAATCTCAAGATTACAATTGAGCTGTACTTCAGAAAAAAACACAGACCTTCAAAAACACCTGGATATTAAAGATCAGCATCAAGGAACATGGCAAAATACTAGCTACATGTTTTAAGAGTAGGAAGCAAAAGAAACAACCGAAAACAATGTCATTTACAGAATCTGTGTTCTCTCAAGAAGTAGTGGCTGGGGTGATGACTTCACTATTGGAAGCTAAAAATATCAGTTTTGCATAGCCAATACTTTGGACACGGAAAGTCCAAATGAAAAAACAAATGTTCAGGTGAATGCCATAAAAACTACAGGCCTTCTCCAACCTTGCCCACTGCTGTGCTGCCTGAACTAGGCATGTCCTTTGATCTAAAGAGAGCCAAAGCATCAAAGAACACTGGCAAGAGGCTTTAAATAAAGCACTTTAAATTTAATAAGAAATGTATTAATTGGTCAGAGCTCATAGAAAATTGTGACAAAACAAAATTGCAGATAAACAAAAAAGGGTTGTTTTTTCCCCACACACCCCCAATCCTGGCACTTGAGCACAGGCATCAAACAAGTGCTAAACTGGAGGAATAACCAGTTACATCCTACTAATTCTAGAAAAAGCAGTGAGAAATAAAAACTTTTTTAGAAGAAATCAATCCTTCATGGTGTCACCATTAATTTAGAAGGCACATTGTCAGCTTCTTCTATACTTCCTTATTTCACAGCAGCTCTGTAATTAACAGTATATGGAGGGGCCTAAATGGTTTCTGATGTAAAATGTTTCAAAACATTAAAAGGAACATGGAAATTATAGCAATTTAGAAGCTAATAAAATAACCAAGTCATCAACTGCTATGACCTCTGACTTTAGTTAGGTACAAATCACTTTCTAGAATGAGGGGGTGGTATGAAACAAGTGTGGAAAAGCCTAAAACTTAACAGACTTGAACCTAACTTTGAATCTACTTAGATTGTGTATGGTTAAGATGAGCCACAAGTGGTATTTAATTAATAATTCTTCATTAACACACATTAATGACTCAAAGATATTAAAAAATTACAGGGGCCGATGAAAATCTTAGTGTCTTTGGATAACATTCATTAAAACACAGTACAAAGAGCTAGATCATACAAGGGAGCATGTTTGAAAATAACCTTCAGAGGGCATTTGGGTAGCTGACAGTTCCAAGAATTTTAACGGCAAGTAAAGAGAAAGAAGCTCACTTTCTCTTACAAATTTCCTAACTTTTGCTTAAATTATCAGTCATACATGCCAGTTTGGTGCATGCTACAGTGACAGCTGGTACAGATGAGGAATTTTAGCTGAGATGCTGTGCCACAGCTACAGCTCAAAAAAAAAGGCAGAATGCACAAAAATAGTCAAATATACATCTCCCTGTTCTTGATGTAACAGTTGTGAAAAGCAAAATACCCCGGAGCTAGCAAACGTAAGTTATTTTCTGCAGAGAAGTAGGAGAAAACTACCAAAGGACCACAGCTTCTATCCCAATTCCTTCTAGATCTGTGTACAAAGAGCAGGGGCCCTTCTGAAGCTGCTTTCTATTCAAGAGACATCGCAGTGCAGAATGCTGGCACAGAAATATTAAGAGTCTCGTAAGACTTTTGCCTACTGGATATTTCACTATTGCTTTGTTCTTGGACAAGCTAAAACAGCACCAAGATTAATTGCACTGTTACCTGCAAGTCATGAGCCAAGATTTAAAGACAGAGGGAGCTGTAATTAGCAGACAGAGCCAATGTTCAGCAATAGATCAGAAAGCACATTGCTATCGAGCTATTCAGAAATGGTTTCATTATTTTTAACTTACAAATCTGATCAATTCAGTCACCTGTTGCATTATTGACTATATCATTTTTATACTTTTAATGGAGTTCATATGCATACATCTACACAGTGATACTACTGATGAGCAACCAAGTTCTGGGATCCACAGTCCACATTGATTTGAGACTGCATGCATTTTTCATCATGAACATCCTCAAAAACAAACTCATGCTTTACACTCACGCTTCGAGCACAGAGGTAACATGGTACAATGCAGCTATTTTCCTCCCAAGCACAGGGTCCTAGAAGGGCAACACTTCAGAAAGGTCTAGAGGGGATGGAGACAATGGAAAAAGATGTGGGCAAATTAGGAATTCTTCTGATCTTCAAGTGTGGGTGTTTTTAAGCAAGCAATAGCTTCACAAATACTGTCTACCAAATACCATCTGACTGACTTAGACAGGCATATCTACCAAAAAAAAGAACTGAATTATCACTATCCACATTAGAAGGCCATTTGACACATGTCATGAACATATCTCAACAAGAGTCACTTAATTAGTATGAGTTTTAAGAGCATAGTCTGATGGGCCTTGACACCATCAACAAAACTTATTACCAGAAGTCTCTGAAGAAAAAAAATTCCTTTAAACATCAGCTACCATCACATGAATAAATCTAGAAAGTGTGAAAATTACAAAGAAAAGAAAACCTTAGTTTTTAGAAAGACTTCCTCAGCCATTAAGATATAAGAAGACAGAGTCCAAAGGAAAAGTTTCCAGGAAGGTGACATTACACAGTTCTGCTACAGAGTTTCAAAAGGTAAGCAGATGCTCTGATGAGATCAGTGACCTGATCTAGACGCTCTTTGAAAGGCTACTGTAATGATCTATCTAAATTTGCTAGAAGACCATTATGGGTCCTAACTCTATGAGTCACCTCATCAACAGAAATGTCATTTGCAGATCAAGAAGTTATCTCATCTCTGACATTACTACTCAAATGCAGGATTTGAAAACTGAAAAGCTTTTTCAGAAAAATAACATATGCCACCATCTGACCCTTACCCCTCCCCAATTTATAGGCCTGTCTCCATCTGGAAATCTGTTCAGGGCACAAGAAGACAAAGTCCATCATAAAACCCCACTGCAGTCAACAGAAGAAGTGAACAGAAGTTTCAGATGTTTATTCTAATACCCAATGTCTCAAGAACCATGCTAGAGGAGTAAACAGGCCTGTTTTGTTGACTAGACTCTAGTCACTCATTGATATTTAGAAACTGAGACCATATGCCTTGGCCTTTTAAGAGAAATTGTGGAGAACCCTGAAGATGCCAAGCTACCATCATGTCATTTCCAAGAATCAGACTGAGCGAGTGGAAATGAAATTTTCCCAAAGACCTTTTGAGAAAACAGTCCTACAAGAACTCAATACAGGACTCCTTGGTTTGTCTTGAGGACAAAGACCCACTCGTGGACAGGCCAGCAGAGGTCCCTAGAGCTGCCTTCTAAAAAAGCTACAGTAACGCATTTAAAGTATTTGGGGCAATATCTCCATTTAGATACATGATCCAAACCTCAGCTATGGACTAGCAATACGCTCATTCAAAGTCCCAGGCACCCGATGGTTTGGAAAGCAGAAGGAAGAGGAGCAATCCACATGGTGAGTTACAGGAACAGTTTTTGGCAATGCAACAGAACCTTAGTCAAGGACAATAAGCACCAACGAGCACATTCTGCAGACCAAGCAGCCAGAAAAAAAGCCTGCTGGAGGTAAGAACCTGCACAATACTAGGTACTCACTAAGAAGCATTCTGCCTAAAGGTGCCAAAAGCTTGAGAGGGCCAAAAATGGCAATTACCTTTCTACCTGTTCAATGAACACAGCAAAGCCTAAAAAATGGGAGTAATGTCCTAAAATACTGCACTGTGCAAAGAGAATTCCTTCAGTTCAAAGTGTTTCAAAACTTGTAAAAAAATGTTGCTTTACATGTTTGTGCACTCTAAATCCACATCTCCAGAAACTTGATTTTCTCAAATTTAGGTTCCAATTCCATGAAGTTTTCTAGTGTGTCATAACAAAGTACAATGGTTAATCCAAAAAATTAAGAGAAAAACCCCCAGTATAATTCAACAATATTAATCAGTTAACAATACAATATAAGAAACACTAGCACAATTGCATTCGTTTCCATCTTTCAGAATGTGATTTTTAATTACTTACCCATTTGCAGCTGAAGTCACAATGACTCACAATGAGCAGGAACTCTATCACAAAGCAACTTTGCCTAACTAAAGATGTCTTCTAATCCATTTACCATGTGCAATGCTTAATTTCTTCATCCTCAGACACAAATAACCTCTCATAATTGTACATTAGCACAGACTAGTGGTGATAATTCACCAGTGCAGTTATATATAATAAAATTACTACACTCAAACTGTGCAGTCAGCACCAGAGATCAATTTCTTAAGGTTACTTGAAACAACTTGTCATCTTTGTATATACACATTTTATTATCACAGTCCTCTAATTCGGTCACATTCTGATTTGGCTTCCTTCTCAGAAAAACTCAGTTTCAAAATATTTTTCTACCTATGGAGCAGAGAGGCACAACAGATACAAGCAGATTTTGGAGCATTGGGGGAAAAAAAAATCTAAGCTTAAAGGAAATACTGAGTTTGAAATATCTGTGGGTTTTTAACAAAACTAAAATATTTGGCCATTAGCTCTCCATAATCTGAAACAATACATTGGTCTCATCTGAAAAAAAATCTTAATAGAAATTTTAGAAGCAATATTTTAGAAATATTTCATCTCTTATTCATTCTTTTGTATTTCACCAAAGTCAATATATCTATGTCTTTCTGAACCACTTCATTTTGCCTTTTCCCTAAAATGCAAATAACATTATCTGAAATTACCTCAGTGAAGATGGGTCTTGCTCTTGTAAAAACCGACATACTGTATCCTCCTATCTTTTAAGTAGCTCCATTTGGTTAACAGACCTGCAAGGAGGCCTCTGATTCCAAAACAGTTTTCCAAGCCAAGGCTGTGTGCAAATTAATGCAAACAGCAAAACAGAAATTGGCACCTTCCTGCCAGTCATTTCTCACCACTGAGTCAACCTTTGGAGGCATGTTAGGCACCTTATAACGCCATGGCATTGTAAAGTAGAGCATATGCAGCATTTTATTTCAAAAGTGGCTGAAATAATGGAATTAGTTTAAAGCTAGTACTTCCTCTTACTCTAAAGCTATTAACAGGCAAGAAGATTCAATCAGATGTCTTTCACTAGTCCAATTATCAGTTAGCACCAGTAAGCACCAGTTAAAGCATTAGCTTCCTTTACTTGATCCTGAAGACTAAATGTGAACTAAGTGAAATTCAGTGAAACCAACTGGTGAGTCTGTTTTAGACTGCAAGTACTATGAATCATTTCTGAAATAAATAATTAAGATTCAGAGTTTTGTACTTAATTTGAGAAACTGATTTTCTTCTGCAAATTCTATTACTGAGAAATCAACTTTCATGTTCTCCATGAAGAAATTTTCATTTTGCACACTTGTAGAAAGCTGGACTAAGCACAGAGGGTAGAGTTTCTACTTAAGAAGAAAGTCAAAAAGATGCATTTCATACATTCCTCAAAAATATATGTTGTCTGGGAAATTGAGAAAACTCTTGTCTAGCAGCAGTCTGAGGGCATGACTGGAAAATATTATCCATGTAGCATCTCAAAGCTAATTTAGTGCATCTATAATGTCCTAACTAAACTGAAGACAACATGCTTCCAGAAAAAGTATTACATTACATAAGTCTCAGTTTCTCAGCCCATGCAAGATTAATAGTACAAACGGTAAACTGTAAATTTTAGCCACAAAATCATAATTCAAAATTTAATCAGTATCTATGCAAGAACTAAATCAGTTGTGTACTGCATGAAAGTTTTATTTAAGAGTACATAAACTACTTATGCTTGGACTACTCTACCTAGATGTCAAAGAAGATTCAGGAGTAGTATTATTAATGCAAGCAGACACACCAGTCCTTTGTCTGCTATTAGAGAAATAAAGACAGAAAGAGAAAGAAAGAAGAGTACTTCAGTTTCTCACTCAAGAGCAGTTCACTAAAAAAAAAAAATAAAATTAAGCAGTCCTAAGTAAACTGGCTGCTATTACCTAATGCATACAGACCTTCTAGGGAAGTTCTTACTGTTCAAAAGTTAAGCCAGAACAGAATTGATATAAAGTATTTATAATAAACATTCCTTTCATTCCTGAAAAGGAAAAGACAGAATCTGAAAACTGAAGAACTAGTACTGGTGCCTAAGATTTTTAGCTTTATTTTTCATGTATTTGTAGCTTTGTAGATTGCTAAAGCATGGCTGTAGTTTCTTGTATTTTTCCTATCTTTCTTCCCTACATTTAGAAATGATAAGCTAACCTTATAAACACATTCCTAAACACTGTTTAGTCTTATTGCAAGAAGAGAACCAACTACACAGGCGTTCCATTTTCCAGCCAGAATCTCGACCAGACATAAAAAAAGTGGGGCAAAAGAAACCTCTGGACTGCTTTCAGTAGGGCAGGACCCCAGGGATTATTACCTAAACAACTAACCTTTTAATTGGACAGTATATGGTAAGTACACTAATTGACTAACCTTATAAAAATTGCAGAATAACTATACCATGTGTGATTTTCTCCATATTGTGTACCTGAAAGCTTTCAAGTAAAGGTTTGCTTTTATATTCACTCTAACGTTGTTGGGAACATCTATTCTATTTTCCAGGCATCAGTACAACATGTCACCTCAAACTCAGGTTTTCTTGTGATTAGAAACAGATAATGCAGAACAATTTCTGTGATAAAAATCAAGCATGAACAAGTGTCTAGAAAATGTAATTGTTTGACCACTTTCAATGACAAGCATCAGGAAGAAAAAAATACCCAAATGAAAAACTTCTCAAAGCATTATGTGAATACATGGTGAGAAAAAAGTATCTAGTAATTTGCACTGGTTTCTGTTGCCCAGTAGCATAGCTGACAAGGAAAGCAGACTAAGAAAAGTATTTATTACAAAGCTACCTAAGAACAAATGCTTCCTACAGCAGTAACTTTGAAGTTTTCTCGACACTGTCAAAAAGCAAAGTGCTTGAAAGAACATAGCCTTTCAAATATTTTGTTGTAACAGGAATGTGATATCCACATTATGCTTGCCTTGTGGGGATCATTTCAGTTTAGCTGTAGCCTGGCCTCAAGGACTAAAGCACACTGCTGGTTAAGTGTTTTCTAAAAGGAATGCAGGTTGTTTATTTGGAGAACTCTCCACCACAACACAAAGCATGGAAAGGGGGAAATACTGAGAGATTTGCTCCAAAAGCACAGTTCTATCTCCCCTAAAAATGCTGATGTGGAAACATGATTTATTTTTATTTCTATTTACAGATGACTACACATTTCAATGAGATTCTCAGATGGAAGAGTAAAACACATAAAGATGCTATCAACAGAAATTTCAGTTCCCTTAAACAACCCTTTCCCAACAAGCAACCTTTATTGTATGGGAGGTAGGGGATCTGTTTCTCCCTTTGTCTATTCTTCTCCACCAAAGCTTATCCATAGAATGGATATGAAAACACTGTATTAAAGACACTAAAGAACAGAGATCTGCTCTGATCAACACAGAACAATCTGAACAGGCAAAGGTCTGATAAAAACTGATCTGATCCGCAGTGAGTTAAGCTCTCTAAGAAATCTTCACTTCAAGCAAAAACAGTCTTCCAACAATGAGCTCTAATTCTGTCCTGTTCACTTAAAGGTATTTTGAATATCAACAAGGATCTGACAAAAGAGATGCAAAATGGAATCAGTAAAACTTGAGAATTAACTGCTTCCAGAGAAAAAACTGTGTATTGTAGAAACTTTAACAGTGGAAACATCTTCTATTTTCAATAAGCAATTAAAGTAAAAGCATTTCAAAGCTTTCATCTCCCTGATCTCTAATGCAAGTTGTTTTTTTTTTATGGTGTAATACTACCTGACCTTTCTGTAAGTGGCTCCTTAAGTCACTGACCAAATTTAAGTTACAATTTCCATATCTGTTCTATTACCATCTACAACACCTTCTCCTGGAAGTTTTCCTTGGCAATTTTATTTTCCAGTGTACTGACACTGCAAAACACAGTGCCAACACTAGATATCTAACCACATCCTCAATGTCATGCAGAAATACTAATTACAGTGCCTGATAAACCAATCTGATCATGGTGCAGGTATGACCTTACTGACTCCAGTGGTGGAGCTAGTGTGGTCAAAGGGAGTTGTGTATCTCTACAAACCACTCCATCACAGAGAAACCTTTCTGTTCAAAGCTCAGTTAAGACAGACATTTCTTTTAAGAAACCACCATAATTAAAACCATGTTTTAAAGCACAAGTTTCTCTCCCTGTTAATATTGATACAACATCGAAACTCTCAAGATCATGCTCTAAAAAAATACCAATGCAGACTTTGCATTTCTTCATAACACATGCAACTTAACCAAGTCAGACTTGTCATTCTATACATATCAAAAAACTTTCACACTTCAGTTCTGTATCAATGTGTTTATCAAAATTCAAAGTAGAAAATTCACGTTCCCTTCAACTGGAATGAAAGAATAAAAAATCTTATATTTATCTTTACTCAAGTTGCTACTGTTAAAATGGTATACTAATTTTATAATAATCTTGTAGTTATAGACAATGAATATCTTATTTTAAACCCCCTTTGCCATTCCAGGACATTTAGATCTATGTAACAATAGAAACACTGCAGTGGTATATTGTGTCACGTTACCTCAGAAACATCTCGAAGTGTTTTACTAAAGCCTTTAGGTTTTTTTCAGGAAAGCACATCTTCCCCAGTATTTCTGGTAGTTTTACTGTGAATAACAGAAACAATATTTATACCTCTTCTTGTAAATGCAACTTCAAATTACTTTTATCCACTATACAGAAAAGAACATAAAAATTCCTTCTCACCACAGACCCCACTTTTCCTTGCAAGCTACCTTTGATCTTTCAAAGCATTACTGAATAGAAACATGCTGAGAAAGTGAATGCTCCTGGGTTTAATGATGTTTGATAGTGTACTGGAAGTAACGCTGCTTTGCTTTTCTTAAATGAAGGCTTACAGAGCCAGTAGAAGATAACCAAATCTATGAATAGCCTAGAAGTCCCAAATAGATTAAAATGTACCTTCCTCCAAGAATAAAAATAAATATAATAAAGCAAACAAAAATCAAACATATCAGCACTGGAAAAAAAAAATAAAGCAACTTTGATTGAGCAGAGAATTTTGCATCAGTTTACCAAACATCCTCAGCAAATGTTGAGATCCATAGATATAGGAGGGAGGTGGTGGTTGATCACTTGGTGGATAATTCTCTGGCATCAATTTCCAGGACAAAACCTACACATAAAATATGACAACAGTGGTTATGAAAACTTTGTAACATCATAAAAAATTTAGTCTGTACACAACTTCAAATTCAAAGATGAACTGAGTAATACCAACAAAATCTTTTCTTACATAGCCCTATTCTGAGGTCCACAAAACTTTTTATCATTGAATCTAGGACAGTAACATCAAAATCTGTTACCTCATTCAATTCATTGTTTCTTCTACCTTCAAAGCCAGTAAACACCGTGCTCCCTTCTTTGCTAGGAGTCAAAGTTATAGGTGAAGACGACCCGCTATGGACAGGGGTTTCTTCAAAATGAAAGGAAAAACAAAACAAAAGAAATAAGAAAAAATTTATTACTTGTAAACTACTACTTGGAACAGTAAGTCATTAAATGCATCTAAGGCCTGCTGCTAAAGTGTTTATAGCCTTAAACACTGAAATTCAATAAAGGCTATCCTAAAAGAGACTCTCAAAAAAACAGCTCATTGCATTCTGTGGAAAAATATACCAAAGTACTGAGAACATTGCTTTGTATTTCTCTCTTAGGTAGTAAGGCCTCAGAGTTAAAGAATTCATACAAAAAGTAATGACTCCCCACTTCTATCATTCAGTTCACAGTCCATCCAGCATTAAAAAAAGAACAGAACTTTATACTTCATTTAGACCAACAACACAAAGAGCAAAACCTACTTTTTTCCAGGTGCAAAAAGAGCTTTGGCATGGAAGCTGGGGTCTCGAGGTGCCGCCGCTTTGGCTGCGGGGACGCGCTGCTCTCTGATAACCTGTCACAGTTGGAGCTGTGGCGCGTGGAACGCCTCAGCGACTGCAGGATTTCGGGCTCAGCTTTTCGCCTCTTCGGCGTGGCTGGCTCCCCTGTGGTGGGCTGGCTGTCAGTCGACTGAGGCGTGGGTGGATTCAGCAGAGGAGGGCTTGGGGAGAGTTCCTCCTGATTTCTAGGAAATTAAGACAGCTTTACAGAATTGAAGAGGTCAGGGCTCTACCCACAAAAGAAATTCTTATGGTTTCACAGATCTTATTGCACACTTATTCAGGTAAGACTGTCTCCTTCCAATAACTATTAAAGTGATAAGGCCTATTAAATACTATTTTCCAGAAGTATACTTATCTTCAAATTAAAGCTAAAAACAATGAATACCCCATTCTCCTACCTTTTGAGATAAGCAGTACTAAACTTCTTATATCTAACCTACCTGTTAGTATTTGTTGAGTTTTCTTTGATAGGAAGAAAGAATTTTGATGAAGTCACCTTCTTAAATTGAGCTTGTTCATAAGGATAGAGCAAAATTAAGGGAAGTGTGAAGTCAAAGGTTATTCTCAGCCCATCCACCATCTCTTTACATAGCTCGACACTACAGGAGAAAAAATTGTGAATTTCAAAGCTGCATGGCACAATTTTTCAACATAGTTGGACAAAATTGCTCTTTAATACAGTTCATTAACATCATAACTACAATATACTGATTCAATCACTAAGTAACAATAAGCGATTAAAAACACCCTTAAAAAGATGGTGATTGCTCTTGTTAACTTCAATAACACAAATTTTTTCAAAGGTCTGCTTTATAACCTCAAACAAAATCATACAACTGCTCTGTTGTATTACTATTCACTAAACTAGTAACATCTACTGTAGAGTAAATTAAGTCAGTCAGATATTTTTCAGGTAAACATAATTTTGGTTTTCCAAGTTCACTATGCTGAAAAAAGAGGCACCTGCCAGAACAAGGAAGTACTCAACAGACTGAATCCCTGTCTAAAAGGCATAAGCAGAATTTGACCTATAGGCACTAAGATGTAGTTAAGGCTGTGCTCAAGAGATATCAAGTGAACCAACAAAACAAGATACATTTGCATTGGAGAGCAGTTTCCAATGGCCTGCTCTGTTTATCAGAGCACTACATTTGGAGGCTACCAGGAATTTAGTTTCAGGTCTGTGTAAAAGACTTACAATGTTAAGTGATGAGTACATGAGCTATTACAAGTAGAACCAAGAACACAGAGTGCAGCACACCTGCAACACCTCTCACCTTTGTGAAGATACTCCCCTCTCATGTTTCAAGTGCACGTATGTGTATGGTAACAGAATTTGATTCTGCCAAAAAGATCCATGTTAAAAATTCCAAACCTCCAATATTTAATACCACCTACTAAAACTACTACACATGAATTGGGTCAGGGGACCATCATGTGCAGAAATTCTGTAAATCCCAGAAGGTCAATAACCTTCAGTGTTAGAGCAGTAAGGGAAATACAATGAAGATGTCAGCTGAATCTCTGCTACTTAATGATCACTGAAACTATACCCATTTTCTTACTAAAGCACAGTTTTTACTGAGGAAGCTACTTAAACATAAACCTGCAAAAATCATGTGTGCAAAACCTTCTGTTCATATTTCTGATATTTCATCTAACCTTTTGTTTGGGAGATTATACTACAAAGAAGGAAAAGTGTCAATCTGTCAAAGAATTAACAACATCAACACAAAAAGACACATGGGCTAAAATATTGCAAGGAATAGCATAATTACACACCATTCAAATAAAACACTAACAGAAGTGAGGATTTCTCTTTGACAAAATAACAAGATTTCACCCCACTGTACTTAAATAGAAGCAGTTTCATCTAATACCAAAAATCATTAACATAAGAGAAACAATCCCCAAAACAATCAAAACCTACCAAACTGCAAACATGCACGGTTAATGCATTTGTAACATGGTAGAACATACAGCTCAACTGAGAAAACAGACTAAGACACCATCAATTTCAAGGAATCAGGATTTGTGTTACCACAGTTTCCCTACATACTGAGTCTAGGATTTAAGATCATATGTCCATTTAAAACAAACAAACAACTTGCACTTGGAATCCTTTATAGGTGTTTGTATTAATTTTTTATCCTTTTTAAAACTTGAACCCGTTTAAGTTTATCTAAGCACGGCATTCTTATATCAGGTATGAAATTCTTCACATTGACAACAGCAACACATTCTTCTAAATGGATCTCAATATTTATAGGAACTTACATGATAAAACAGCATATTGATACTTTCCATAACTTTTCAGAGTATAGGGACTCTCTCACTGATAAACAAATCATCAGTGTTACTCTACTATAGTTATCTGTCAAACACTTTGAGTCCTGTAAATAGATACACATTATGGTATAAATTCACAGAAGTGAACAGCCATAAAACAGAACACAGAATGCAAGGTCATTCTTCTTCTGACAACAGCAGTGAACTAAAGACTACTTACTTCTTCTCTGGTGGCACATAATGAAGATTCATATTGGCATGTGGAGTCATCTGATGGTGCCGAGACCTTTCATTGGCTGAAAAAGCAGCATTAATTGCGAAGTGTTTTACATATGACTCCAAGATGGTTATTATATTTGTCTGGCAAGGAAGCTTCACTAGCTGAAAAAGAAACAACAAATTAATGTCTTATAAAAACAGTAAGTAAGTATACCAAGTTAGAATAGGAGCTTGTAATGTACCCACTAATTTAGTAAATGTCTGGTGCATAAAGCAAATTCAGGACTGTATAATTTCAACCCTTAAACTGCATTTTTTATCAACATTAGGAGAAACAAGAAACATGGTCAGATTAACTAGTCTGCTGGATTTCCAGCTTTCAAAAGCAATCTGCATTCTAAAGCACAACAAGCACCAACAACAACAGTTAAACATGACAAATCACTGTTACAGCTAGAGAGAAGTCTACTCCCTACACTTCCTGTGTTCTTCCTTGCCCAGTCTGAGCTCAACATGAAGCTAAAAAGGTGAAGTTAAAAACCTCCAGGAGTTGTATAAGCAAAAACTACTTTTCACATCCTACTCACATCCCCAAGCACATCAGAGTCCCAACTTTTATTTCGTACCCTTTTTCTTCTATTAATATAGTAGCAGTCTTCCTCAAGCTTCTTTTTCAAGACTTCAGGAATTTCTATGCTTATTGCTCTTTCTTCCATGTCCCTTTTTGTATGAGTGTCTTGTTCTTCTTTCTACAACAGATGAGTGAAAGAAAACAATATACTGGTTGTGAAAAAAGAACTTCAGTAGTAAAGATACAAGTGGGTAAGAGCCTTAATGTAAACTATTTAACAATAGTGCTCTTGGAAGCATCTGCAAATTCATTTTTTAAAACTCTTTTTTTAAATTTAGCGTTCTCTTAAGTATTCAACTTAAAAAAAAAAAAAAAAAAAAACAGAAATTTGTTAAGTGTTGCTGCTTTATATCACCCACACTGAAGTAATCAAATTCTACACATCTTCAGATCAACTGTTTACTGTAGAAAAATAAATGGGGTTTTTTTCTTGCCCTCTCTATGTTTTAACTAAAGACCAGGGTTGAAATGCCTGTCTTACAGTAAAATACAAGACAAACATCCTGCTGCTATTAGGGCTTGTCCAGTCTGCACAGACAAGTAAATTTTTACAGCACTCATTTTCTCTACATAAGCTTTTTGTGTAGAATGAGAGGAAAAGAAACAAGTGTGTATTTTTAGCATTATATCATATAGTTCTATAAGAAAATGACATTGTATAATTTTCAAAATCTCAACCACAATGAACACCGGAAATAACAAAATTATGCTTTTAAGTCCAGCTAAATTACCAGCTGTGGCCTATATTTCATCTACTTCAATTTTTCCAGAGTTTCAAGTACAGATGTTTTAAACTTTATTAACTTAAGGAACACACAAAAATACCATTTCTGTCCTCTCATCTATGTCACTTTCTTCACTTTTTATTTCTTCATCTGTTCCTTCATCACTGTCATCAGAAGAAGAACTACTTATAGCTGCATAAAAGAAATTTCACATATTTATTATTACATGCAGAGGTTATGACAAATCATTTTTTCAATGCAAAAAACAAAAAACCCAACCCACTAAAAAATCACAACTAGCTTGTTATATTTAATGAGGATGAATAATTCTAATTGAATTAAACATGCATTATTTACAGCCCACTACAAATGTTTTAAACATGTAAGATGAGTTTATAGGCAGTATTTTTGCATCCTCTCTAATTGAAAAATACTTGTTTTTAAAAGCTCCCTACATTCCTGAGCACCCACATTTTCATTGCACTTTAGTTTTCTGCATAGGGGATTAACATGAATCATTCTATCAAAAGGCATGAATCTGTGCAGCAGCAGTTCCCAGGACATCAGTTAAGTGCCAGCCAACGTCCCTGCTGGCTTTCTACTCACAAAGGAAAATGCAGGAAATTAAAGATCTGGCTTGAAAGTAAAATCAGCCACTCAGCTGACAAGAAACAGACTTTTGTGGAAGGTAGACTGGGGAAAAAAAGTAATATTATTGCCCTCAAAAATACACTAACACTGGCAAAGAAATGTTGTGTTTCCTAACATCAAACAAAGAAAACTGATGGTTTTAGGTCACACCTATTAATACTACACTAAAGAAAAGAGCATTAAGCTCTGAAATCGCTGATTAGAATAATTGAGTAGAAGAGATGCAAAGAGAAGCCTCTGGAATACAAGAAGAAAACAGATATTCTAACTCAACAGATGCTTAGCATGAAACATAGTTCTCACTCTTCATATGACTGCCCTGGTGTATTTCAGATAGGACCATGATACTCTCATGGCAAGTGACACCATGCACTTCTCCCCTTCTCCCCAAGGCATCCCACCAGTTACCAAAGGATGAAAACAAGCTCACAGTTCTCGCTGCTCTCATCATTTTCTTCAGCAGGAAGGCTTTTTAACACAGAGTCAACACCTGGCAACCTGCAACGTCTCTTCTTTCTTCCCTTTCTTCTCCTACAGAACATAAAATGGTTCCTCGACATTTGAGTAATATTATTTCATTTATTTATTCTAGCTCATTTGATTATGTGCAAATGCACAGGAAACCTATGTTTGAGTTATTTTCATTAATTAATGTTGAAATCATTTGGACAACGCTTATTTGAGAGTAGATACCCTAATGTCTGTACGTTACCTCATATTCATGTTCTCAAGCAGATCCTTGAGCCATGGCCAACCAATATTAGATTGTTGCCTTTGGCTCAAAAATACTTCAGGTTTTTCTGAAGTATTTTGCAAGTACATTTGTTTGCGAAGATGCAGATCCAATACACAGGCATTTCACAGTAGTAGTTATGAATAACACAGTGAGTTGTTAATCTTTTAGAATGTTAATAACAATCCACAGGTCTCCAGCTTAAAGTAGGTCTCTAGAATCCACTGACTGTATTATGTACGTATCTACCACCTACAGCATGAGCTCAGTTGTAGACATCTGGATGTATCTGTCTGAATCTGAAAATGAATCCCATTTATTTTGAGGCCAAAAGGATTTCTTACATGCGAGCCACAGCCTTCCGTGCCAATTTACGCTGTAATCTGCGGTTTTCGTCTGTATCCCGAAGAACATGATCTTCAGCTGCCCATCTATCCCAGCTAAGGACAGGTCAAAAGACAATAATAAATTAGTATGAATATATGCCACTCATGATTACCAATGAATTAATATACTTTAAATCTACAAAGAACTCATTTAATGTCATTCACAAGCAACATCTGCATCACAAGGTTTGCACTCTTCTCTGTTCACACTTCAGCTCTCACGTTGCCATCTAAAATTTCTCAGGCTTTCACTTAACCTGCAATAGCATTTCTAGCACTGACACATACTATCAAACACAGTCAAAGCACTGCACTCATGTACTGGCCTTGATAATCCAACAATCCAGGGCAAAATTTAACAAAGCATAAACATTTATGAATGGAAACTTAGGTGTCATAAATATATGCCATAGACAGATATCACATAAGGTTTAAACTCCTATCTATCAAACCGATTCACTGAAATTTATGGATACAGACCATTGTCAACATGAGCAAGTATATTAAAGGCATTCCCAAAAAGAAAAATACCCCAACAAACATTGCTCCTTTGGTATTTTGTGCAAAGCCTGTCTTTGCAGACTAAAACAGAAGAAATGGAAGAACTGAAACCACACATATAGGTTCTTACCTTCTGTTCCAACCGTTAAAATGGATCAGATATTCTGGAATCTTTCTGCCTTTCTCATCTTTTCCAACAACAATATCAACAATCTGAAACAAATATTGAGTAGTACATATTAAAAAGCTTGAGGGAAAGTAAGCCTTTGGGTATTTAAAAAGTTTGTGCACAAAGAAAGAAAATAAAGTTAAATAGACGTTATTTTGCCAGTTAATATTGACATGAACAGAAGGATTATATTAAATGATCAGAATACCTAGCTTTCTGTTGACTACTCTTAACATTGCAGACTGCTCACCATCTTTGTCCTATCCTCAAATGCCCCATGCTTTCAAGACAGACAAAGGGAGACAGCAAACAGTGCAGTAGCACAGTATGGGAATGCAGATTTGGGCTACTAACACTTTTTCCCCTATAAAACACAGTTCTCTATATATAAACCTCAGAAATACTGCTCTGTTGACCACAGACTCTCAGCCACAAAAAATTAACACGCTTTGGGAATATCTCAACCTTTGTTTTCTTCTGTTTTCATGAATGTTCAATGGCCAGTCTGAAAGGGCCTGCACCTCAGAAGAAAAAGATGTGGTGCCTCCACTTGAGTGGCTTTCAATAGAGATCAGTACTTTGGCTACAGTGATGTTCTAATTTGGGAGCCCAGAATTTAAGAACTATTGATAAATTCACAAATACTTATGCTGTTTAGGGTACTTGACAGTAAAGAAGAAAAGGTACTATGCATTTTTGTACTCAGGTTATAGGTTTATAGGGATAGCAACTACAGCTGCCAGGTTGTTAGGACATAGGAACAAGTGTACAAACAAAAGGGCAGCCCAAAACATTACAGGACGGTAGCATTCCTAATCAAAGATGTTTGAGAAACACACACCAGCACAACTAGCAAACCTGCAGCAAAAAGTACTAGTTTCATCAAGAATCCAGTTACAACACTTCCTTTTTTATCCCTCTGTGTAACAAAAAACCAGAACTCTGTTTCCAAGTCAGACACAGATGATTTAGGAGTGAAAAATAATCCTCTGTACCACTGATACCCTAAAACAACACTGTATTTACATAAAGATCAGTCGTAACCCTTAAGGTAATAGTAAGGCCTTAGGTCAGGCCCTAATTGAGGCAGTCAACTCTTACTGCAACACCTATGGCCCACCGCACACTGCTTACTATCCTATTTCCGTATGCTCTCCTGCACCAGCGGTACCACTAAAACCTTTCGGAGACGAAGAAGGGCGGGCAGTAAGCGTGGGAAAGCGTACGTGGAAATAAATTCAGCTACGCCACAAAACTGCAAGGGTGGCAATAAGACTTCAGAATTACTTTGCAGGTGTTCAGCAGAGAACAGAAGGCGGGAAGCACGTCCGACACTTCCAGAGCCGCCCGGCGGCTCCGCTGTCTACCTGCCGCGACAGGCAGGCCCCGAGAGCGCGGGCCCCATCGCCTCTGCTCCCCAGCGCGGGGAGGGCCCAGAGGCTCGCAAGCAGCTGCTATGCACACCCCGCGCCCCCGGGGCTCCCGCGGCGCGGGGAAAGAGCTGAGCCCCACCGGAGGGGGCCTGAGCTGCCCGCAGGCAGCAATAACAGAGGGAGGACAGGCCCGGCGGAGACGGCACAGCCTCGCTTCGTCTCCTTGTCCCGTGGCGGCGGCCCCCAACCCCCGCGGCCTCCCCGCCTGCTCCTCCCTCCCCGGGCCGGCGCCCGTTTCCCGCAACAAGTGCAGCTGCCGGCGGAACCGCCTCCCCCCGCCGCCTCCCCGGCCGGGCCCACAGCCGCTTCCCGCGCCGCCTCCCGCCCGGGGGCGCGCGCAGCGCCCGGCGGGAGCGGTAACCGGAGAGCAGGAGCCGTAACGGGAGCGGGCGGGCCGCGCGCCGGCCCCGCCCCGCGCCCTCCCGCCCGGGGAGACGCGGGAGGGGGGGCAGGAGCCCGCGCGGCCGGTCACCTTGGCATCATAGAGCACTTTGGCTTTGGTGGGGTCGGGCTCGAAGCAGAGAACTCTCTCTCCCCGGTGGAACTTAAATTTCATTCCCCGCGAGGTCATTTGTTCATCATGGCGCAAAGGAGAGGAGCCCCGCCCGCTCCCGCGGGGAGGCGCCGCGGACGGCCCGGCCCCGCCCCGCCCCCGGCTCCTCCGGCGGGGGCGGGCGGCCGGGACGAAGCGGGGATGCCGCGCCCGGCTTCCCCTGCCCTCTGTGGGGGAGCGGCGTTCGCCCCCGGGCGGTGCGGGGACGGGCCGCCCGCCTATGCGTGCCCGCGCCCGTGCCCGCCCCGCCGGTCACGCGGGGTGCGCGGTACGGGATGTGGGAGCCGGCGGCGGGAGGGGCGGCGGTGGCGTGGGGGACGTGTCCCCCGGGCGGAGAGGCGGCCGCCTGCCCTCAGCCAGGGGAGTCCCTGGAGGGGGCGAGAGCTCCCGGCCGTGGCGGCGGTGCCCCAGCGCCATGGGAGCCGGGGCGTGCGCTGGCCCTGTGCCTGCCAGCGGAGCGGGGTGCGGGCGAGGGTTAGGTGCACCCCGAGAACAACAGTTGTCCTTCTCTCTGCTGCTGCTTTCCCTAAACATCAGCAGACATTCCCATTCGACATCCTCTTGCCCGTGTTCTCTGCTAAGCGAAGAACCGACCCTACTCCCAAGATGGCTTTGTGTACATTGTAACCTCCCGCAAGGTTTGTTTTGCTCTCCGTTGTTCTTTCAGCCTTCCTTCAGGAAAATAAAACCAGAAATAAGTAAGGTGTTGGGACTAGAAACCCAATCCACTGTTGATTTCAGATTCCACAAGCACACATAGTGCAGATAATCAAAATCAATACACAGCTTTCTTGCCAGTTTATGCTGATTGATGCCTGGAAGAGACCTGGGTTCAGCCAGGGGAACACGGCAGTTTCCCACATGGTGTTATTAGATGCTCCCTCAGGCTGTTGCAATTTTTATGCCAGTTCTGGATTTCTGATTTACACAATACCGTAACAGGGCTGGGAGGCCTGGGCTTAGCCAGCATTGTGGAAAGACCAGTTAATTTGTGATTATTTAGCATTTCTGAAGATGTTTTTCTGTGGAAGCTGTTCAGGAGATGGATGACTAGACTGTGCAACTGAGCATACACTAGTTTGGTACTAAAGGGAAGAGGATTTTAAATCCTCACATCTTTTCCCGAGTCACTGGGTCTGAAAGCAAAGCTAGGAGCACTAAGGAATGCCATAGGAAAGAACATGGAGTTTTAGTGTATTGCAAGAAAGTTTCTGAAGGTAAAAAGTGATAGGGGGTGTCGCACTGCCATACTAGATGCACTACACGAAGTAGTGTAGTGACATGGGTTCAACCAAGAGGACTAACTTTATTACATCACTGACTCCATTATATAGTATAGCAAGCAAACCAAGTGATTGGCAAGCAAGGTCAACACCTCTCCAATCACATTGGTCAATACAGGTGTCTATCAAGAGAACTCCTCTTCTATAAAAGAATGTAAACATCTATATTGTTTACAAGAACATGCATGGGAACAACGACAGTTAAACATCAGAAGGCTGAAAGAGCAGGGCGACAAGGGGGTACCCAGAAAACAAGATTCTGAGAAGGTGACTGCTTCTTAGGATAGAATGGACAGAGTACTCAATTTCTTTTGGTTCAAAACGTACATAATTTTTATAGTGGGAATAGGAAGAAAAACCGGTAAACATGATGCTAAGACTGGGTGGAGTGAGAGAAGCCAACTGATGGAAAAGAGTCAGAGAAAATTAAGGAAGCATTCCTGAAATTGTTCACAGCCTGCTGATGCTAAAGTTAGGAAACAGGCTCCAAAAGTGCATGGATGCAATGTCAATTGCAGGAAGTGTTACTTAAGTTACTTTTTTTTTTTTTAAATTTTAAGATAAAGAAAATGGTGTTGGACATTTGGAGAACAAAGCCGCTTCCAAGGGACTACCATGATTTAAAAATGGGGGGAAAACAGCAACAAAAAAAAAAAAAAAAGAAGGAGAGTCACCAACTTGTGCTTGTGTCCTTGCCTCCAACCCTAGTGTTAAGAGTATGCACACAAGAGGAGCCTCGCACCACTTCTGCATAAACAGCTTATGTATTTCCACACTGCCTCCTAGAGTCCTCCTTTTCCTTCCTCCCCTCTGGTGTCCACTTGCAGACTCTGCTGCTTGTTCATCTCAGCCTCTCCTAGTTCACCCCAGCCCATCTGTATGGCTCCCACCCAATCTACTCCTCAAATCTTTTGACTCAAATTTCTTTTTACTTGGGTTTCCTAATACTTATATACAGCTCTCTGCCATAGCATTTGAGATCCAGTTGTTGCCCTGTCTACTCTCCCCCTGCTCCCATGCTTGGATAGATGCACATGTGCATCCATCCTTATCTCCCTGAGCCACCTTGCCGTAGATAATCCTTGCCTGCAGACCCCTGGCCTTGCCAGATCTACCAAGGCTCCTCCTCTAGCAGGGCTTTCAAAATCCTGTATGTGAGCTGTGCTTAACTGAGATCCACCCAAAGGAAGCCAGGAGAAGAGAAATGCTGGTGTGTTTATAGAAAACTTGTGCTAGTTCTAGCAAGGCAATGCCTACTTCTAGATAAAATATAGAACATAGATTTTTCAAAGGTACTGAGTTCTCCATAGTGAAGACTGACAAATGGCTGTCAAAATCAGAAATAAAGAGCAATAGCCACTTGGAAAATGGTGTGTGTGTGTGTGTGTGTGTGTGTGCGTGTGTGTATGTGTATGTACATGTACATACTGCCCGTGCAGCATGTCATGAGTTGTTCCGGCCATGTACAGCACATAAACAAAAGGCCTGGTACAGATATATGAGATTTAGCAAAGCTTGAATTACAGTTCTTACTCGTAGGCAGCAGGTCTGCAGCAAGGAGAAATCACAGGCAGCAGAGCAATGTCAGGCAGCATCTTCAGGACCATCATCCCAGAAACTAAGGAACAGCGAAGCGGGGTGAGCAGTGGGAGAGGCCAGCAGCCGGGTTTGTTGAATATTGCTGAAGCAGGAGATGAGCTGACCCACCACGTATTTTAAAGACATTCCCAGGACACTACATCGCCTCCAGGAAAGAAAAGCAGATTTACAGCTCCTCTGGGAGACAGAGCAGCCCGGAAGTGGAGACTCTGGCCTCCTGCCAAAGTGAACCCAGCGAGATCATGAGGACTAATTCGGCTAACTCGAGGACCTGTTTCAGCTGCGCGCCTCACTGCAGGCTCAAAGCACACTCTGAGAAAATTTTGTTCAAGAACAGGTTTTGTTTCAACAAGGCGTTGTGTTTCAACAACGCAGCCCGCGGTGTTAGTAAGGGGGAAGATGGAGGCGGCGCAAGGCTCGCTGGGAGCTGTAGTCCTGCGGCGGGCGCGGGCAGCGCCCTGGCCCCGCGGGGAAGAGGTGTCGGGGTTCCCTAAAGAGGAGAATTCCCTGCCTCGATCCTTCCTGCGCAGCGCGCTGAGAGCACCGAGGCTTGGGCTGTCCGGGGAAGAGGGGTGCCCGCGGCCTGGTCACGATCTGCTCTGTGCGGAGCCTTCACTTCCCCGGTGTGCGTAACTTCAATTTTACCCCCACGCTGCGGTTGCCGGGCTTCTCGCTGTACGTCCGCAGGAAAACACAAAGGTGACAGCAGCCTAAAGACACACCCAGTTAGTCCGGCAAGATGCAATATGCACACTGTTCGTTGCTGTTGTTGAATCTGCCCTGCTTTTCATTATTTCTCCTGGGATCGATGTTCGGGTGCCAGGCGTGTATTTCCCCGGCTCCCCTGGATTGGTGCGGTGCTGAAGGGAAAACACGTCAGCCGAGGGCAGTAGAGAGGAGAGGTGTTTCCATGAACTCCAGCACCCACACTGTCAGTGCTTCTTTTAAATCCCGGTGAGAATTCAGTTATACCTAAGCAATCAATAATTCTTTTAGCCCTGCACTGAGTTCTTTAAAAACCCTCCTTCATTTTGTTCAGGCTAGAAACGGCAAGCAGAAACTTTTAAGCATTCTGGGAGTATTTTGGCTTTATGAGGCTCTCATCACATTTGCTACATTGGAATCTCTTAAAACTGTATAACTTTCTTCCTGAACTTTTATTCAACAGGCATCAGCTGCATGTTCTCTTCTATGTTTTGCTTGTTAGACAGCAAAACTATTTGTTCTGGCATTGATCAGGGCAAGATAATATATAATTTTTTTTGCAGAGTGACATTCTTCTTTTTTGCCCCCCTCGTTTTTTAAAAGTAATTATAACCAGGAGTTTTAGTACTAGGATCATGGAAATTTCCCCATTAATATTACAGGACACTACGAGGAAGCAAAGGACATCCACAAAAAACAGGAGGAGGAGGCACTTGGAATCAAAGCACAGCTCACAAGAAAGAGACGACAATCCTTTAAGAATATTGTATTGTATAAAAATCTTGCTGTATTGCAGGGCAAAGAATGCAACTTCAGTAAATGTCTGCACATTTTATGAAGCAATAACCCAGTTGTCCTCTCCCTGAAGTTAATAAAAAATTAGCTTAACACCAACATAATGCTATCCTTGATTCTCTGAGGAAATCCTCAAAAAGCTCAAATGGTGAATGATTAATAAGGGGAACATACTTCTTCAGGACCTCTAAACTATATATATATATATATATGTATAAATACTAAACTATTTGCTTAATTTTATTAAGACAAACCCTGCTGCTTAACTATTTGCTTGATTTTATTAAGGCAAACCGTGTTGCTTTCAAATCCCCTGGTGTTTACACTCATTTTGCTGTTTACATTGGCTTCATGAACCTTCAGTGTAAACAGAGAAAAAGGAGTAAGGATTCTTCCCATGAAATAGCTCAAGAAAGAAATTCTGATATCACTTAAATGAAGCATGCTTCCTGTTTCAACATAATTAAATTCTGAGATCTTAAAAATAAAAACAGAAGAAAAAACCCACCCTAATTTACTCTAAAGCTACAGATATCTCAGGGAATAAAAAAAGGCTACAGATGGTGAGATTGTTGTTACCTGTGAAGGACATTGCTCCTGATGTTCTTATTTGGGTGTCTGTTTCAAACAGAGAGGTTTCAGCCAAAGTAATTGTTGTTTCTAGGATCGAAACTAACATTTGTTCTGCACAAGGAAAGAAAATCTTTCCTGGTTCTAATGCCCTCAGGGGTTTCAGAAGGATCACAAAATCCCAGATTTTGCTGAATTGGAAGGGACCCACAAGGATCACTGGATCCAGCTCCTGGCCCTTCACAGCTCCATCCACAATGTGCCTGACAGTATTGTCCAAATGACGGTGACCTTAGTGTCACAGGTGCCTTCTGCCTTCCCTGTGAAGGTAAGACCAGATTCTTGCACCTGGGCTATGTTTATAACAACAAATAAAACAAGTAAAGGCACTTGGCTTTTTGGCCAAGTGCCAAGACCTGACCCAATCCATTTTATAACGCAATTGCCTCCTTTCCATGTTTGTGCTTTTCTTTCTTTTCCTGAAAAAAAAAGGGTTACTGGAGTGACATTTTCATCGTTTGAAGCTGAGAACACATGTCCTATGCCCTGGAGAGTCTGAAGACAGTGAAAAAAGGTGATGTTAGGCACAGGATGAGGGAAAAGTGGAGGCTGGTCTGGTGTTTGCCTGGTGCATGCTTCCTGCTGGAATGAGCTCCACAGTCACCATCTCCTGGTCTGGATTCTGTCTGGGACAGTGTGAGCTGACATGAGCCCAACCTTTTCCAGGACACATGCTTGCAGTTAAGCCTAATGGGCAATTAGCAGTCCAGTGCTTAAGCTCATTTCCAGATCCTGTTTTTTCTAGTGCTGCAGTCTATGCTTTAGAGTCCTTTGGGCAAAAAAACCCCACCCCACATTATACTGCATGTGATTGGTAGAGATTTCTTTTATTTTAGAAGGTCTCAGGCTAGGATTCCTTGGGGAAGCTTAAGAGGTTTCTGCTGCTGGCTGTTTTCCCCCTCCACTGCCAGCTGTCCTGGCATGGCAGTGTGTGCAAAAAGGAGCCTTGTTGGAATATAGGTTGAGCAAATGTAGCTATGGCAAAGTTGAGTAGAAGCTTGGTCTGAAGAACAAACAGCATATAGTGACAAATATTCTTAGAAACTAATCAAGATTTTAACAACTCCAGGTAGAGTTATTACTAAATACACATTACATTTGACTTCAGTGTTTTTGCCTTGGTTCCTGTCTTGTGAAATAACAATAATACTCCAATCTTGCAGAGAGCTAAAGGTAAAACTTTCCTACCTTTCTGGTTTAATTGGACTGTGAAGGAGTCATGCAGTGTGAAATGGTGCTGGCATCAAGGCATGGGGCCTGCAGGTGTCCAGGCAGCAGGCTGTAGAATCTTCAGGCCTTCAGTTGTACTTCCAGTTTTATCTTCAGATTTTTGGTGGCCCAAGACTTTTAGGAGAAAACATACTGAGCACACTTGTCCTGAGAATGGCTTGACCACAGTAGCAGAGTGGGGTCAGTGAAGCTGCAGAAGTACTTGAGGGGGGGAAAAAAGGATGAAATAATCATAATCACAAGTAATTCAGAGGATGTACATTGAGGCTTTACAAATGCTCATCCCCATCTGCATAGAATAAATACAAGGAAAATGGACAAAATTTTGCTGTTTTCCTTCAGAGTCTGTCATTATTTTATGTTGCAGTGGAGGGCAAAAGTTGTAGGGGAAGAGGTAGAAGTAAGGTATTTATACGTACCATGTATCATGGAAATTATTTGTCTGTAGTAGAAAGCATACACTGGCTGTTAGGATTGTGCATACTTTTCATGGGAAAGAAATGGCTCTCTTGGAATGCAAACCTCCCTCATTCCTGGCCTTCACACTGTGACATCGTAAATAATGCAGCAAGCTGCTGCCCCAAAGTCAGGAGCTGGGAAAGGAAGAAAACGATACAGACCTTATGTTTGCCTTGGTGACCAGAGAAGTGCTGAGGGTGTTTAAGAGGGCATGTGCAGTTCAAGTCAGAACAGCTGGGGCCACTGCAGGAGGGTTAGGTGGGTGTTGTGTGGCTCACCAGATGCAGCCAGTGCCAGAGAGAGCAGAGGGCACCCCAATGCCCCAAGACTGAGGGCAGGGCAGAAGAAGCTGCTTTCTGGATTTGTGGAGCACGGCCAGGCTGTGCAGGAGCATGCATGCCCCAGCTGTCAGCCTGGGTCATCCAGGCTCTCAGGAACACAGCCTTAGAAGTCAGCCCTTTCCATTCTGCAGTCCCATCGCACAGAAGTGTTATTTGCTTTCTTGGTTTCTGTAAAGCCACTCCCTGGGTATGGATGCTTGTGTTGCTCTAGAGCCCCTTATAGTTGCACGCAGTCCCTTGATGTGGTCTGCAGAGAAGTCCTCAAGTTCAGGCAGTTGTACAGGCTGAGGTGAAATTCTTTACTTTTGGAGAGGGCCTTGGGATGCACACATGGCTCTTGTTTTCCTCTTTAAGGTAACCTCTGTAACCCCAGCAGTCCTGCTGTATACCATCGCCATTTTCTATTTCAACACTTTTTCTTTTCCCTGTTTCTTTGGATCACTTCTGACTCCCCACAACCATTTGGTTTTTCTGAAGTGTTTTTCTCATCCGCTTTCTGTTTTGGTAGGGTGAGGAGAGATGAACTGACACTTTGTTCCCTAACAAAATGAGCAGGTATTTCTACCTGGCATGGAAGATCAGTGACAAAATTTGCATCTCCTTTTTCACCTAAGCCTTTTTTTCATCCCTTAAAAAAGAAAAAAAAACACCACCAAAACAAACAAACAAACAGAAAGTAGCTTAAGAGAACCTCCCTCAAGGTTTCTAGTAGTGCTCAGGAAAGAATCCCAACAAAAGAAACTTGCCCATGCCACAACTTCTGGTCTCCTCTTGTAGCCTTCAGCTCCTCTGACTTTCCACTCACTTGGCTGGAGTGCATGTTCCCAGCAATATTCTTTGGATGTGGGGGTTTTTGCATGACTCAGAAAGGGAAGGGAGAGAATATGCATGAGTTCTAGATTTTTCCTCATGTTGGTGTAAGAGTATAAACAGGCAATTAAGGAAAATAAATGGTGGTTGATAAAAAAACGACCAACCAACCAAAACCTGACTTTGTGCATTTATTCAAAAAGGCAGAAGAGTTATGGTAAAGTACAGGTAAGCAAATGACACCTTCCCTGCTTGATCTATGAAATTACCTTTTCTAAAGAAAGGTATGCATGTCCTCATGCTGCCAAACACACTGCATAGTTTCAACTGATGTAATGGTACAGTAAAGTCTTTCTTTTCATATGCCCATTCTTTTGCTAAGCTCTATTTTTCATGGTCACCTTATTCCAAAGTATAAAGAAGGGGAGAGACTTTATAAAAGAAATACCTGAGATAACAAGCTATGATGTGGTCTTTTATTCTATAAGATTACTCAGTCAACACCACCTGTTCCTCCCTTTGCTTCTTTACCTGCACATTGAACAAGTCAGCCAAAGCAGTTTAAGAAGTCAAGGTACAGAGTGATATTGAAATATGATTTAGCATTCTTGAAATGTTTAGCTGTTTCTAATACAACAGGACGTGGACTATACTTGTGGAAGATCAATGTAAAATGTTACCAAGGTAACCTTTGGAAGACCCAAATAACAAGCCTGCTACAATGAAGATATATTTCCTTGAAGTATTCTTAACAGTTTTTCATTTGACATGACAAGTGCACTTCTGAGTTATTTCTAAATGAACTGAAAAGGAAAAATCCACATGGGGGAAATTGTTTCTTAACCTACTTTTACTCCTTTCAATTAAGAAATAATTGTGGAGATAGGGCCAATTTTAAAGCTTTAAATGAACATTTTCATATGTTTATAATCTACACAGTAGTTTGGTATTTTCAATGCTTTATTTGGCCTCTATGCTTTTAAGTGATTTTTTTCTTTTCAGAATTCACAAAAGTTTTTTAGGCACCTCTTAAGTTATTTAGACCCTGAATATAAATTTCCATGATTAAAACATTTTTGGGTTATGTATTTCCTTTTCTTCCTTGCTTGGATAGCTCAAAAATTTCTTTAGCTGTAAAATCAGCATGCAGTTGCTTTTGAACAGAATGTCATTTTTCTGAGCATGCAAAAAGAAAATTCTCTCTGAAACAGTGAAGCCCTTCGTGCTATTTGCCACATGACACATGTTTGCAAAAGAGTACTTTAGTTTAGAGTGGCAGTCCTGGTTTCATGGGAAATAACCATGAATGGCCTTTGCTATCCTTAGAGTGAGGATCTGACTGATGGCTTTTGAAAAAATAAGTATAGAAAGGAGTGTAGTTCTGGAAGCAGTTATGTGTCTTCCCATGTTTTCTTCCTCTCTTCCCAAGCTGAGTTGAATTATTGTGGACAGACAATAGCCCTGTCTACAATTAAAAAATGAAGGATATTTGGCATGAGGTAGAGGTCAGAGGTGGGCTTAAAAGTCAAGGACTAGGAGTGGTGAGCAGCAGATAGTGTGGGAAAGAATTTGAGAAGCCAAATTTATCTCTGTGAATTGTCTTTGTGATGTGAAATCCCATCCTTTTCAGTCCTTCCTTTGCTTCCAAGCTCTGACTGACTTGGAAACCAGTTCAGAAATAAAGGGTACACGTTCCCTATCCCTTGTTCCCACTCAGTCCATCCTAATTAATTTATAAGAAAGGCTACACAAACCAGTCTGCAAAAGAGAATGGAAAAATAAAGTTTTTGTTTTCCCCACTCGCTCATTGCCAGAGATTTTCTCCCATTTCTTAGAATACCACCCAACATTCAATTCACAAAGTTGTTCACAATGAGCTTTCTTCAGGCTTCCCTTAATATTGTTTCACTGTGTATAAATACTGCTGTGAAAAAAGACTGATGAAGGCTGACTGCTCAGGCCGGTGGATGGGTCCTTCCTCCCGTAGGCAGGACATGGACCTGCCCCTGCTCCAGGAAAGGTTCATTCACAAAGACTGAAAAATGTCAAGAGTTAAAACTGTCAGTATAGCCTAGTCCAGCAGCTGCTAAAGACAGCAATTTCTCAGATATGGGTAGAGTTGGATTTAGATATCTAAGGCAGAGAAACTACCATAGCCTGGTCTACCCCACATTCAGTGAATTCTCTTCAATGAATTGAAAATAACAACTTTTTTTCCTCTAATAGTTCTGTAATTTTTTTCCCTAATCAAACCTATCTAATACCTAATATTTAAATTGTTTTCCCAGTTAACATGAGTTTTTAATTTTTTTCTTTTGCTCAGGTCTAGATATAAGATTTATTATTAAAAATCTAGTAACATAAATGTTCCCACTGTGTTTTATTAGTAAAATTGAGAGTGTAAGTTATGCTAATTTAAAGCAATTACTTCCTCTTGTTGATTGCTCAGGCTGCTGTCACTGTTACATAAAGAATTAAAAATGTGGGTTTATATTCTTTCAAGCCTTGAGTGATTCCCTTCTCAACATATTTATTTTGTGCTAACTGAAAGCATCTTTGTTCTTTCTTGTCATTTCTGCCTTCTAGTGTTATTACTTGGTGTGCTCTGGACTAACCAGCCTTTCCCAGAGAAGAATGGTTAAACTAAAGAACACACAGTGCAATTTGTTTATTTTACCATTTGCAAATACAGTTAAACAGAGGTAATGCACCCTGGAAAGGGGAGGAAGGAAGGCTTCTCAAATGGTGGGCTTGCCTGTGTTCTTTGGTTGTTTTGCTGGAGGCTGAAAATTCAGCAAAACACATGATTAGCCCATGTTTGAAAGTCCCTGTTTTGTTGGAAATTAAGCACAAGCTGAACTCCATTCCTATTCAGCAAAGAGTATTAACACATGGTGAAATATTAGTACCTACTTCAGTGTGACAACACTGAAGGTGCCTGCTTTGTCATATCCAAAGTCAAGAGGTGAACGTCATCCCTGTTGATGTACATGGTTTCTCCAGGGAGCCTCTTGGGCTCCTGAGGGCAGAAGAACTGACTTGAGGGTGATGCCCCAACTGTAGGGAGGACAGGACATTAAAAGACAAGTTAATATCCTAATTAAATTGATCACAAGTAGTTTATCCCTTCAACAATGCTATATTTGGTAGATACCGTACTATGATGGGGTGAAAGGGGAATTACAGTCAGTATACAGTCAGTAGCCCAAGGCCAGGATGAAACTTGTCAAAAACATTGGACCCAAGTCTGGAGTAAATGTGAAAATCTTTAATGATGATCTTCTTGACAGCCTACTAGGAAAAAAGAAATAGGTGAGATATCTTGGAGTCAGCCAGCAAGACTACAAGATGTGTTATGCTTATTTTCCTTGCATGTGCCAGGTAAGAATGACTAAAGGTGGCTGGCAAACCAGAGGCCTTCAATTCCCAGAGGAGCAGAGGCCCTCAGCCCTGGTCCAGCTCTGCTCTTGTGATGCCCAGCATCTCAGTGCTCAGGGGTCCTGGGGAGGGCTGTGGGATTCATCTTCATCAAGCATCAGACAAGGGCTGTTTTGGGAGTTCATGACAAAATCTGCAAGTCCAGGAGAGCTGGTGCTGGCTGAAATCTTCTTGCTGGGCAGTGGGGGCTGAGATGAGTCTTGGGGTCTTCTCAGATTCTGCATAACATAGGAGGAGAGCTGAGAAAGGCTGAATAAGATATGAAGTGAATCACTCCAACAGCCTAGAAGACTGTTCTTTCCAGTACTGATAATGGAAAGACAGGATGTTTGGACTATAGAGAAGCTGCTTGGAATAAGTGGCTCATTTTTATCCTATATTAATACAGTATTTGGCATCCAAAGCATGAAATTTTACACTTAGATTTCCGTGTAAACTAAATCACTTTACCTTACACTGTTGTTTTTTATATTTCTACTTCATTTATTTATTGAAGGCAATTGTTTATATCAGACTACTCATGCAATGTCCAAACTTCTTTGGATCATGTATACTAAGAATAGCCTTGGCTACTGAAAGTGGCACAGATATATATATTTCATACATATCTGAGAATATTGAGGACTAGAGAATAGTTTCTGAGAAAGTTTTAAGTATCTTTTGAAAAGGAAGCAAGAAAACTGGCTTATGCCTATAGAAGATCATATGGACAGATCATAAAACGTTAAGAAACATATGGTCTATATATAGAACATGAACTTAAAAATTAAAACTGAAAGACATTTTACTGATTGAGTTCCAGAAGAACTAACAGATGTGAAAAGACATGGTTAGTTAACGGCTGAAAAAGGAATTCAAATACTCTTAGATTGTAACTATGTTTCAGTGAGTAAACAAATGCAGTCCTTACTCCACAGTAATGTAACCTGTCATTCCAATGCTAAACACAGGCTGAGGAAAGGAAAACACTTCATCTGACTGTTTTATGGCCATCTCCCACACTTTAACGATGTCTGGAAGTGAAATCTAAGTGAGCAAGGTACAAAAGAATATAGAGACTTTTTCCAACTTAAAAGACACTATGATTATCGTTTATTTCCAGCGAGGGACTGAAGCCCATCCATGTCCTAACAGGCCAGCTGAGAATCCTGCAGTCTTTCACCCTGCTGGGGATGCTGTCACTGACTGTGGGCACTGTGGCACTCCCACCAAGTGGCTGCTGCCGATCCCCTTCTTGTGCAGGGAAACAGGGCCTGATGGATAACTACAGCTTTCTCCTCACTTTTCTGGGACTTCTTTGTGGCACTGTGTTTTTTCCTTGGGCAGTAGTTGGTTTTCCTCATTTCAGGAAAGCTCTGTGTACTCTTGGCACGGATGCAGTAACATGTATAAAATGCCTTCACTCCAACTTGGCATCGCCTGGCCGTAGCTCGGGTGCCTGGTGTTAATGGTGTTCTGCTCTGAGTTCATAGAGACAATTTCAGGGTAAAGGCACAGCACTAAACTGATTCCCAGATTACATTTTATTTGTTAAATGTTTACTGCCAACAGCCTGTAGCCTCTCTGGAGACAGATGATCATGTTTTCCACCCTATTATGAAAATAAATCTCCTCTCTTCCTCAGGATCTTTTCTGTTTAAGCAAAATTGAGTATCTGATCTTTTGAGTGACTTGCTGTGGTTAAATCACGGCCTATATTTCCTTTAGTAGTGATCTCAAATGAGCTTGGAAAGATAATAAAACTTTCTGCAACACACTGATTAGTCCTCAGTTGATGGGGCTTAATAGAGCCAAAAGTATAACTTGCAGAATATTCACCCTCAGCCTGGCATGGCTCTGTGTTGTTTCCAGTGTCATTTAAGCACGCTGTTATATTTCCAAGATTTTGGATTGTTTTTTTGCATGATGTTATAGGACAGCGTTTTTCAAATAAATGATTTTTAATGCAAATAATTTGCAAAGGCATCTTTGATTCTTGTGCAGGCACATGTAAACATTCTTCCTGGTATTTGGCTTCTTCTATTAAACAGCCACGTAAGGGAATGAACAGCACTTCATATTTTAAGAACAGGGAAACACTCTTCTAGGATGTGCCCTTTTCATATTTTCAGGTGCACAGTGTGCCTCTGGTACTGCTGAGAGCCTCTGGACCTCTGGTACATGAACCTCTTGAGAACCCCAGCTGCAGAGATTGCACAAATATGTTATAGCAGCACTGTTTAGATCCTACCACGCAGAAAACTTCTTGTTTAATATTTCCAGCTGAGGGTGGAAAGATATCCTTCCAGCCTGGAATGGTCTCTGGGGTATTAGCTAAACATTGCCAGGTTTATGGCCAAACTGAAATGTGGAAATCATGGATTAATGTCCCTTTGTGCAACTTCTCAGCTAATTACTTAATTCTGAGCACATGAAGGATTCTCTTGACCACGTGTGTGTTTTCTGACACTTCAGCTATATGACTGTGCTTGTAAGATTAAAAATTTGTTTGAAATAGCTTGTTTTATTATGTGCTCAGGCTGTGGTTTGACATAATTATTTAGGGTGTTTCATACCCTATCTAATAGACACAAAATGCAAAGTGCTGGGCAAACTTGCTCTGCTGGTTCATGCTGGTTCAAAAAAATATATGTAGGAGGTATATCTTGTCCTAGACTTACACAGGCTCTTCTTATCATATAAGCTATAGGTAAGATATTACATAAAGTATTACAAGCCTTTCTTTTGGCTGTGGTATTGTTTGTCCTCCTGTGGCTGGCAAGAAATCAACATACCTAACATATTCTTCACTCTGATGCAGCATAATGCAGAGGTGTTCACATCTGATATCAGATTCGTGCTGCCGGGTGATCCAGTAATACAGCTTCTGTATCCATTACCATGAATTATGTCACTTTATGTGAGAGAACTTAATCCAAAAATGAGCAAAACTCTCTCTGAAGTCAGATGGCTTTGGATCAAATCAGTCTCTCATTTGCCTTGCTCCCTCTAGGTTGAAACAGACTGGGGACCTTAATAGGTCTTAAAAGAATGCTTCATTTTTCAAGAGAATGATTTTGACAAATTCATTTAAAGTATATATTTATATAATATATATATTTAATATATATATATTTAAAGCTATAAAAGTGAATTTGCCACAAATGAGGAGCAGTACATTTGATATTTCACAGTGGAATATCTTAACTAATTATTTTGTCTGATGTATTTATGGGTTTTTTGAAAGTAATCTTCAGTGTAGTTATTGACTTGTTCATGCATTAGTCCTGGGGAGAGCAGGGAAGGGACATGGGGTGAGATATTGGCTGTGAGATCACCCCTGACTCAAAGGTGACCTCAGCCTAAGACAGATAGCTATGGCATCTAACAGTAGTATCTGCTTAAGCTACAAATATTAGAGATACTTTGGGATTTCAAAGACCTCAAATTATGGGAGAATTTCAATGTGGTTTTAGTTTTCACCTGGCTTAATTACAATGCTCTGTTACCACAGGCTGCTGCTGGTTTCTTTTCCTAGTAGCAAACCTGAATGCACTCCTAATTCTCCTGACCACAACTCTTTCCCAAAGTCATACCCATTGTAAGACTTGTGACTGGAGTAAAAAATAAAAGCTGCTCACAAAGCTGTGCCTCTTTTCAGACCTGTAGAATATTCCCGAGATATATTTCTCTACCTTGTCTTCCATGGCAGTGCACCTGCCATGCCGAGAGAGAGTGGGGCTGGTCTTATCAAGGAGGTCATGGAGTCGGGGAGGTTTCACATTGCAGTGAAACCGCATTGCCTCATCTCTCCAGATAATCATTCACCTGCCTACACACACATGCTGCTGGCTGCAGGCTCACAGTAGGACATGCTGAAGCCACAAAAAAAGGCTGTAGCTTGTTGTGGGAATAGTTGGAGAAAAGAGTCAGCAGGTGTTTTTGGCATTTCCTTTGAATTCCTGCATTCTCTGCTTCCCTGGAATGACAGCTATAGACCTGATGGCTTGGAAGTGGAACAATTAAGCCAATTTAGTAGTATTATGGGCATATAGGACACACTGAAAAGGAGATTACTGAGTGATGGCAGTACCAACCAACAAAAAATTGACTGCAAAATTTATGATAACGCCCTGAACCAGTACAGGCTGGGGGCTGACCTGCTGTAAAGCAGCTCTGTGGAGAAGGACCTGGAGGTGCTGGTGCACAACATGAGTGGCCAAGAAGGCCAATGGGACCCTGGGGTGCATTAGGAAGAGCATTGCCAGCAGGTCGAGGGTGGTGGTCCTGCCCCTCTATGCAGCCCCAGTGAGGCCATATCTGGGGTGCTGTGTCCAGTTCTGGGCTCCTTAGTACAAGACGGACTTGGAGCTCCCGGACTTGGATCCACTGGAGGGCAACAAAGATGATTAAGGGACTGGAGCATCTCCATCTTGGGAGGAGGAGCTGGGGAAGCTGGGCCTGTTCAGCCTGGAAAAGAGATTACTGAGAGGGGATCTCATCAGTGTCTGTTAGTGTCTGCAGAGAGGGTGTCAAGAGGATGCAGCCAGGCTCTGCTCAGTGGTGCTGAGCAATAGGACAAGAGGCAGTGGGCAGAAACTGATGCACAGAAAGTTCCACTTGTTCTGCTGTGCATGTGACTGAGCACTGGAATAGATGGCTCAGAGGGGCTGTGGAGTCTCCCTCACTGGAGATATTCCAGAACTGTCTGGACTCAATCCTGTGCCATGTGCTCCAGGATGACCCTGCTTGAGCAGGTAGGTTGGAGCTGATGACCCACTGGGGTTCCTTCCAATCTTACACATTAATGGTTCTGTGATTTGCTTCATCTGTCCTCCTTACTCCCACATTGTGCCATTTTACCTCTGTGATTTCTATTAGGACAAGAGTATTTTCAGTTTTTCTTTGCTGATTAGAGACATGAAAAGCCTTAAACATGTATTTATTTATTTATTGCAAAACCAATGCCCTGTTTTCACCCAGATCCCACGCTGCTTAGGAATGTCAGTGGGTGAGATGGAAAATAAAGCATCCAGGAGAATCTCCTAGTCTGAGGGCTGATTTGGGAGGGCAAATGCAGGTGGCAGGGAAGCCAGTGGGGACTGTGGTGAGGGCCTGGGGTATGGGCATGAGGACCAACTGAGATTGAGAAGCACATTCATGCCACTCAAAAGTGTGAAGAGAGATCAGGTGGGAGGACATGCAGAGCCTCGGGCAAAGCAAGAGAAGCAGAGGCTGGTGCTATGGGGAGATGGGGCATTGAGAGGCTCTGGCATACAACATGAGGAGACAGTCGTGGGAAACTGGGTGCAATGTGAAGGTCCCAGTGGTAAGGCAAGGAAAAAAACTTCACAGTGGTGTTTTTAATCAAATTAACAGTAAAAAGAACTTTTAAAAATTAAAGAAGGGGTTAATGACAGAGGCAGAAAGAAACAAACAGCATAGTGACTATGTGTAAAGAGAAAGCTCAGAAGAAACTTTAGAAGAGGAATAGTTCACATTTAATAATTAAACTTGCATTGTAGGTCTGTATTGACAAGGAGCAAATGATGTCCTTGAAAGGTACCTTCTCAAATTATTGTCTCTTCGTCATCAGTAAGAAATAGGTCTGTGTCTTTTTACCCCCTACAATTTTCTCTAGAAATTTTTTGCTTAGAAGGAAATATTTATTTTTGCAGAAGATCAAAAGTTCAGCTTAAACAGATTGAGAGTGCTGTTTCTTTTAATCTCTTGGTTTGCTTAAGGAGCTGAAAAATCAGTCTGAGGCTCAGCCAGAGCAGTTACAGGTACTTAGCAAGCTGCAAAAGTTCATCCCTCTCCAGGACAGGCTGAAACACGTCTCTTAGCAAGGCAGAGTGGGAGTACACACAGAGTTACTGACAAGCACTTCCCTGGAACTCACTGACACAAGTTGGAAACATGCCTCATTTCCATAGCTTGGCTAAGGATTTGTTCAGCACATCCTGAAGAGAATGACAAAGTGCCTTCATACCCGTGAGCTGCTGCCAGGCGGATCCTGAGGACTGCGTTGAATTTCACTGCTCTGCAGTAGGGACCCTCCTGCCAACAACAGGCATATTTCAGCAGTGCACTGAGTGTGACCTCTTGCTTTCAAGCAGGCATGGCTCTGATGCTGGCAGGGGGCCAGATGAGTGCAGTGTAGGGCTAGCTGTGCTGATTCACATCAGCCATACACCTTCCCACACCACTGAAATCCTCAGCTGACCTGTAATCAACGCAAAGGAGGACAGATCCATTGCTAATGCTATAACTCAGTCTAGCTTTTATGATATTAAAATCTTACCAATTAGTGATGCACTGCGGGATGGGTCTGTATAGCTAATCAAATGCAGAGCTCACACCTTAAATTTTCAAGCTGAAAACAAATGAGTATCTAAATGTAATGGGAACAAAAAAGACTAACAATACATTAAGTTAACCACTGCAATATAT
This sequence comes from Nicator chloris, assembly GCA_013400495.1. NCBI lineage: Eukaryota > Metazoa > Chordata > Aves > Passeriformes > Pycnonotidae > Nicator > Nicator chloris. The sequence continues at coordinate 152,719 of WAAE01008516.1, forward strand.
TGTCTGTTGCTTTGCTAGGACTTGTTACAGTGTTCCTGCTTAAACTGAAATTGCAAATGTTAGCTGGATGTGAGCATGCAGGCAGTTACTGGAAAGAATGGGCAGATTCTGTGTGTTCTTTCTTTTGATTCAAGATACCAAACTACTGCACATGCATGAGAAGAAATATCCTTGAATTCTGTTTCCCACTTTGGGTAACTACTACCTCACCATTTCCATTCCAAATGTTCATTTATTTTGTTTATCTTCTCTCATCTCTTTCCCAGGACACATGGTTGTCTCCAGAACAAATTCTCCCTGCTAAAGATCTGCAATGTGTTGGACCTTATTCCTCCAGCCAAAACAACAATCTGTGTAATAATTTCTGCATTATGAGAACAGGCCAGCTACTAAAAGTTGGTAAAAACCAAAGTACTCATTTGTTATTTGCTCTGTAGTCTGCTGGGAGAATGAAAATAGTAAGACTATCAATGCCTCAGGAGGACAGTGAAAACTCTTATTGCCCAGGAAATAAAAGTTTACATTGAAACTTTGTGGATACCAACTCTGTGCATGTGAAGTTTCATCCTGTTTTAAAACAATAATTGTTTTTTTTGAGGGTGGGAACTTTTCCTGGGATATAAGAATGATAAACACCAAGAGAGCAACCAAAAGACACTGTCTTAAAACTGTTCGTGATCAGATTTTCTGTCCTCATGCTGCTTGCCTAAGTTGGTCAAGGCTGGAGGTGCCTTGATTTTATGTGACAAGCTTTGTGATGCACTTGTGAGATGGCAGCTGAGCCCCCCCACCACCCCGAATTTCAGACAGGGACTGCTGTTGCAGTTAATAGATGTAACACACCCCTGAGTAGTGCATCACCTGAGGCAGCTGACTTGCCAACAGATCCTCTCTCTGCTTGAGTGCTGGGAAATGTCTGCTGGCTCCAACAAACATTTCTGAATTGCAAATGCGACTTTGAATAAAACAGACACATATCGCATTCATTTATTTATTTTTTATTTATGCTTAGACCATTGACATTCATTTAAAACTTGAGAATGAAATCCACTTGGAATTTGCATATGAATGTTTTCCATTTACATAAACTTAGCTTTCTATTTTGGGGGGAAGGAGAGTAAAGGTAGGCAGGCACAAGGCTTTGGCATCCTGTACAGTAGCTCACAGCTCAGTTACATGCAGGTTTAAGTCATTGCCATGGTTGGGACTAGTGAGACTTGGGTCCAGTGCTCTCCTATGCATAGACTGCTTTGTGAGTACATCCTAGCTCTGTACCTCACACTACAGAGGTGGACATCTGCCTTGTTCAAAATCCACAGATGAGCAGCAGTTCACCTCCTTTGTGTTCCTGTCTTGCAGGAGACCCTGTTTATAGTGAGCAGGGACTGGGACTTGCCAGGACCCACATCCCCAGGATGCTGCCACAGCTCTGTGGCACCTGACACCAGGATCAGCTCAGCTGTGTCTGCACAGAGCACCTCCCTGCTCCTGGAGTGACAGTGAAAGTGAGGGAGTACGCAGGGAGTCACCTCCAGAGATTTTTCATGTGTTTCTTTTTATACTGATATTGGTAAGGCCTAGTATTAATCTGCTTGCAAGTCTGAATGAGAGAAATTCAGTGCAGCTTTACCAAACACAATACAGCCCAGCTACACCAAATGACTCTCGAAAGGCATTGTGTTGCAAGTGTGGACTGGCTGGTACAAGTTATGTCTTGGAAAGGCCCAGGAGTCTCCAAAGAAAAAATCCACCCATCTGGAATCACTTGTATGAGAGCCCATGATTTCTAAATCCCTAAGCGCCAGATCCTACAGTCGGCACATACCCAGAAGTATGATTAACACTGAGAGGGGAAACGGCTGCATCAAACGATCTTGAAATGAGAGCTTACTTGTGTGCAGATTAAATCCCAAGTTTAAAGCAGCAATCAAGTTTTTAATTGCTCCTTTCAGCTGTGGTTTTCTAAGAAGTAGAAAATAACAGCACAAGTGTTGGTTAAAAGTGTTGGTTAGAAAAGTCTACTCCCCCTGGAGATTCTGCAAAATGTTCGGAATAATAAAAAAGAGCCATTTTTGCATCGTGCCAGAAAAACTCCAAGTTAACAAAAAAAAGTCTGGCTCCAAGCCAGACCACCAAAATAGAAACTAAAGACAGTGCTACAAATATAGTCTCAGAAATTGGTTCACATAATTTGGTTATATTCTAAGTAAAGAGAGAAACCATTTAAAATTTATGACTTTAAAATGTTTTGAAACATCCCACTTGTATTGCAGGCCATTTTCATTAATGTAAAAGCCAAGACTCATGTTTTGTTAGCACACGCACCTTTATGCAGTAAAAGCTGCATGAAAAGCTTATTATAATGTACTTCTAGGGCTTTGCAGTAAAGTGAGAGGAATTTCTGTGCAAATTCCTTGATCCATCAATTTGCCTTTCAGGGAGTAAAAAGGAACAAAACATCCTAGAATAACTAAGATGGGTTTTCAGGACCTTTTCTCTTTCTTAGGAATTGCTGTTTTCTGGAAGAAACAAATAACTTCTATGCCACAACCTGTTAAAATAATATCTTCAACAATGAAAACACTCAATTGGAAAATTGCAAATAAACGTACATGAGTGTGCTGAACATAAGAGGTTCATCTGTTGAGAAAAAATTGATTAAGTTTTATATAGTTGCAGTAGGAGCAGCTTTACTTTGAACTAAATGGGTTGAATGATATTTTTTTCACATAATGCTGCATCCTAGGTCAGGTGGCTAAGCTTTGTTTTAGAAACATGAGAAGTAAAAGCTTGCACTGTAAAGAACAGCAGAGTGTATCAGAGGACAAGAGACATCACAGGAACAAAATAAACTCAAAGACATACACAAAAGTTGAGCTTCTCTTACCCACTACCTAGCAGAGGTATTTAGAGATGTTGGAAGCACCTTCATTCAGAAGAAATTAGAAGGACCACTGCAAAATTTGGTAATTTGTGGGCTGAATCAACATCTTTAAAGGAAACACTGAAATTGCCAAGGGCCCTGGCAAACTACACAGAACAACAGGAGGTAAAATCCAGCATACATAAAAGCAAAGGAGCACACATGGAAGGTTCTGCTCAGGGTTTTGCCACTGACTGCCCCTGGGAAAACCTAGTCAAAAAAAAAAAAATTTCCAGGACAAACACTGGAGTAGAAACTGTAACAGGAAGCAACACAGGGAATAAATATTCATATTCCACCCTCAACAATGTGATCTGTACAGTGCATCTCTGTAATTTATGACTCAGTATTGACTATCCTTAACATGACATACAACAAAGTCTTAACAGATTCTGCTATTTCCTTACTGCTTGAAAGAGGCCTCCAAATAGAGTATTTCCCCTAGTTTACTGTTAAATGTTTTCTCCAGCCTCCCGTGGCTCTGTAGTTACAATTTCCAATACTTACAAATTTGCCAAATTCATCTTTTCTAGACATCAACTAAATTTCTGCCTCCACCATGAGCTCCTAGATGAGCATGATGAGCTTAGGCAGTCATTGAGCAGCCCTGGCACAGCACAATGTGATTTTCCACCAGCCCTCAGCCACAGCTCACCCACCTCTCCCAGCAGCACCAACTGCTCCAGCATCACTTGGAACTCCACAAGCCCAGGTGCCACAAGGAACAGTGGTGGTGAACTGACCCCTTCCTCCTGCCAAAGCCTCCACAGCAAGCAGGGCAAAAAGACAAGGAGGGAAAGCAGGGAATCTAAAGCCAGCCCCAAACTTCACCCCTTTTCTGGAGCTCTGTGTAAGTACTAGTGTGTGGGGTGGGTCCAGCATTCACCAAATCCTTAGAATGGACACCATAGGTGAAAGCTATCAAATATTGACAACTTTCTCATCCTTACCTATCTGAAAGGGTTCACTCCTCCTCACTGACCCAACCAGGTGCTGCTGACTCTTTGCCTCTAGTTCTGCCTGTTTTCAAAGGGTGCAGCAACAGAGAGGAGAACATCGGGTAAATGGCACTCTCTGAAGCTCCCTAAGTCAGTCCAGCCTTCTCCACAATGCCTGAAATTGCTCCCCTTTTCACAGTGGCATCTCTCCCACAGATTAGGATGGGGGAATGAGGAAGGAGGGGGGACGACGGAAGATGAGAAATCAGAAGATTAGGTCCTTTGATTGCTGTGCATAAAATAATTAATAATGACACTGTAAACCTGTGGTGCAACTTCACAGGCATTAAAATATGAATACATCAGTGAATTTAATTGCCAGTAGTCTTGAGCAGAGCAAACTCACAGATGAAGCATCTACAGCTAACATTTCAAAGCTTTCAGTTCTTGCTTCACTGGGCATATTTTATTATGGCCAGTGTGGTGCTGCTAACATTTGCAATCCCAGCACCTTGTTAAGTACTTGTATAATTGTCATTCCACAGCTAAAAGCTGGTCAAAAAAATCTTTTCCCTTAGCACTGCATAGACCATCCCAGGGAGATGTACACAGTAGGGAACCATCTCCCTGTCCTGGTGGTATTTCTTTGTTCTGAACATCAGCAATGACTTTTCACTGTTACAAAGTGAAAAAAAGCCAGGAGCTGAGACTAGGCAGGTATGGTGGAAGACACGTGCCAGAATGCCCAAGTGCAAGGTGGGAAGTTTAGGCAGAGGAGGTTTGAACTCTTAGCTCATGTTACACATTTCAAGGACATGCCTTGTCCCTGTTTATGCCAGGAACATCTACTCCTGGACACACAGTGCAGGTCCTCTGCCACCATGTTGTCTTGCAGGTTATCAGCTAAGCAGCCCCGCCAACCATTATCAGCACACTTAACTGCCCACTACCTTCATGTAACCTCATATTTAGGGGTAACAGAGGGCATTTATGGACACTGAGTATCAGCAATGCACACGGTGCTTATACCTGCAGCCAGTGTAAACAATGAAGCTCTTTTTAAACAACCACTCCTGACTTCAGATCATTAGAACTGCCATTTGAAGTGGCAAGTGGAATCTTCTACACCTGCTGATGTAGGTTCAGATAAAATGCTGATATTGCACAGTTCAGAAAATAAAAAAAAATCTGGAAACTGAGTATGAGCTGGGTTTAGCTTTGAATGGAATTTAGAAAAAAAAAAAAGCTACCTAAGTTTTGTGGAAAGGATTTTATGGACACAAATGTTTGCAATTAAAAAATTTAAAGAAAACACTTGGTTGTTTTTATGTAAACATTCCCCTGCTGCCTTGGAAATATTGACACAGCAACAGTGCACTGAGACATTGCAGAAAATAAAGTATTCTTTAAAGTAAAGAAAGAGCTACAACCACCAAAAAAGGTTAAAGTACTTACTGAATTATTTCAAGTTTACGAATAGTAAGATATTATTAACATGTTCCTGCTACTTAAATCTCTGCTGTTCTTTAGCTGATTGCCCGATAAACTGCTAAACTGCACCAATGCCAAGTGGTTTTGATGACAATTCCCAGGAGAAAAAAAAAAAAATGCTGGACCCAGAAGATCTTATGGATCAAAATGTCCTTTATCAGGTTGGGCTGAGGCATGCTAAACTTCATGACACAGTAAAAACCAAACCTGGGTACCAAACAAGAAGGGAAAATAAGATCTTTATAATAGCTTCTCCAGCCAAGTTTTCAGAGATGTAATCTCTTCGTAGGAAGAGTTGGCAAAAGAACTCCCACAGACACTATCAATTGTTGTAGTCCCTGTTAAGTCTATGACCTGAAGTTTGGTAATTTCTGGTCAACATTTCCAACTACACCAAAGCTGTTAGAACTGAGTCACATCCCTTACCTCAATGGTTACAACGGTCTCTGGGGCTTTTGGGTCTGATTTTACCAGAGGAGTGGACAGAAAAAAACGCTGCCAATGCCACTGGCTTCTCAAAACCACACCACCCTTGTAGGTAGCTGGGGAGCCTCCTGTGTGCTCTCCACTCAGCCACACTTATAAGACACACTCTGACTTTCTTCCTGCTAGACCACACAACTTGGCAGAACTACCACAGCAAAAGACTCCATACATACAGACAGGCTGATAAGACACTGCTCTCAGAACATGTCTGCTGTGCTCACCAGATTTTTATAAAGAAGATAACCAAGTTGGTAAGATGATGCAAGACAGCAGAAATGGGAAAGCAATGTTTGAAGCCATAAACTGGAAATCATACTAACTGAGAAGATCTCATCAGAGGAACTAATTTTGCTCAACTGCAGATGCAACAGGCAACCTCACATGCAAAACGTTCTGCTCTCACTTTATCTTTAAAGACACATCACTGTACTAATAAGGCCAGAAGAGTGAACAGCCTTGTCTTTTCAGATGCTTCAAAAACCACAAACTGAACTGCTGCACACAGGTGGAAGTTAGAAATCCCATTTATTTGACACTACTTCTGCTACAGCTTAACTCTGAACTCCCCAAGCATGTCAGCTTACTTAAAGAATTACCTATCTTAGTCTTATCCCCATGTTGCAACTCATTTTGTGCTGTCAGAATCACACTGCACTAGTTTTGATTTGCTCTTTGCAATAACAATGCATATCAATCCAGCACATGAAAAAGCACATCTGTGAGGAAAAAAAGCTATCCTGCTCGATATCCCTAAAAATAAACTTATTTGAAATTGCTCCTCAGAAGTATGCTCCTAAATTCTAGTTAACTGAGAGAAAACTGTTCTTCCATAAGCTGCTGGTCCTCCCAAAGAAATCAACTCCCACACACTTCACAAATATTTCCAACTGGAAATTCCATCAGTCTTAGTGAAAAGCTCTGTGGCACCTTTGCACAAATGCTCAAAACCTTCTGAGCAAAGCATAAGAAATTGCAGCTAAGACATCCCCCCATGCTAAGAATTAGCACTTACAGAAATAGTATTTATAGAAAAATAACTCCTGTGTATCACTGGTTACCACTGCAGATCACAGTCACCCCAAGAGTAACAGAACCATGATTCAAGCCCAAGCCTCTCTCCAAGTGTGTGCTCTACTCTCACACAGCACTTAAAGGGTTATCCCCAGCATCCAGGATAGAGGCAAAACCATGGAGTAACTTCACTAAACTGTTGAAATTTGAAGAAACCCTGTGAAGTCCAACATTTTAATGAGAAACTAGTGTAGAAGGAAATTTCCTGTAGAATCTTACAGCACAGCAGTGAGAGGCAAAGCACACATGCAACAATACACCCTAAAGCAAGGATGCACAAGCACCACAGTGAAATTACAGGGTGGCTCAGAGAGTGAGGAAAAAAAAACAGCAAAGAGGGGAGGAGGTCCCACATGTTGCAAAAACATCGCTGCCAATAACATGAAGCACAATTTCATTATGAAAGCAGGCAGCAACTTCAAAGTAGCCACTGACACTGGAGAACAAGGTAGAGCCCTGGCAATTCTCTACAGCAGACATGGAAGACAGGGTGGTCCAACCCAGAACCAGTAGCAACCAGGAGACTGGGAGGTGACAGAGTGCCAGGAAGGGTACCAGACTGTATGAAAGCTGGAAAGAGTAACAAACAAACCCAAAACATTCTTGGCAGAAGGACTCAGCAAAGAACACTAGGAAGTGTTTTAGACTCCAGCTGGCTATGCTGCTCCCAAAGAGGACACAAAAATCAAAACTGTTGCTGCTTTGCTGCTCTGAGTCTGTAGGTTAAGACCCACACTTGTACAATTCAACAGGGAGACAGATGAGATCAGTTTTTGCTCGCCCTTCCTCACTCCACATCCACCTTTTCCCAGACCTCTCGCCAAATCCTGCCACTATTACAGCACTTGTTGAGGCAGAGATGCCTGCAGTGATGCAGCAGCCATGTGGTTCATGTAGCAATGATGGTAACAAACACAGCACAGACCAGTGAGTAACCAAGTTCTGATTTCTTAAAATCAGGAGGGCAAGGGAAAAATAGCATGAGTGAGCTGATGATTGAGCTTAGGCCCCTTCTTGAAAACAAAAAGTACTTCTGTAACATGTGTAAAGGTGCTCTATATTCTACTGTATCAAATGCAGGAATCTCAGCATTCACTAGATCAGTTTCAGTTTGAAGGCCATTAAAATACTGGTATTTTAGTACAGAAGCTATGCCATTTTCAAGGCCTGACATGTGCTGTCACTGTCTCAAAAACTGGTATATCAATAAGATACATTATGAAGTCTTTATGCAAAATATTGAAAAAAATTCCGAGGGCCAATTTATTTTCACTTGTTAGTTAAAATTCAGTTGTGCTTTAATAACTGAAAACCAGAAATTGTGTAAAAAGTCAGCTGATGAAAAAAAATTACTAGAAGAGGAAGGAAAAGGGAGGAAAAAACCCGCTAAGATTAAGAATAGCATTTAAATATAAAAATTTATTTAGGTGAAGTCACAAACAGTTTGATATCAATTTACAAACACTTTATGTTATGCATATTATTGGAAATATTGAGAAAGGGAGAGGAGATAATGGCAGCTTTTTCCTGAAACAACTAAAGGCAAACCCTTACCATCATGCGCATTACTGGATCATAGTATTACCTTGACCATACCTCTCAGTATGCGAGGAAAAAGGAGAAGGAAACAAAATACTGAGATGCAGAATGAAAACTGTGAATCAGTGAAAAAGATTTTCATGAACACCAGACTACAAAGGTCTAGTCTGATGGTCAGGATTTTAAGTATTCTACTAGGATAAAAACAGAATTATAACTTAGGTCAATCATTATAATTGATGAAGAATTTTTTAATGCACAATTGGGCTGACAATGACAGCAATGGTTAATGCAGAACAATGGAGAGAGGATATTGAGCCTCACAGAATAATTCTGTTGACAACCTGAGTTATTATCCCGAGTGTATTATACTTTTTTGAGTCAAATACACATTTATGTTGCAGATACTCTCAATGAAATGGCAAAAGTAACAGCTGTAACAAGACAAGTTATGATTTATTTTTTTTTTTAAACAAATATAATACATAGGGTTTTGAAGTGTCCGGTTGTGATCTGCAAAGATCCAGGATTGCACACAAGTTTGGTCAAATGAGAAGGTTTAATCTGCGCATTAAATTGGCTTTTACTTTCAAAGTAGTATTTTAGGGCAGGATTCTCCTCCGGGAGAGTGTTCCTGACCTCATTCAACCAGTGTTCAACTTATTCACCTTCCTGAATCTTTGCCCTCTTTGGATAGTCTGTGACAAGTGCTGCGCTGCAGGAATTCCTGTTTTCCAGCAAACTGGCTTGCTCTGCAGGTTTGTAGTCCATTGTTAAAATTGCTGATTGGGTAAAATGAATTTCCTACGTCTTCTCTAGCACAGCTTGCAACGCAACAGAAGCAGAGGTAAAAGAATGCACTAGAATACCAGAGCTCCACTTAAACACCAACGGAGTCAGGCTGTTGGCACCAATAAGAAATTCTGTATTTAACAAATCTGCAAATATTTAAGATCCAAAGTTATTCAGTTTTATAAATAAACTCACCCACTTAGTCTGACTCCCATCCCAACTGGTCTTCTGTTTTCATGGAGTCTGGGGAAAAAAAGAGAATTGTCTGAAGTTATATATACAGACATAAATTTGCAGGAATGAATCTCAGCTATCCTACACACGCCAATTACCGCACTCAAACTAAAACTAGGATTTCTGTTCTTTCCATGTACAGCTAAGTTACAGCTCTTCACCAGTGCCTTACAAAGGACAGCTATCTTCAGGCACAACACTTTGTATACTTTGACTTCATTTTTACTGTTTAACCATCTGTGGAAATGCAGAATTAGAGATACAGGCACTAAATGAAATGATGCTGAAATTCAAGGAGTCTTGGACTAAAAGGGGGAATGAAATCCAGTCAGGCTGCCTAACACTATCCCTTGAAAGTACAAAACTAAAATCAGTTCAAACCAACAATCTGGGAAAAAAAATGATTTTGTAAAACACCTCCTCTTCCTCTTGACAGCATGAATGTGGAAAAGCTTAGGTTCTGTTCAAAGTCTTAAGCCCATAAAAGGCTGTTCTCTCCCATTTTAATTCTCCAGTTCTGCCCAAGTGTGATGTCATGTCTTATTTTGCTGAAGTAGTTTTACACAACATAAACAGAGCTTGCAAAGAGCTGGGGAGATATGAGGAAATGCACAGGTCACCTCCAAGAAAATATTTCCTTGCTGTGACCTTGCCAATGATAAACTCATGCTTTATCCTAGGTCTCATCTACATTTGACAGCTGCTCAAACCATCATTTCATTTAAGGACATTTTTAAACAGTTATAACAGACTACATGCTAACAATTAAAAACTGCTCTAATAACAGAATGGTGGCTGAAACCACAACAATTAATTGCACAAGTTTTACTTTTTCACTGTGCTACTAAAGTACTACTCATTTTACAAATACTAGACTTTTGGTATTTTGTAACAGTTAAACGTATTTATTTTTTTCTTTACACACTTTCTGGGGGAAAAAAATACATCAATGCCACTGATAAAAATCAACTAGGAAATTTCCATGAAATCAAAGGGGACGGAGACCCCATGTGCCTCAACAGACAACCAAGCAAAGCTCAGCACTGACAGACCAGCTGCTGTGGAAGAAGTTACAAGAGTGGTTAACATAACAAGCTGAAGGTCCAGTCTCAGATGAGATGGAAGCTGTAAGCCATTGCCCATCTGGTTCTCACATAAGATCTGTAGGAAAACAAGAACTGAGCTGTTCACCCTGAGAACGAAGAAATGTAAATACACAGAAAAAGTTGCAGAACACAGAGCATCAACCACAGAAGGCGCAAGGCCAACAGGCCTGGGTGTATCTATCTTACTGTGTGGTGTTTGCTCCCTTGCTTTGTCACAGGTTGGCCTAGAGAAGTTACTTTTGATAGGTACCAAAGGCAAGACTTGGTGTGATACACTAAGCACTTTCAGATGCCTTGAAAAGGGATCAGGCTAATATGAGTCAAAGGACTTAGCCCCTCTGTGCTGGCAATCCCAGGGAAGCACAGCATCTGATAAATTAGCAAAAACTCTTCTGGAAGGCAAAGGTTCTTTCTACAGTTGTAAAAAACAAAATTGGTTAGAAACAAAACATAGCCAATATAACAGAATCTCTGTCACCATTCAGCTGGCATGAAACTCAACATTCAGCTTTCAGCATTTTCTGTGCTGTGGGTCTGGCAGACTGCAGTCACCAGTGTAAGAGAAGCAGCACAACCCCCAATATAGATAGGCAGCCCTTTGAAACTGCGTCATGCCTCAGGCAGGAGAAAGGGTAGACCTGCCCTCACCCTCCACAGGCTGTACCAATTCATACAGTGACGCCTATGCTGAAAGCAAAACAAGTACACAAAATCCTCCCTACTTCTCCTAATCACACTCACCATCTTTTCCCACAAAACAGGCTTCAACTTGTGGATTACATCTAGTGAGCCCCAAAACAGGTTTAATCTTCAAATCACAGTGAATTTGCACACTGTGGCCATTCTCATTGAAGTTAATCTTTATTCATATCAATTTTTTGCCATCCCACACTGCCTGCAACTGCCCACATGCTCCCATAGTAACAGGAGAGTCTGTACTCTTTGCCTTACATACAGATAACTGTATTGCTGAGAAAGTAAGTTTTTAAAAGACAACTCAGAGGAAAAGAACAAAACCACAGAACATCTTTCTTCTAATATCTTCAGGAAAATGCAAAAAGTGTACCAGAAGAAGGAATTAGTGAGGTTCCTATTTTCTGGTGGCCGGAGCAATAAATGCTCAAACATTTGCTCAGAGCATCCATCCATGTGCACACTTCTCACGGTGGCCAGCTGGGCACCCATGATAACATGTCCCTACGGTCAGCACGAGCAAAGGGTCAGTGCCATGAGACGAGATCTGCTGACCAAGACAAGGGCACCCCAACTGCCCCTTTCTCCTCTTCCCGTCCGAGGGAGCACCATGCCCAGCCAGCGGAGCAGAGAAACACGCGGCCATCGGCCCATCACACCTGGCTTTTCTCCTCCTGCTTGGGGCTCTGGCCCGGCGGTGGCGGCTGGGCCGGCGAGGCCTGTGTCTCGCTCTCAGCACGCGGGCGCCTGGGGACAAGCGACTTGAGGGGTGCCATCCACTTCATCCACAGGTCCAAGTCGACGTCGCCCCAGGGCAGCGAGGGGTTCTTGGCCGCCCGCCGCCGGAAGTCCTCATCGTAGTTCATCCAGGAGGTGCCCCCGTAGGTGGCGTGCAGCTTGCGGATGGTGTCCAGGTACTTGAACATGGCTCCGCAGCGCGCCGGGTGCTTCTCGCACAGCACGCTGGCGTACACCAGGAAGGCCGAGACCCACTGGTCCAGCGTGTCCCCCGGGCGCGGGCCGTGCTCGGGGGCCAGCTCTGTGTGGAGCAAGGAAAAGAGATCAATGAACTCCCCCCGCCAGATCCGCTCCTTGGTGGCCTTGGCCAGCTTGTAGCCCAGCGGCCGTCGCAGCCCCACGTAGGGGGTGGCCGCCGCCTCGGCCTCGCCCTGCCCCGCCGCCGCCGCCGCCGCCGCCGGAACCGGAGCCGGNCAGCAGCGAGGGCGCCGCCCAGGGCGGGGAGCCGCCCCTAGGCCCGGCCGCCGCCGCCAGCGCCTCTAGGCCCGGGAGGCCGAGCCGCGAGCCGGGCGCCACCGCGCCGAGCACCCATCGGGCCTCGGCGATTCCGGCGCGGTCCCGGGGGCTCCGCGACCTCCCCTCCTCGCGGCGTCCGGCGAGCGCCGTCCCCAACGTCAGCGGGGCCGCGACTCCGGTCCGGCGGCGGCGGCGGCTCCGCCGCCTCCCACGTGGCATCGGCACGGCGGCTCCGGGCGGCGCGCACGGCGGGGGGCGGAGCCGCGAGGGGCGGGGCCAGAGCACGAACCCCCACCCCCGGTCGGCCCTGGCCCCGCCCCCCGCGGTTCGGCGATGCCGGGACGTTGCACGGGTGTGTCTGTGTGGCACAGAAATGCCTGGAAGGGAGCGCAGAGAGAGTAATGCTCTCGCTCTCGCTCTCAAAAAATAACATCCAGTACCCGTGTATATATACATGCTCTCTCTATATATGTATATCTAAACGTCCATATGTATATACGTATATACACACACATATACAAATATGTACACCGTATTTAGTTATATATACGATATGCTATATGTTTGCACGCTGTATATATATAACTTCTGTAAGGATATGTAGTAGGCGCCCAGATGTCATTATTATTGCTGCAGTATAGCAAACGTTTTGAGCAGTAATGGCAATACACCACTTCTCCCTTCCAGTATAAAAAAGCCGATTTTTCTCTTTACAGAAAACGGCTGTTTTTTTAATTGGTTTGGGGGTTGTTTGTTTGTGGGTTTTTTTGTGGGTTTTTTTTGTGGATTTTTTTTTTTTTTTGGGTGCTGTCACACAGATTCAGCTTTCCTATCTAAGCACTGAGTAGGTCACCAACTGGGTGAAGGTTGAACCCCACTGGAGCCAGAGATGGGTGCTGGTTCCTTGTGTGGATTTAGGCACTCCACTCCACAGCTGCTTCCACAAACACTTCTGTAGAACTCTCTCTTTCTGGAGAGGCAGCCTTGAGTGCTGTGCTGAAATGTCTATAGATCGATTCCACTGCAATAAAGACAAAAGTTCTGTAAAAAAACCAAGGTCTTTCATTTTCATAGAAAGACTGGAAGAGATGCATTTTAGATAAGTCTTTTTGTCCAAAAAAAATCAAATTCCAGGAATGATGAAGTTAGGAATTCTTCTGTAAGAAAAAAAAGGTAAGGTACAAGAGTGACTTTTGGTTTATTTTTTTAATTCTTAATAAATTCTAAAGGAATAATTATAGTAACAAAAAGTTACTATTTTCCAAATCACCCTTATTTTCAGGGATTTTTCAGAAGTCTGAACAAAACAGGGTTTATTTAACTCTTGAGATGAATACACTCCCAATTTGATAAAAAGTTACTTTTTAAAATTGAACCAAAACAGATGACAGTATCTCCTTCCAATTTCAGTTTAATGAGGCATTAATAAAACCAGACATGGTTAAAATAACAATAAGACCATAGTTTCTCTAAAACTTAGCCATGTAACACGCTTGTTACTAAGTCAAGTGATAGGCATTTACACAAAGTCTGTGAAAATTTTCTGAAGGTTAAGGCTTTCTTGACTTTGATTCAAAATTAGTATTTGTTTAGAACCAGAAAGTGATTCAAGTTGGAGGGAACTTAGAGAGGTCTATAGTCCAACCTCTCGGTCACAGAAGGGCAAAAACTAAACTAAGACAGGATTGCTTAGTGCCTTCTTCAGTTAGATCTCGAAAAACATCCAGTGATAGAGATTCCACAACCTGTTCCAGTACTGATGATTACCCTTGGTGAATCCATGCTGGGTCTTTCCAGTCACATTTTTCTCCTCTCTGTGTGCAGAAATGGCTTCCAAGAGAACTTGCTTTTGTGATTTTCCTGAAGTGAAGCCACCAGCTTGTAGCAGCTTCGGTAGCCCTTGCTCTTTTTGAAGACAGGTGCAACTTTTAGCCTTTTCCAAGCCATTAGGTTCTTCTCCAAATTTTTGATGGCCTTTCAAACATAAAAAGTGGCCTTCCAGTGACATCATCCAGCTCTTTGAGCACCCTCAGATTCATCCCTGCTGGTTCCTGAGACTTGCATGGGCTGTGACTCCTCAAGAAAATATCCAACTTGGTACTTTTCCCTTATTTACAGGTTTTTTCACCTTGAAGCACGAAGGGCTGGGAGACTTTGTTGGTGAAGGCCAAGGCAATGAAGGCATAAGTAGACTCATGAAATCACTTAGTGCCACTTCTACAGGTTTTTTAAATACCTCCAGGGACAGTGACTCCACCACTTCCTTGAGCAGCCTTTTCCAGTGCTTTGCCTTGGAAAAGAAGGGCTAGCAACATCAGATCAACTAATATTATCTCACTAATGCTCTGCAGATATGCCTGCCCAGCCAGTATCTGGTGGCTGGAAGTTATCAGTTAAAATTGTGTTTTTGTCCTGTGCTTGTACCATGCCCACTGGACCTCAAGCCCATTTCAGGGAAGTGCTGCCAGGTCTCACAGTAAAGCAGTTCATAGTGTTAATGAACAGAAACTTCAAAAATAATCAGTAAGTGCTTTTATTACTGTGTCTCCTGAAAGATGCAGACAGTAGCTAAGACCAGTAGCGAAGTTGTCTACATGGAGCATCTCTATACATATGCCGCATTTATTATGTGAATTGCAGCTGTGATCCTCCAGGTCTCTGTCTCATGAAAACTGTAATTATTCATGGGGGCTTTCATGAAGAAAACCAGCTAGGCAATAAGTAATACCTGGGCTGAGGCAGGTGGAAATAAAAATGCTTTGCCTCCACTTCATTTAGAGTTGCTACTCATACGCTCCTAACTATGCACTTATCTGATTGTTTCAGTCTCCTTTCACAGGCTGTGTGTGCAGTGTGATCTGCATTGGAAACTTGGAGGTTTGCCTGCTGGCAACCAGCATTGCCCAGGAGTATCAGCCCTTCAAAGTGGGCAGTGCACCTCACAGAGAGTGGCGGGAACTGTTTCTGGTGAATTTTGGAGGCAAATGTGATTGTCCTCTCTACTCCTCGGGTGATGAGTTCTCTACAGCCCTGAATTTCCCTCTCTGCTTTTTTCCTCATGTCGTCCTGTCCCTTTATGTTCCCATGGTATCTTTGTAGAGGACAAAAAAAGCAAATACTTGGAGCTACACGTATGTATAGTTGTATTGCAGATGTGTTTCTCAACCAAATTGCTAGAATGGGCGCAGAGCTGCAGAAACAAATGCAGATTGTTTTATGCTTCAGACTTCCTTTTTAGTCTCAAGCATGGGACTTTATTGAAGGCATTAATGAGGAGGCAAAATGAAATGAAGCTTTAAACAGAAACAGCTGCAACCTTAGCTGTGGAGGAACTTAAAATTAGGCAATAGGACAGTTTATTAAAATAAGAGGGGAAAGCTCCTTTGCAGACCAAAACCAAAAAATCTCATTTGGAAACATTACCTAAAATCACAACGCCTCCCTTTGAAAGTGGATGTACTTGTGTGCTGTTGCTCTTTATGAACCTTAAACAAAGCCACAGAGAACTGTCTACTCTATTGATGAAACCAGAAAGTGCTGCCATAGAGCATTCATCTGCATTGGCTCCAGAACACCAGAGAGAACAACACAACCCTGCACTAGGGTTTAAGCAAATGCAGCATGAGGAGAAAATAAACTTTGTGTCATGCTAAACCGCCTTTTTTTTTTTTTCCTAAAATAATCTGTCTTTATCTAGGGAAATTTTCTAAGAGCTGCCTGCAACAGTTTTGGGGAGACTGGAGGGTTTGTGGAGCTGCTGGGTTTTCAAGCCAAAACAAGGATACTTAGGCCCCATGGAATCAGCAGTCTAACTGTGACTTCATCTGAGACTGGAGAGGTTTACCACTTGCACAGGAGTTGTCCTTGGGCATCTTCCACTTACTCCATAAATAAAAGTACAGGTCAGGAAGAAAAACAGGATTTGGTGTTGTGTATTTTGCCTTCCAACTCAAAAAATGTAGCAGCTGTAGCGTTCACTGACACAATAGCAACAGAATTGAACCCACCTAGGAAGCTAAACGTTACTCAATAAAGTTTAAACAATAAGTAAATTATGGTGTTGGGGATCCAGAAAGAACCTGACCAAGCATCGTTGCTGAACTCCTCCAGTGAGGGGAGGAGGACTCTTAATATTCCCAGCTAGAAGAGGCCGGAGTCAGATTCTGCAGCTGAGGGGTTGCTTCCTTCACTCCAGGTGAGGAAGGAGCTGGCTGCATTCATGGGGCTGCATGCTATTGTCCCTCTCTGTGCGTTCTGTTTCTGCATTTCTTTACAATTTTGCTTTTCTCAAGTTTGTTCTGTCTCTCTGGTAAGTCTTCCCTTTCCTATGGTTGGAGAGGGAACAGAGAAAGTCTCACTGGAAGATAAACATGTTCAGTTACTTGTCCTGAGGAGGCTTAGCTCCACTGGTCCCACTCCTTTCTTTTTCTGTGGCCGTGAGGTGCTCAGCAGAAGAGTTACAGGTCTCGGTGACCAATGCTGCCTGTGGGGCTCACGTCCATGCGCCCTCAAAGCAGGTGTTTCAGAGGATGGTAAGAGAGACGTGGGCCAGAACACAGTTACAAGTCGAGCTCCGTTGAAGACCCTGTCCCATGTGTCCCGTGTGCTGCACAATGTAAGCATCCTATTTATTGCTAGAAGTTTTTCCTGGAGACAACATCTCTGCCCGACAGAGCCGGGGCGGACGGGGGTTCCATAAGCAGCAGCCGGGGCCGGCGTGGGACGCGGCGCAGGGCTCAGAAGGATCAGACCAAGGCTTGGTTGCACCTCGGGAACGATCGTTCCGGAAAACAGCTGTCGCCGCTACTCGATCCCTCCCGAAAACGAAATTGCACCGTCCCATCGCGGCAGCGCTCGGGACCCGCAGCGCCGGTGCCCGCGCAGCCCGGCAGCGCTGCCTCCGCCGCGCCCCCGACGTGGGCGTCCCGCGGCGACACCGAGCTGCAGGCGACACCGGGAACGGCTCTTGCCGCCCCGTGTGGGGCGGCAGACGTGCCCCGCCACCGATGGACCCGATGGGGTGTGTGTGTCTGGGGCGGCCCACGACTCCCCTGCGCATCGCGGCCGAGGGGGGTGTGACTCTGGCAGCCTGCGGCGGGCCCAGATAAAAGCTCCGCTGCTGCCGTATTCCCTCCCCTTTTCTCTCGTAACTTTTTTTTTTTTTTTTTTTTTCTTCTCCCTCCCAGCAAAGTGANCCCCGCCACCGATGGACCCGATGGGGTGTGTGTGTCTGGGGCGGCCCACGACTCCCCTGCGCATCGCGGCCGAGGGGGGTGTGACTCCGGCAGCCTGCGGCGGGCCCAGATAAAAGCTCCGCTGCTGCCGTATTCCCTCCCCTTTTCTCTCGTAACTTTTTTAGCAAAGTGACCGCGCCGGCGGCAGCCCCGGAGCAGCCCCAGCGCCGGACGCCGCCATGAGCCCCGCGGTGCCGCCGTCGGGCCGCGCTGCCGGGGGCTGAGTCCGGCCGCGGGGGACGCCCCGAGAGCCGCTCCGCGCCGCCGTGGCGGGGGCTGGAGGCAGAGGCAGCGAGAGCCCAGGCAGGACCCCCGGCCGCCCCGCCGTGCCCGGGGCAGCGCCCGCCGCGATGTCGGCGCAGAGCCTGCTGAGCAGCGTCTTCTCCTGCTCCTCCTCGGCCGCCGCCACCCCCGCCGCCGCCAAGAGCCTCTCCAAGCGGAGGCTCCGCCAGACGCGCAGCCTCGACCCCGCCATCATCGGCGGCGGCCGGGAGGACGGCGANGGTCCTCGGGGCGCGCCGCCGCCCCACGGCGCCTCCTTCTCCACCCCTAGCACCCCACTGGAGCGGTCGCCGCCGGGCAGCGCTCTCTTTGACGAGGAGAGCCTCCGCGGGAAGCGGAGCCCCGGCTGGGAGCTGCCCTTCCTAGCGCGTACCCCCTCGGCCCTGACGCTGAGCGGCATCGCCAGCCCCGCCAACAGCATCT
This sequence comes from Nicator chloris, assembly GCA_013400495.1. Classification (NCBI taxonomy): domain Eukaryota; kingdom Metazoa; phylum Chordata; class Aves; order Passeriformes; family Pycnonotidae; genus Nicator; species Nicator chloris. The sequence goes on from WAAE01008516.1 coordinate 171,185, forward strand.
TCTCCTCGCCCCGGCGCTGGCTGCAGCAGAGGAAGTGGCAGCCCTCGCCGCCCGAGCCTCGCCCCGCCGCCTACGTCGTGTGGAAATCAGAGGTAGGCACGCCCGCCCCCGGGGACGGGCACCCGCCGCGCCGCCCTCGCCCCCGTCGTGCGCCGCCGCCCGCCCCGGCGGGGCTGCCCCCGCGGGGCTCCAGCAGCGCACACCCGGTGTGGGTGCGCGGCTCGGCGAGACCCCACGCGTGTCCGAGCCTTGCGGCGGGGCCGTCGAGGCCGCCGTGGGTGTTGGTACCGGGAGCTGACATCTCCGGCGTTGGAGGGTCGGATATTTGAGGTTCCCTCGACCGGTTCCCTGTGTAGTTATCGCAGGCCTGTAGTTTCCCCTCCTAGTTTCACACCTCTTAAATTGAAGTATGTGATGGCTTCTAACAAGATAGACAAATTACTTGTAATGGGCACACCCAGTGAGCTGTGATTTATTTGACAACGCACGTGTCAGAATCACATGAGGAGCAATTTTATTCCAAGACAAATCCAACTTTGCAATGCAAATATTTATTCATTTAGCTTGGATGTCATCGATGTTGGGCTGCAGATACCATACCATTATGGATTAATGTTTTCAAAGAATGTGGCATTGTTTCCTGGTAGCAATTGCTCATCGAGTTGGTTATGCTGAGCCCTTTGTAGCAGAAGTAGAAGAAATTTTTTTGTTTTAATAAATTCTCCATCCTGTTCATGGTGATGAGGTTTACTGCTAAACTGTTTAGTAGTGCTTTCTGGAGAACTGGGATCAGAAAGCAGCATTTCCATTTCCATTTCCATTTCCGATGAACTTATTATAAATAGTTGGTAATAAATAGATGCATCAGTAAAACAGCCACATTGTTGCAGTGGGACGTGAAAGTCCTTGTGACATGGTTACCTTACACAGTTACATCAGATCCAAAGCCAAACTAGGCACCAGGATAGCACAAGATTACAAAATGTAGTTGTCATGGGCAAAGGATGCATCTTACCCTGAGCTCCCATATCTCCCTGTTTGCTTGGAGTATAAAAGTTGTTAATGTCTGCCAGTTGGGATGGAGTGTCAACATGTGGGTGGCAACTTCAGGAATGATGCTGGCTAATGTTGAAAGAGGTGGTGAAGAATTTTAGCAGTTTTAAAAAACAGATTATTATGGAGTCTTGTAATCAGAAGTTACTCTAAGCAATATTTCATCTTGATGCTTGAATTTTAAGATAGTAAAAAAGTCATGATGGCAAAGAACTTTGTGGGATTTGTAGCGTCAGTGGAAAGTGAGATAATAGGTGATCACAATAATTAAGGATAATTAATTTGCTGGTTATCCACTTATGATTTTATAAGGTCTATCAAAAAGTATAAGATACATAAGATTTCCTGTGCAGAGTTTCCTGGCTGAGTCCAAGACTCACAGCATGGTTTCTGATACGTAAATCTATGCAGGTCTTCCTTTTTTCACTGAATCTGTGCGAAGGTGGTGGACACTTGGGGCATTTTTTTCAGATCTGTGTGTCACAGATCAAAACACACAGCACAGCACATCTTCAGACTTCATATTGCAAAGTACTAGGTTCTTTCTTAATTTGGTGTGTGTCTAGCATTTTTAAATAGTCAACCCTTTTTTGGGGGGAGGAATGTCATTGTCCCAGCAGTCGCGGTGGTGAGGCTGTGATGCCAGGAGCAGGGTGTGCTGGCCTCCCGCCGTGGGTCAGTGTTGTCGTTGTGAATTGATAGCATTTTCTGTCAGTCCTCACTTAACCTGATACTCACTAGTTTCAGAGTTGCTATTTTCAAGATGTTACACTAATATGAACTTAGTTGTTCAGCAAAGACATTTTTTTGGAAGTGAAGGATTTTTTTGTCTATGCAGCTTCATCTTGGCTGTGGCAAAGCAAGTGTGCTTGAGGAGGTGAAAAACCCCACATTTTACTGCGTGAAAAGGAAGTAATTGTTTATGATACTGCAACTTTATTTAAATTATTGTATTCTCAGTAGGAAATCTGTAGTTTCATTCCTATTCAACTTAGGAAATAAAGCAGATCACAATAATGATTTTAGTCGGCTGTAAAAGACAACTGAACAGATGACTGCCTAATGAAAATGAGCATTCAAAGTTTTGGTTGTAGTACTTAAAAATTCACCTCCTGTTAGTTGGGAATAAAATAAATGTTCATTGCAAAATCAGTTCTCTTTAATTCCAACACCTTCAGTATGATTGCCCTTTTTAGGAAATATTGCTCTAAAGCCACTGTGGAACCTACAGGTTTATGTGCCAGGAGATATATGTGGGAATTATTTTCTCCCCCACTACCTTAATCTTTAAAGGAGTAAAGAGAAGTAAAAATGCCATGGAAGTTTCCGCTTCAGAACCCCTTCAAAATTATAACTTCTGGGCAGGATCTCCTGAACCTGTCCTGGGCTGGATTGGTGTGGTGGCATCCACAGGGATGTGTTGAAGGTGGGGTTTTCAGCCTGCGCTGGACAACTCCTGCCCTGGGACAACTGGTACCTTGGGGCTGCAGGGGTAGGGGCACTTGGCCCAGCTCTAATCAGGTTTTAAAGCAGGCATGCCCCACTGATCTGAGATTTCTGTATATGAGGCCAGAGTGTCCATACTAGCTTTGTTATGGGGTCAGGAGAATAAAATGGATTGCTTATTTTACCTTTTTTTCATTGTAATTCTTTGACTTCTGCATTTTATATGACAAGCCTGTCTCCTGGCCTAGGGAGAGAAAGGTTTCTGTTAAGTTCATGCCACCATTCATAAACAATTTTTTAATGGAATGCCTGAATGCAGAGGGGATTTCCAGTTTCAGGAGCACATCACACCTAAATGTGTTTGCCTTGCATTCTTAGGTCCACAGATTTTTGAATGTGAAGCATCATCTGACAGATGTGTCTCTCACTCTCCAGTGACCTGGCAGTTCTTTATTGACATATTTTCTTCACAAGAGCATTTTTACAACTATAAAGATTATTTTTGGCAGAGCTTTACTTCTCTGACAAGCATTCTTTCACCTTTCTATTTTCTGGTTATGTAATAAGCTGCTTAAATAAAAAAACCTGTTCCTGGATCTGTGGAAATCAGCAACAACTTTTCCAGTGGTTTCAGCAGGACAAAGGCAAGGGGGATTTTAATAAAGGAAAAAAAGCATTCATCCTCAATTCCCATCTCAGCTGTGCTTTTATGCCGTTTTCCTAAAGCAAATTCACTTTCACTTGCAAAATTAAGGGTGTTACGCTTTCATTAAGGGTTTCATATGCTCAAGTGAGTCTCTAAGTAAGCTAAATATCATGGACAAGATGGTAGAAATACCTAGAAATACCTTAAGGTCTTGATTCTGCCAAAATTCATCATACATTTATGGTAACATACGTGAGTAGACCTGTGTGAGTTAAGGGTGCAAGTGTTCACACTGACTGACTGAAATACATTTGCTGGATCCAGAATAGCTCAAGATTAATAGATCTGTGTGAAGTCTCAAGTTGTGTTAATTCTTCTGCTTATTTTTCTGTCTTAGAGATGGTAGTGGAAAGCCACAGCTTTCCATTTTTTATCCAAATGGATAAAAAAATATGGCAAATCATGGGAACGTATCTGAGTAATCTGTTTGTTATGAGAAACCAAATCTACCTTAAACTTAAATGGACTGATTATTTTGCTGTCATAGCCTGTGTGTTACCAATTAAAAATTATCATCTCCAATTAATATGCTTTTTAGGGGGGAGAGCTGGTTTTAAAGTAATGGTAGCATAACATCTGCAGCCTTCCCACCTGCATGCCTGGCCCCTGGGAAGCAGGGGGCAGCGTCCTTGATTTGTAATTTGCTTGCTGTGGGTGGACGGCTCAGCCTTTCCTCTCCCCCTCCTCCTCCTCCTCCTCCTGACTTACCCTGCGATCCACTTGCTCACCCAGGTTTCTGTTGAGCACTGCAGGAGTTTTCCATGGCATGGGAGGGAAGGTTGCCCTGCTTCCTCACCAGATTTTGAGGGAAAAGTCAGGAATTGTCCAGGTGTCTCCTGCACTGCTGGCTGGCCAAGCTGTGATGAGCTGCAAGGATGTTGGAGAAACTAGTCTGCACTACCAGAACAACATTAGTTTAACTGAATTATTTTATAGCATGGCCGTCAGAAGCAGTGAACCTTCACAGCACAGGTTTCAGCTGACAGGTGCCTTGGGAGGTCAGCTTTGGTAAATTCACTGGCTTGATACTTTAGGAGTTTAAATTCATTGGGAAGGCAGTGTGGATTCTCTCTTTCCTTGTAACAAGTGAGGGTCCTCTCTTCTCTAAGGCAGACAGTGACAGGACAAGAGCAAACGACCCCAAGCTGTGTCAGTGGAGGTTCAGGTGGACATCAGCTGTGAGCACAGTGTCTGTTACGCTTAAGCACCTTGAAACCTAACGCAGAGATTTTGCTGTATGGATAGAAGACATGTTGGAACATACTCCCTTGCAGAGCTGATTAACCGTCCAGGAAGCAAAATGGGGGTCTAGCATGTTTAAAAGGATGACTTCCATTTTTTTCTGTCTAGAGGGCTGTTTAATAAGATGTGTGAGAACTGTACTTTGGAGGATTTTTTTTTTTTTTAATAAAAACTGTATGTGCTGGTATTTACCAGTGAACTGTTCTGCTTTATTTTCTTCCCTAAGACATTCCAAACTAGTGGACACACAGATTAGTCTCAGCCTGAGTCCTTTCCATTCAGTGCTGTAAGAGTTCTATAATTACAAAATTTGGTGGGCAGGAATGTTGTGGGTCTCTCATGACAGGAATGCAATTAAAAGTAACTAAATATATTCAGTATTTCCAATTTTGGCAAATGGACTCTTCCCATTCTCAACTAAATTATGTCTGAAGACATTGGATGAAAATATGGGGGTTGATGGCTAGGACAGACAGAATTTTTCAAGTGTGTGTTGCTTAAGTAATGGGAAAGGAACTTGTGAAAATAATAGAAATGAGACTGAGAAGCAATTTTGAGTAACCTCTAAAGTATGAACAACCCAGACTGCTGTCTTGACTTCATGGTGGTGTTGAAGCACATTTAGTCCTGCAGACTCTATTGCATGACAAGAACTGCAGCTGTGACAGCTTGCAGGTGAAGAACATTTCAGAAGTCTCTTCTGCAGTATTCTGGCTGTATAAGTATTAAGGCTGTGCAGGTATTAAGCCTGGGTGGGGAATATTTTTTTTTCCTTCCAGATGTAAATGTCATAAATAAAACCAGCAGGGAGCAAGTAGGGCTGAACAGTCATGATGGCATAGTAGTAACTTCAGCGTATCAGTGTTAGAGTTTTAGAGTTGAAATCTTAATGTAAAAAAGGTACTAAAATCAAAATTATAATGGCAATCCTGTCTTAGTCTCATTAAACATGATATAACATTGTTCGTATTTGATTCTCTGGGTATGTGGCACAGTATTTGAGAGCATAAACATCACTGGAATTAAGCTAACATTTTAAAACACAGCTTTTGTACATCCTGGGTTCCATTAGTTTCTAACAATCCAGGTGTCTGGATTGTGGGAGAAGAGGCCAAATATTCCATTCAGCTTGTGGAAACTGCAAGGGGAGCAATAAGGAGGTTCAGAGCCAGATTCAGACTTCATTTGACATTGCAACTCATTGGCCACTTTTAGAAGGTACTGAGCTTTCAGACTTGAACAGAGTACTCACTCGAATGTGTGCCTTCCTTTTGCCTGGTGACTACTAATCAAACCAGAGTATCGGGAAGGAAGCAACACCTTCAGTTACCATTCAATCCTAGGAATTTACTTTTTTCACCTCACTTTAAAACTTTTGTATCAATCATTGTGTACAATTTTTTAAGCTGTGCTTGTTCAAAATAATTTCTATTATTTTTTATCTATTCTTATCCTGTAACAATAATACATATCAATGGAAATGCATGTGGAGGCTTTCTGGTTGAGTTTTACTTTTTCCTAGATGTGTACAGACTGGCTATTTCAAGTTACATGTTTTTTCCACTCCGGTTGTCAGCTAAGAATTATTAAATCCCTGGGAGAGTTGAGAGTGTTTTTGAAGGATTTGATGAGCTTCCAGTGCCTGATGCTCGCCACATTGTTGTACTGGAACCAGATGTTGGGTACCAGATGTTTGTGTTTTTGGACCTAACTAGGTTAGGTACTGTGGCTCTGGCTCATAAAACCAAGCATCAGTTTCACACCCTAAAGCTGTCATCCCTGGGTCATCATCCTCACAGTCCTGGCTATGGGAACAGCTTGCATCAGCAGCACCAGTTACAAAACCAGAACTGTCTTTTCTGGATCTTCCCACTTCATCTCTTTCTGTATCCTCTCAAAGAAAAGACCTCCTGACTTAAGAGTATTTATGAGGACTCTGAGTGTGTAAGGAAAGAAAAAGATTTTTGAGCACTGCACTTAGTGAGGACGCACATGAGCAGTCAGTCCATTGCAGAAACTCTCCTCATGGCTGCGGGGAACTTGCTTTTGTCTTTCTCACCTGTTAAGTTCTGAGGTCCTGTTCCACATGCTTGGACCTTTTTAAGTTGGGCTTGTCTTTTACCCATTTCTAATACTCCTTGTTATGCATATCTTCCTTTATCCTTCTCGCCAAACATTAAAAAGGAAGAAACTGTGTCTTGTTGCTTTCATCACCTGAAATTCATACTGAAAAAAAAAAAAAGAAAAAAAAAGCTGCTATACTGTAGATGTTGCCTACTATTTGGATTGGCCAAGTCAAATGTTAATGAGTACTTTTCTCATAATTGGACAAACTGGTTTTCAGCAAAGTAAAAAGTATATTACAGACTTTGCTAACAAAAGAAAGATTTAGTTTTAGGTTTTTTAGTGCAATTAAGATTGCTTTTTCATTGCCTGGGAGTTAGCCTGGACTTGATTTTCAGTGATGGAACTGTACCTCCGCTGAGTGTCTATAACTGATTTTGCAAGAGGAAGACTAATACAAATTTTCCATTTCTATTTTCAGGTTTTATTTACTTTATCCCTTTGTTTTCTGCCACTGTTGTAATATGGCAAGATGGTTTCTGAGCACTAACTTCTACATTTTTTCTCTGAAGGACAATTTCAGTTGAGTAGCACCCTACTGAGACTAATGTGGTGAGAAACCAGTTGGCTGTGCTCTGTTCAGTTTTCATTTGCCTCTCTCTGTAAAAATTTAAAAATACTCCTCCTACAGGAAATGTTTTCAGTTCTGTTATGTCTTTTGCTTCCCATAGGAGGTATTCCTTTTAATTTATTGAGTAAACCCATAAAAAATTTGGCACAGTAGGGTCTTTGGGCAAGCTGTTTAAGAGATCTCACCATCTTCTGTTTTTAGAAGATGTGCAGTTGTTTCTTTGTACAGTGCTGTCAGGCTCTGGGGCCAGCTAACAATTATGTGAAATGGGAGAATTTGAAGCTAAAGAATGTGGATTGACACATCTGCTGTCACTTCTCAAATATTGTTATTTTGATTGCTCGTATCTCATATTTCTCCTTCTTAAACCGTAAGCAGTCCCTTTTCTCTTTCCTCTGTCTTCGATCTTAAAAGGATTCTGGGTAATGTTTTGCCTTCAAGCTCATCACCACAATTCCTTTTGTAAGTGTATGTATATATAGGAAGGTTACCATCCTGGTTGGAAATCAGCTCTATTTAACTGGTGATTTAATTTGATGACAGTGCCGAGTACTGTTTGAAAGCGGTGGTAGGGAAAGAGAGGCTGGGATAGATTACTTTTTCATGCTCCAAAATAAGACCCTATCTACTCTATCATAAATTAGAAAAATATGGTTGAGTTTTCTTGTGGCTGTTTCGTAACATTCCTGCTGACAAAATATGGTGTGCCTCTTGCTCATTGCTTCACTACTGTTTCTCAAACATGTGTTTGTGTCTGCATCCAGTGACAGCTCTTGTTCCAGCACACCACAGGGACACGTCTTGTAGGTCTTTAGAAGGGGGGAGCGGACTCAGAAATGCTACACAGAGTGGGCTCTGCCAGGGAGTGGCTTCCAAACCGTAGCAAACCAGGAGAATGAGGCAGCCAAATTACTTCAATAGACACAATTAGAAGTTTTACTTAATTCAGAGATAAAGTGCCTTAATTCTGTATTCACTAAAGGAATGCAATGTAATTGGTAGCCAACATATATGGAGGGTTTTAAAGCAACTTTTTAGCAGAATAGTTAGTAAGATTTACATTGGCAAATTTGCATATTTTAAGTCTCTGGCACATTGTCCAAAATGCTTCTCAGTGCTTTTCTCTGCTTCAGGTATGAGCACATACTATTTCCTCTCCCTGCCAAAGCTCAGATGGAACCTTTCTGTTCCATAAACCTCTCCTGAACAGAGGCAGAGTGAATATAACAGATAAACATACTTTTATTTCTTGGAGTAACTTGTGTAATAGAGTCTCCCGCCTGTTTTTTTAGCCCAAATGCAGGTAAATTACACCACCTCACGTGGAGCAGAGGAAAACAAGTTAATCTCAATCGTTTAGTGAGCTGTGGAAGGTGTGTAATTTGGAGAGCAGGATACCTGCAAACTGAGCTGCATGAGCAGAAAGGTAACAGGCAGGTCAAGGGAAGTGACTTCACCCTTGTGAGGCCCCATCTGCACTCCTCTGTGCAAGGAAGATGTTGACAAACTGCAGCAAATGGAGTGGAGGGCCATCAGGGCAGTGAAGGGATGAGAGTGCTTAATGCACAAGACAAGGATGAGATTTGTTTCAGCCTGGAGAAGAATCAAAGGGGAATGAAAATCCACTTTCACTACCTACATGGGGACTAAGGAGAAGATGCAGCTGGGTATTGTCAGAGTTGCACAATGACAGTCACAAGTTGCAGCAGGAGGAATTTTGAGTAGATCTGAGTAAAAAAGCATTCAGAGCAGGAGTGGTTAACTATTGAAATGGGTTCCCCAGAGAGGCTGTGGAATCTCTGTTCTTGGAAATTTTCAGCCCTTGACAGGTCAAGGCCCAAAGGATTCAATCAAATTTTGAAGATGAGACTCAGCTTTGAATAGAAGATTGGACCAGATGACCTGCAGAGGTCCCTTCTGACCTAATATTTTTTGTGATTCTGTGACTCAGAATATCGTTTCTTTCCACAGTAGAACGAAAACTGCTGTTCTCCCTTGTTCTACAACATGCCTTTGATGGGACAAAAGTTGCTGAGTTGCAGAAATTAAGATGCTCTCCAGCACCAACATTTGAAGCAGGCTTGTAGGAAGAGTAATTTCTTTCATTCAATCATTCTCCAAAGTTGTTGGTGTGTTTCTACTCTGTGAGGCATATCCTATCTGCTCCTGGTGTCTCACAAATGCAAGGAAAGCCAGGGTAGCTCTTTAAAGATGTCAGTAAAATTCAAACCAAACCCCAACCAAACCCTTCTGAAATTCCAGTGTTTTGCAGAGGCAGCTACCCAGTGCCCTTGCAGACCTTCAGCAGAAGTTTGGCAGGGAACTTGCAGGAACTTCTTGCCAGGTTGGTTTCCTGTCACCTCATTTAACCAAGCCAGCCTGCTTCTTCCAGCACCAGGGAGCCCAGGGCTAAGAAGGGCTTACACCTTTAGGACAGTGTGTTGTTAGGACAGACTTGTTCTAACATTGAGCTTTGTCTGTTTTTGTGGGTTGTTTACATTGAAAAATATTGAACATTTGGCAAAAACACCGTTAACTTTTCCTACCATTTCATGGTAGTTCAGTGTGCTCATGACAGGCTGTATGATGTGCTGCCTAAAACAGTTCAATGCCTGTAATAAAATGATGGTACAGAAGCACTGCTGTCAATTTAGCTTTTCTAACTTTCATTTTTGTCATCTTGCATTATAAAAGTAAAAATAATCTGTGAGAGAAATGGAAGAAGGAAAAAAATTCAAGAGGTATGCAAGAAGGAAAGGGAATCTGCCGAGCTTTGAGCTGGGAATTGCATCAGATACACAGAAAAATACGTGTGGCAGTAGGACTGTTCAGGATTTGCCTATATTGTCTTACACAGCAAGAGTTTAACCTGATATTGACCTTACGATTTATGAGCTTAAGGGTACAGTTATGTAACTGGGATCAGTCAAAGCTAAACTAAACTGGAATAGGCAGATGGAGCCACACAGCTTGGAAAAAGCTGGTACCAAATTGGCTGGCTGAAATAAATGCTTCCATTCTGCTATTTGAAAGTAGCACAGGTCATAATTTGCTGCTGTTTACAATGCAGCAGTGGGCTTTTTTGAGCTTCTGAAGCATATTGATCAATATCAGACCTGCGTGTCTTTTCCTTGCTCTTGAGAAATTATTTTGGCAGAGGTTTTGTCAAGCAGGTGCAGCCTCCAGCACCAAGTATGAAAATGGGCTGACAGAAGGATCTTGCCCACAGTAAAACAAAGCTTTGATAGCTTGAACTCATAAACGTTTGCAGTCTCAATAAGTACTTTTTTCCTTCATAGACCAGACCATAAGAAGAGGAAAAGGTGATTCCAGCTGTGTGGTTCAAATAGAACATAAGGAAAGGCAGAAGACAACACATTGGGCTAAATCAGCGAGGCTGAAAAGCATGATTGCCACTGAAGTGTCACCACTGCCAGGCAGAGGAGAGCTTTGCTTTCTGCCTGGGTTTCCCTGCCCTGCCTTGCTCATGGTGTGATGTCCTGGTTTACTGCTGGGAGTGCTGAGCCCCAGGTGCTCAGGTCGAGACGTGGCTCAGCACCTTGTGGCTCTGCTTGCCACACCACCTGGCCTCAGTGTGGTTGAGTCAGGTGAAAGGCTGGTGTTGGACCCAGTGGTGTGTGGTCTGTACTGGCTGCCACAGTGCTTGGTGCTCCCTGAATAGTTCTCACCATCATCTCTGCAATGAGATTTTCTGAAGCTTTTGACTCACTTTTGAAGATGAACCTTGAGTTCCTAGATTATTTAGATGGTTTTTGAAATCTTATTCTAGATTTTTTGTATTGTTACTTTTTGTTATTGTAATTAGAGCCTTCTTTCTTTGTTCTTCCTTCTCAGAGGACTATAATGCTGAGGTCTTCTACACAAATGAATACTGGTTTCTAGCAGTAAAGGGGGTCTTAAGCTTTGTTCATGTTTCCTTCTGCAGTTTTTCATTTAGTAGCACTCTCCGCTGTTGCTGTTTCAAATGCTGTTTCTGCTTGTTTTGTGATGATAAATATGTGCTTTAGCACAACTTGATAAATTATATTTGCCTTTACTATTGTTCGTTGTGTTCTGCTTGTGACAGTGTACCTGCTTGTTTTTTGAGAAACACATCTGGATGCTGTATCAGTGCATTGCTGAAGTCCAAATGTGTGCCCTTTAGCTCTTGAAACCAGTAGCATCCAACTGATCAGGTGGTAAATGGGAATTCTGATTGCCGTAGAATGTGGGGTCTGGCATAAGCGCCAAAATGAAAAAGAGAATATCTGCTGTTCTTTGGTAACACGTTCTGTGATAGCTGCCCTGGAGGGGACTCTCAGGGAGGGAGCTAGGCTGCACTGCTATATTTGTCAGCTTCCTCTCTGGAAGTCCTTTTTAAGCAAAGCTCTCAGGTGTTTGAAGGCCCGGTTGTTTGGGAATCTGTCTGACAATCTGGCTGGAAACTAGATATCATTTTGCTTTCTACCAGGGGAATCCTTCCCTTATCCTGAAAAGCTGCCGAAGGCTGCAGCCCTGCAGAGACAGCGAGGTGCCGCTGCAAGAGGAGTGAGTGGAGATAACAGGGCATGATCCTTCTTGCCTGTGCTCCACAAACACAAACTTTCCTGCCAAAGCTGCTGAATCCTGATGATGCAGTATGGAACACAGAGAACCCTCATCAACTGACAGATTGAAGAGCTGTTGAGCCCTGGGAATAGAAACAGTGGGAGCAGAAATGAGCTCGTCTTCATGGCCATACTGCAGTTGTGGTGGCCGTGGTCTCAGGTGGCAGGACACCTTTCCTAAGTGGTTTGAGCTCTTGGAGACCCTTCTTTTGGACCAAGTCCAGCTACTTGGACTTAGCACTCAACATGAGATTTAACTATAGAACTTCTTTGAGCAGAAGATAGCAAGCTTAAGATGAATTAACTTGAATTATGGTTGAAAAGAATGAGATTACTGTAGTGAATTATTTATTTCTGGCTTCCTTACAGTTTTTTGAAATACACTCTCTTAGCTGAGATAAAGGCATTTAATAACCATATTACTCTGCTAGAGGGTGACTGGCCTCTTAATTAAAAAAGGACCAAAGCATTTTTAGGAAAGCAGGAGCTCTTCTTGTGCTGGATCTGACTCAGACAGATGGAAGTGGAGTGGAAGCCAATGGGAAAGGAAAAATACGGTTGGCAACATCTGGGTCAAATCAAAGCAAAGCTGGAAGGGAGCAATTTGTTACTATGTTCTCAAGGAGAATGTGAAGATTTTTGTGGAAGGTACATAGCAGGGTGAGCTACAGAGGGGGTTGCTTGCTGACTCCTCTTGAAAGAAAATCCAAAGGTACAGGAGGCTGAAAACAGAAAACCAAAGGGGAGTTTGCATAGCATATTCCTTGGAGCCAGTGATAAAGGGCCAGAAGAGCAAAGGAAGGGATTTGCTTCCAAGTTTGGGTGCTGGGGATGTTGGTGCAGCAGAAGCGGCTGCTGAACTGTCGAGCACACAGAAAAAGCAGCATGTGGGAAGTGTAGTGGGACCTCCCATCAGGTCCAAAGGTTATATTTTTTATTTTTTTTTACCCTCACATTTTGATTATTTTATAACCCAGCCTTTTCAGGCAGAGAAGCCCTTCTGGGGAAAGGCATGAAATATTTGGGAAAGACTGGGATGCCTGAACAGAGATCTGTAGATCAGTGAGCATGGGGTGAGATGGAACTGGGTTAGCTGTTGTGTTGATGCACACAAAGTGTCATAGATATATATTTCGGGATAAGCAATTAAATTGCTGGGACTTGCCTTGGAAATGAAGATTATTTTGTGCAGTGGCAAAGCACTGTAATTTATTTGTCAAACCTTAATGAAGCCTGGAATTGAATGCTGGAGGAGAGAAATTGGGAATTATGTCTCTATGTTATCACACCCTCTGTGAGGTGTAGTTGCCCAGGAAAGCTAGGCTGCAAATGTTTGGTGGGAGAAAGGAGAGGAGTTTAGGAGCACAATAAGGGTGAAGGAATATAGAGGTACTTTGGGATGCTTGAAATTCTGAACTGCAGGGGAATTTTTTTAACCTTTATGACAAAATGTTTTGACTGTAAAATATATTTTTATTTAATACATCTATTGTTTCTTTGTTTCTAAAGTTGAAAATTATGTTTGCTATGTTATATTTTTGCATGGGAAATACTCATTGTGTCTGGCTCCTTTGCTGCCGTGAATGATTACCACATGGAAAAATGTTAATTTAACCATTTCACAATAATTTAAGTACATCTGGAGTCCAGGTTACAATAAAGCTGTTACTTATACAACATTGCAACGTGCAATGTCAGGGAAAAGAAAAATAACACAAAATGTACTATTTCTTAATAATGTAAGCCAAGGTTTTGTTGTCCATCTCTTTTGTTTTGTCAGGAAACATCTCCCAGCTCTGAGATGCTGTTTCCTGGAGATGAGAGACTGCAAAGCTGGGTGGGTGAAGATTGTAGTGGGTAGAGCTGGGGCTCCTCAGACTTGTGTTTGACTGTTCAGTGCTGTCAGTGAGTGGGATATTGCTTTGCATTCCGGTACAGCAGCTCCACAGTTCCGTGCACCGCCACACCAGGGACCACCGTGCTGGGTTCACACGGCTTTGGGTGTCCCTACCCAGCTCCTTCAGACACCTCCTGTGCAGGAGTTCCCAGAACAATGAGGCACAGGAATGGTTGTGAGATCAAATAGCTGGAGGTCACTTGCTTCCAAAGACAACTGGAGGGCCTTTGCCTTTACTTTAGAGTGAGGAATTCGTGAATTATGCTCAACTGGCGCAACATCAATGTGTAGAAAAGGATCTAACATACAGAATTTGAAAGAAATGAAGAAATATTTTTTCCATGCTTTGTATTAGGATAACTCTGGAAATATTCTGTTTCTGATTTTGCTTTTGTTCTTCCCAGCTTTTTAGAAAATACTTGAATTAAAAGGGTTGAGACTGTGCTCAAGACCATTGAGGGAAAACCTAATTTGCTCAGCTTGGAAAAGGATCAATTACAGATTTTGCTGCAGGGACTAAGAAAGGTTTTGCATTTTCCTTCTTCCTCCTCTGGTGCTATGGATTAGGGCTACATTCACTCTGTAAGGATATATAGTTTATTTACAGCATGCACAGCTCAGATGCTTATTAGAGCATCTTTTGACTTCCTCCCAAAGAGTGGGACAGAAGCAGTGAGCAGGTGATTGCTTGGCCCTTAGGAGCTGCCTGGGGGTGGCTCATTGAGGCAGTGGGAAGGGACAAGGCTTGACAAATCAGAGCTGCAGATAAACCTGTGGATTTGGTGGCTAGTCCACGCAGGGCTGTGGGAAGTGTCTGCTGTGAGGGCTAGGTCTCTGTGCCACATGGCCCTACAGAGCAGGGCAGTGGGGCTTGGGTGGGGTTTGGTAATTGCTGCTGGGTGTGTTTCCCTGATGGGGGAAGGGGATGCAGCACTAGTTATTTCTGGAAACCACACAGCCTGGAGAAATGATATTTAACCGTTAGATAACTGGTTTAAATTGGGATTATGCCCAAATTAGGGATGAGACAGTAAAAGTGAGTGATAAGAGTATCTGTTGTTTCTGCCTTGGCTGTGGTGGGTTGAGGGACAGAAATGGGCATCCAGCAGTGTGCAAATCCTTAGAGAATCCAGAGAATTTGTGTGGGTACCCCTGCGTCACAGGTTGCCTTGCATTGCAGAGGTGATTTTTACATTGCCATAGTATCTTGGCACCCTATTTGTGGGTTTGGACATCACTGCACAAGGTGTATAAACACAAGAGACTTTTGTTCCCAGAAATTTTACATAAGAGACAACAGATAGATACATTTGCACCAAGAATTGTACAGAGACTATTTTGTGATATTTAGTGGACTCAGCAAGCAAATGTTTGGCCTTGCTAAGTTTTAGAGATTCTTAAACCATGTGGAAAATGTTATAATAGTAAACATAATAATAAATATAATAATAAGTACAAGTAATATAATATTATAATATTTAGTGGTAATTTCTTCAAAAATGAGGGGAGAAGGAGATAAATTCCTAGTGCACAAAACTGAGTGACAGAGACCTTACATGATGGAATGAACATAGGCAGTAGAAGAGGATGATGGAGAGGATGGGACTAGTTGGGAAGGAAAATGTTTAATATTTGATGTGATAACAGATACAGAATGAGATACAGTGGAATGCTACAAAGAAAAAGGTGGTGTCATCAAAGCCAAGGTGCCTTTGCAGAACATTGTGGATGAATGTAAGCAGAGCAGCAGTGCACTGGAAAGGTGAGGAAAGAGAATATCAGAGCCACTGAGAAGAAAGCAGTGGGCACAGGATTTCTACCTGGGTTTTGTATTGAAAAGGCTGTGTATTGATAATTTGTGTATGAATATAACTTCCTTTAGCTCCTAGACAAGGGGCAGTGATAGGAGGAATACTGCATATACTGATCTTTGTTACCTTCCTGCCTCCCTTTCCACAGGCATCAGATTTTCCAAGTGTCCTGGGGACTGTGTGTAGATGCCCAGTGTGGCATGGTGTACAGATCTCTGGTCTAAACTGAGAAGCTGATGCAGTGTATGGCTGTGACACAAGGTCTGTTGAGGTTCCAAAGCAGTGCAGCCATAGTCCCACAGTGACATAGCTAAGAAATATAATAAAACCGACTCATCTGGTAAATCATGATAATAATAAGTTAAATGTATTTAAGGATCAGTCTACTTTTACTTTTACAAAACGAAGTCTATTTTGATTAGTACATGTTGTAGCTTACTTGGGTGGTGTTGGATTGTGCTTGTACTATGAAAGGAGTTTGACACCTTTATGTGTGAGATTACCCAGAGATGAAGCATAAAACCAAGTGTAGCTCCTACCCATGTAGGGATACCTCACCACCCCCACTTCTCTCCTCTCCCAACCTGGCTGGCTCTCTGACAACTCTTGCCTGGGGCAGTTTTACTCCTCTTCCCAAGAGATGTCTTGCAATCTTTTTCAATCCCCCTGAGCACTGTTGTTACCCCATCAGTCTGCTGAGTGTGTGGCACGGTGCTACTTATGAACCAGTTACCCAGGTGCTGTGGTAGCTGTTGGCTACCAGCACAGGGTACCACCCCCTGTGATGGGCAACTGAATCCTGCTGTCTGGTTGGCACCTGATACAGCCTGATTCTGCCCTCTTGGCTGGCAAAGGCAGAGGAATCATCCTCAGAAAAGGAAGAGGTTGTATGAGTGATTTTAAGTACACAAATTTAAACCTTAGGCAGAAACACTTTTATTTAAAAAAAAATTTCAAGAGCAGCAAAAAGAAGTCTTGATGAATAATACTAATGCACAAAGCAATCCCTTTTGTTTGAAAGTGATCCAGTTTATTTCAAGGACCTTTTGCAATGGTTTCTTTGCACATTAAATGTCTTACTGGAGAGCTGGCATCTTGCTGTGAATTATTAACACTTACCTAATGGGTGTTTACATATGTTTGCCTTGAAACGCAGCTCTGTAATTCAGTATGAAAACATTGAGTTTGCAAGCCTGTGCTTTAATGAATGTGCAGAGGATGTACAAGCCAAAGTGGCTGTTGGTTTTTTATGTGTAACAGTTGTGCTGAGCCTCCTCCAGTGTTGCTTTTCATGAACTTCAGAGTTTCTTACCTGTTTGTTATGACCACTTCAGACTACTTCTGAACTGTTACTCTGTCAGCAGCAGTAATAGTAAGCCTTTCTCTAAATAACTTCTTCGTTATTTCTGTATGAGAGGGTAAACCAGCCTTCAACCACACACGGTAGTCTGGAGTGCTGCATTCCCTGGAGCCCCATTCCTGCCCATACCCCGTGCTGGACCACAGCAGCTGGTGGGGCACAGGGCCAAGCACAGCACTGACCTTTCTCAGCACCTCAGCCCTCTGACAAGGAGAGTGCACACCAGAGCTCCTCACTGTCTTCATTTGGATGGGTTGTCTGTGTTCTCCATTCAGTATGTTTTTGGGGACAGACTGTCAAGCTTCCACCTTGTAATTACTTCTCCAAAGGAAGTTGGTGGGTATTATAGCCAAGGTTACATGCTACAGTTCCTGACCAGTCCTGCTGCCCCTCAGAACTGTCATCCTCCCCTAACCAGGGACTACTTCTGTGAGAACTTGCTTTGACAAGAGGGAAACTTCAGTAAAAACTGGTTTTGCAGTGGCCACTTTGTAATACTGGGAAAAAAAAGGGAGAAGAAGATGCAACAAAATCGCCATAACCTGAAGATCCTTCTCCGTTTAGGAGGCCAAATATCTTACTTGGAAATGAAAGTTCAGGAATGTGACTTGAATTATTGGTGACCTTGTCACTTGAGAAGAAGAATTAATTGTTGTCTTTTGTCCTTGAAGATGAGGGTTTCAGTGCCTTGATTAGATCTTTTAGTGAGAAGTTGGAGTGGAACAGGCAGCTCCTCTTTCCGATATTTTGGCCTTGTTAGGACACTGGTGGCTTTCACAGAAGTCTTTGCCCTGGTAGTTAGCCATTACCAAGAGGAATCAATCTAATGATTTACCTTTTTCTGGACAAACGTCTCCTAAAAGGACAGCAGAAAAGATCCAGTGGCAGATGCAGTGAAGCCTGTTCTGCCAAACTCTAAATCTGTTGTTTTGGAGGCAAATACACAGAAGTCTTCCCTGTGCAGCAGCTGTGGCTCGTGGGAGAGCTCTGAATGCCCAGGCTCACCCACTGCAGGGTTGCTCTGAAGCAGTGGTGGCACTGGTGACACAGCTGAGCATTCCTGGCTGTCCTTGGGTGTGTGTTCCCGTGCGCTGTGGGATACCTTTCTCCTAAACACATGCAATCCCATTAACAGGACAAGAAAAATTACAATCCTGAGTGAATATTTAACATGTAAGATGTGGCATACTTTTCTTTTTGAATCTTTTTGTCATAAATGGAAGTAACCAAGTTGAATCTTGAAATTAGCTGAAGTAGGTATTTCATCTTAATTGATGAATCTCTTAAAACTATTTGAAAAAATAAAAACTTCAATTTTAAAGGAATACAATTGGCTCTCCTTAAAGTATCAGCTTTTGTTTGATTGCTGATTCTGGACTCCAGTTCTGCTCATAGACATAGACATAGTAGAAGAGAGTTCCTCACATGAAGAATTAATTGGCATTTATGGTACATTTATCCTGCTAGAATTTGTCCAACTTCAAATAGCCATGCTTTGATAGTTCTGAAAAAAAGGCATTAGTTTGTAGGAAAAATGTTTCTAGTCAGAAAATCAGAGTTTTTGTAGCAAATTCTGCCCTTTTTTTTTTTTTTTTAAAGGAAGATTGCTCTGGCAAACAACCACAAAGCTTTATCAAGCAGCATGCAGATATTAATTGCCATGGGGTTTTTTTTTTAGTGGTGGTCTTATTTAAAACATGTCTTAACACCTTCTGGAATCAGTTAACTATTAGTTTGCAAATGACACGGTGTTTCAACAGATGTGTAAACACCCTGCCCTTCCTAACAGGAAAAGGTCACAAATAACTCAGCTTTAAAGTTAGGGTTGATCGTGTAATGCTCATGAAGGAAATGTGTTCTTTTATACTGGAAAAATAGAGGGTATCCTGGTTCCTATTTTGGGACTGAAGCAATATAATTTTGTGTCAGGGAATCACAACACATGGTCCATTTTTAACACGTTTATTTTAATAAAATGAAAAGTAATATTCAATTAAAAAAAGCTGTGCTGTGATGTTGTCAGTCAGGACTCAGTTGCAGTCTTCACTTGATAGTATTTCTTTCTGTCTGTGATGGGGGTTTGTTTTTACAGTTAATTTGCCTTCCCATGGTAGGGCGGACTGTATTTAATAGATCTTACCCTGCCCAATCTAACCCAAACACCTGCTGGGAAGCTGTAATACTGGAGTGGTGAGATAAGGACCTGATTTGCTTTTATTTGACACTGTTTCATATTAACCATATTAAAAAAAAAATAAATTTTGAAAGTGTTGGTTTGTGTGCATATTTGTTTCGACTGTCCCATCAATCACTGCTGTGTTTCACTTCCATAAGCAATGCTGTGGCTGACTCCAGTATATCCCTGCGTGAGTCTCTTGATAATCTTTTATAGGAGATGCAATCTGTCTCCTTCCAGACTTCACACATCCACAGGCTTATTTAATTTTGAGACTTCCTTCACTTCACTGTTCTTTTTTCTATGTAGAAAACTCAGTACTTCAGGGCTTAGACAGATCTTCATAGAGACACCCATTGATATTGCAAGGGGAGTGAGCAACATTCATCCCTAAAGTATGTCCCTCCTGTGACTTGCTCCAATATATGATTATTCAGTGACCTGTTGTGCTGTTTGCAACTGGTCAATTAACATATGAACTAATTTATGGGATAGTATTTGTGACAAAATACGTTCCATCATTTTTGCATGGGGTATTACATGGCTTTTCGTAGATGTCTTACCACACTTTGGAGGCAGACAGTTGACATGTCATTCGTGTTAGAAATAGCATTCAACAAGATATGTATTATTTTGTCTCTATATGTACAAG
Source organism: Nicator chloris (assembly GCA_013400495.1). NCBI lineage: Eukaryota > Metazoa > Chordata > Aves > Passeriformes > Pycnonotidae > Nicator > Nicator chloris. The sequence continues at coordinate 190,830 of WAAE01008516.1, forward strand.
CAGTATTATATTCTGTATTCCCTGAATTGAAGGACATTACTCATCTTGATGTCTCCATATAAGCATAATTTCACTTATACATGCTGGGACCAGAAACAAATATGCAGCTGAAAAGATAAGATTTGAAAGAACAATACCCATATATCATTACAAATATAGTTCTTGTACTTGTGTATATTCCTGTATAGTTTTTTGCATGAATAATTTGTGTGTGTTCAAATGAAGGACCAAGTGTTTCCCACACTTGGCTCTGCCAGGCTGAATTTTATGTGTGAAAACTCGACAAACATAAAGATTCATTATTGCCCTCAAATCTGAGAAAGCTCTAGAGCATAATATTTTCCTCCAGAGTCCTCTTTAGGCTTGTATTTAGTAAATGAGCTTCAGACCTTCCTGTTCAGTGCTATTCTAGCATAGGAGGAGGAGCTTTGGCTCATCCAATACTGCCCAGCAAACTGAGACGTGAGTGTAGCACGTCTCCATTAGGGCAGGGAGGTGCTGGGGAGCTCATCCCCATCTGCTGGCATCAAAGAGCCACATGAATAGGTTGAATCTTTCTTCCCTTGTGTCTAACCCTTTCCTTCACATAGGTGAAGAGGCAAGGGAGCGGGATGAGAAGGTCTAGTGTGAACCAAGGTCCTGCCCCTGGGTAGGGAGAAGAGCCAGCAGGACCGAAGGGCACAGAGGAGCTCCTGAATCTGTCACTGAACAAGTACTCCATGTAGCTAATTTAGCTGAAAATTTAGTTTGGCTGTCTCTTTACATTCTTAATGGTTTTCTGTGTATGAGGGAGAAAGCACTGTATAACTTAAGACTTTCACAAGTGCTTTTTGGTTTTGCATGTGACTGGTTTTTCATGTGACATGTCCACTGATTTTTCCAACAACAATGCTATTACATTTAGAGTTACAGAAAAAAAATGTGTAGAGCATCATACTAGAGATATTCTGGTGATTGTGTACTTACTTAATGACTGCTTCCCACTTGAGTTTATTTTATCATTGAGACACTTTTATCATCAAAAGTTTCTGAGTTTGAATACTCTGTGTTCTTATGAGGTGGCCTCTCATGTGGGATTAAATTTACCAACTGCCAAAATGCTAATCCTGAAAGAGAAGGATGCCATTTTTCTTTTTTTTTCTTTCTCTATGTCAGTTATCCAGATCAGAATTCTGGGAATATTCAAAAAGTAACAGTTACTTTGTTACAGTTCTATATATGTGTGGAAATGTGGAGTTGTTGCAGTTGATTTTTTTGGTGTTGTTTTATTTGGCTTTGTTAATGGTGAGCTGCCAATGAAATTATTAAAATTCCACTCACTTCAGCACAATCTGTATAAACATAGGCCTTCAGAAGGCCAGGGCTCTTTCAGTTTTAATCTGAAATATTTTCAGTCTTCATTCAGTGTCTTCATTATCTTTTTTACACTCTGTTCTGCTTTACTGAGGTCTGCTCCATTAAGATGATGCAAAATGCTTGATGCTTCCCTGGCTAATGACAGGGGTAGGTGAGGTGTCATCTCCTATTTCCTGTCCATGGTTTCCCTGAGGTCCCCCATAGCTGTCAGAGCTCAGGTGAATTGTAGGTTGGCTATTTTTGTGAAAATGCATTCACCTTTCACTCTTTAAAATGGGGTTCATTTCTTTAGGGTAATGTAATTGTGGATTGCCAAACAGCCTTCAGGAATAAGGAACAGACTCCCAGAGAAAATGTAGCTAATTTGAAGTGATTGGGGGGCTCTCATCAAAAAGCTTTGGCAAAACTTTCTTGTATATTTCGAGTAAGTAAACATCAAAACTTTGCCTCATCCTATTGCTAAAATAAATGTAACTGCAGACATGAGCTGTGGATATCTAGAGAAACAAAACTTCCTTTAATCAACAAAAAGAGAAGGAAAGAAAGGTCACTGGGACTATCACTAAACCTGTAAAATTTTTCTGGAAATACAGACAAATGTGTAAATCGCATCTGTAATTTCATTAAAATTACAATAAGTTAGAAAACCAAGAATTATTTAGTTGTCTTTTGTCCTCAGGTGCTTTTGGCATTCTTAAAGTTTGTTATTTGGTCTTTTATGAGAACTTCAGAAGTGCTAAGGCTGTCATATGCTGTCTATTATCTGAGTTATCACCCTTTGTCTCTTTACTGGGTCTTCAGTTATTTTTATTAGTAGCCCTTTAAATCATATTTGGGTTTCCAGTCTGATTTTCATCACTGATTTTAAATGTGTACCTTATTTAGTAAGTGAGGGACTTAAAATGTTTTGGATTATATTTCAGAGTTATTTTTCATGCGAGATGATTTGTATTGATTGATAGCTGTTTCATGTGTTGAGTGTCAATGGCAATATAATTTTTCCTTAATTTAGTGCTTCTTTTGCTGTTCAGACTGGCAAATTGCATACATACTCTTTGTTATAAATGGTGAATAATATATATAGCATGTGGTCATGTTTTATTTGTGGTGATGTCTTGGAATTCAGGTCATGAGGCAGAAAATCAGTATTATAGAGTTGGTGAAATAATACTGAGTACATATAAGAGAAGAACTGGAAAGTGTGTAAAACCACATTGTTATTGAAATTAAGGGAATTATCAGAAAACCAGTTAATCAGCATTAAACCAGTTAACCAGCACTGTATGTGCATTAAAATTACCATTTTAATTTGAATCAAGTGTGTGTATTTTGAAGCCACTCTGTTGCTTATCTGCACTCATTGAGCTTGATTGGATTCACATCCTGGAGTGGCCTTGGAGCATGTGGATGCAATTGTTTTTATATGGAATTAGGCTGCCAAATTCACCAGGGTGTGCTCAGTCTATGTCAGGTACTCAGGATCTTTGAAAAAGCAAATTGTGCTGTGCCTCTACATCTGAGGGCAGGCTGTTACACATCTTGGACACTCTCTGTAGGTAGGAATATGTAGGTGAATGGACGGGTTTTGGTCTCCATTTGTTTTTTGGAGCTATGTCAGCCTCTTCTGCCAAGTATGTATAGATTTGGAGGAGAAAAGTCCTTACTTCCAATCAGTTCTCCAAGCTTTAAGGAAACCTGTACTTGAACTGGGCTGAGCTAAAGAAAATGCTCTTTATTATCAATACAATAGCTTGTGATTAGATGTTTGTTTTCCTGTAGGGTGTTTACTTCCTTGTAAACTTCAGCAGCAGCTATTTACTCTTTGAATTTAATATAAATTCTTTAATACAATAAGAAAACTTAAGTTTATAGTAATGAAATTTTCTCATTCTGAAAGTTTATTTTTTTGGAGATATTTTCTGAGTGTTAAGGATGTCACACACTGTCTTTAGCTGAGTTATAATGACTTGTGTGCTTTTTTAAAGGGAGATCTCTCTATAGAAACAGTTATGTATTTTGTCAGTCACTGATAGTTCTAGTCTCCAAAGCCCTTGGATGAAAATTATACCTGGCCCTCATTATTTCTGCTCTGTCTCATCTTCATCTATCAACAGCATATTTCAGAAAGAGTAAGTATGGATGTTAGCTTGCTAATGTGCTTCCACTATAAAGATAGAATACAGGAGATGCAAAGAAATCAGGCATCTATTGTGTATTTTCCTTATTTTCTTGTTATCCCTTCTTGTAGCTGTTTTGTTTGCTGTTATTTCAAAGTGGCTCTTCCAGAACATGGGTAGGAGCACCCTAGGCAGGTCAAGGGTGATGCTTCTCCCTGTTTGCTCTTGTGAGACTCCACCTGGAGGGCTGCATCCAGCTCTCAGGCCCCCAAAATATGAAGGATGTGGATCTGTTGGAGTAGGTCCACAGGAGGGCCGTGAAGATGGTAAGAAAACTGGAGCACCTCTCCTGTGAGAACAGGCTGGGAAAAGAAGGCTCCAGGGAGACCTTATAGCATCTTCCAGTACCTGAAGGTGATAGGACAAGGGTGAATGGCTTTAACCTGAAAGGGGACAGGTTTGGGTTAGATGTTAGGAAGAAATTTTTCACTGTGAGAGTGATGAGGCACTAGAACAAGTTATCCAGAGGTGCTGTGGACGCCCTATTCCTGGAACTGTCAAGGCCAGGTTGAATGGGACTTTGAACAACTTGGTCTAGTGAAAAGTGTCCCTGCCAATGGTAGTGGATTGGAACTACAAGGTCTTTAAGGTCCTTCCAACCCAAACCAGTCCATGATTCTGTGTTTCTAAGATGGGATCTTGGAGAAAATGAACCTCTTCCGTGCTCATAGTCACGTCAGCAGTGATCTAAGCACAGAAGTGGCAGGGATGGGTGGGAAGAAAAATCCTGCTCTGCTGCCTCCCGGTGACCAGTTGTATCAGCGTGGGTGTCCCAGATACTCAGAGCTGTCTGTGTCCTTCTGAGGTGGCTGGCACTGGGCTGTGACAGATAGAGCAAAGGAACAGTGCAACTGTGTGCAGGGAAGCAAGAAGTGTTCCTGTGGCTGTGGCCCACTGGTCTGCCCTTAGTGCATTTTCAGAACTGGCCTTGTGGACTTGCAGGGCCTGCAGGGAGGGAGGACAAGCGGTTTTGGGCTTGTGACTCTGTACTTTGCATAGCAGAGTGTGAGCCCCAGCCTGGAGCTGGCCAAGCAGGCAGTGTACCTACAACTTCTGTGTAGATATCCCATGAGAGCACAGACTACACGCCTGGTGGGATGCAAGTCAATGAACTCATCGTCCTTGTGCTCACCTTGCACAGGGTTGCAGTTGTCTGTATATGCAACAATTGAAAGTGGAGGAAAAAAATTCCCCTCTTGCTTTTGGACTGCCTAGGTCCAAGGTAAGCACTGATACTGAAAAAGAAGACTTTTTGTTCAAAGTGAGATCTTTGCAAAATCTGTGCTTTTGTCTATTAAGGAAAGAGTATTCCTTTTAGTATTTCTTTCTTCTAGATAATGAGTGTACTTGAACAATATGTTAAGCATCACAGCTCTTCTGAGTAGAGAGTATTGTCACCTCTTGGCTTATTTTCTCACGTAGTTTGGTCCCCAGTTTGACTATAGCAGCAATTTCACAGTGTGTGCACAGAGTTTTATGTCCATTTTCTACAAAGTTTTTCTTTGGCATATTATGTGCTTCATTTGATACTGCAGTTTTATATTCTTCCCTTCTTTTCCTACCCTGCCCCTACTGTGGTTTTCATATCTGTCAGAGTGGCTTTATGGCTATTTGCAGTTATTTACCTTTTTCACAAAGTTCAGTATGGTTTATATTTTTTTTCAGATTGTTACATTACACTTTCAGGTCATTAATCTCCACATTCTCTTCCCAGGGAGATCATGGAGAATGAGACCTCGATGGTCTCCTGGAATTTTCTTTAGCAGAGTCCAAGGTCATGAGGCTGAATGCATTGTTTGAATATTCATCCAGCAGGACCTTTGGATATGCAGTGACTGAACTCAGCTGAGCACGGCTGCTTGCAATGATCAGTCTTTGTTTATTTAACCCAGGCTGTACTTTAAAGAGGTTTTGGTTACAGGCATTTTTGGAGTCCTATACAGATCACAGCATCACCCATGTCCTTGTATTATCTCTGAGAATCTTTATTGTTGAGAGGGAGGCTCTATTCTTTTCACATGGTTATATAATTAATGAGTTATTCTGATGGCTTTTAGATCTTATTATTTGTGGATATTTTCAAAGAAGTTAAAAGGTCAACATTTCAGAAAAAAGTGAGGCTGTATTTTATAGCTGAGGGAGTAAGACGCCTGCATTACCAGTTCCAGTAGAATTTAAGTTTAGCTAAAAACATCTGTAGTTCTTTTGATTTCAGGAGGACCTCTCTCCCAAATGTCCTGAGCTAAAAGCTCTTTTCCAGATTTTGCCATTAGACAACTCCAGGACTTGCCAGTTCACGAACTTTGCCAAACTGCAGACTCAGTGATTCTGATAACAGAGCAGACAGTTTCCCTGTGGCTATTTCAATCCTTGGGACAGAAAGGAAAATGGCAAAAGTCACATGTGCTTCCACTTAAATTGCTTCTGGACGACAGGAATAAAAGCTAGTTCATGAATATTCACAGGGAAGGAGAAATAGAAACACTAAAAAACTGGATAGGGGACTGGAGGTACAGGGTTAGGATACCTTCATCCTAGACACAGCCTCTGAAGAAATTCTGATGGGGAAAGTGGGATCATGTAGAGGGAGGGAGGTAGATTTCGGGTGTTTCCAGGGAGATTTATTATAGGACATATTGGGAACGCTCATTTCACCTTTCATACCTATTAAGAGGTTGTTTCTTTAAAAATGATACATAAATGAAAGCAATCTGCCAGACCTGCAGTGTTCAGCACTTCAGTGTCTTAGGGACTTTCAAAAGATACGTGCTCAGAGCAGGTTTGGTGCTTTTCTGTAGGTCTGTGGGTTGCAGTGTCTGTGGGTACAAACCTGTGACACTTTGTGACATCAGGAAAAGAAATAGGGTTTTGTGTCCTGCTTATGATCACATTGCCTCTCCAGCTTCCTGAGGTGGAGAAGTCCCCATCCAGCTGCTCCCAGGCTGCTCCTGCCTGCACAGCAATGCTCCAGGTGAGCAGCACAGCCCCTTCTGGGATCCACATTGTGTTCAGTCTCAGTTGTCCAGGCTAGCTTCCAGTACTGTGCTCTCTTGGTGCAGCTGTTTCTGCTGAAAAGGTGCTGGAATACTCTTGGGAGCGGCTGTGCCAGCAGTCCAGGGCAGGTGTTAATCTCCAGTGAAGGGGAGATGACAGGCAGTGGGGCAGGCCAGGGGCTGTAACCTTTGCAGTCAGCACAGCTGGCACGGCAGAGCGACACGTGGCCAAATACCTCATCTTTGGGAAGGCACTTAATACCCACTGTGCTTTCATTTATCATGACACATACCAAATGTGTTATCTTTAACTTGTGCAGTGAGAGGTTTTTGTGCTGGAGATAAAACTCGTGATTTCAGCTCAGTTTTGCAATATCCATCCATTCTGTGTGGGATATAAGAAGCATTTTGTAGTAGGAATAGTTGCAATATAACCATAGGCTCCACTGCAGCCATTTGAAACATTTTGAATGGTTATGGCAAAAAGTATTAGGAAATGCAGTATTTGGACATCACTCTAAGTTAGTGCATGCTGCTCAAGGAGCTCTGCACTAGTCAGATCTTATGCTGTGGAATCAGTCATTCTATCACTGGCTGTGCCTGATGCTCAGTGCTATAGAAGCAGATGAAAAATTCAAAATGCAAGTGTTTGTGCCTGTGTGAATACAATTACAGAAGGAATTAATCTGCAGGAACTTCAAAGAGCACTCTCCAGCAAGCAGAAAATCACAGTTTAACGCATGGAGTCTTCTGTTCCAAGACATTTGTCCGTATTGCCTTACAGGGCACAGTTTGTCTTCCTCAGCATATGCAGTACAAATGATGCAACCCCACTTTCAAATACTCAGCCAGGACACACAGCCCTGAGAAACGCTCATTATTCCTTGGCTTCACTCTTCCTTTTATTTCTTATTTATTCAAACAGATTACATTCCCATTTGGATAGGATTAGCTGTGGTTTGAAAGTATTGCTGCGGTTTGTCCTGTGAACATGAGTGTAGTATTTAGCTGAGTGAGGTCTGTTCCATGACCTGAAACCCCTTGGATAGAGCACACAAGAGTGTCAGCATTTGTATCTAACTAGATTTCCTCTTCTATAAAGGCATGAAGCACATTTGGGGACCTCTTAGGAACTTTCCCATGGGGTAGAACACAGCATTTGGGGGTTTCTTTGTAGCTTTTCTATGGAAACGTGGAATATTTTTCTCCTTTGCTGTTGAGCTTCTGCATAACATTAACAAATGTATTCAGAACAAGCTAAAATGATAGTGCTCAACATTTTGCTCTTGGGGCACACAAGAACGTACTTCAGGGTGACCTGTCTGTGCATGCATGTCCCCAGTGTGCCTCCATCCCCATATGGCTTAATGAAGCCCATATACAGCTGTTTATCAACAGTCAGCAAGGTGACTTTATCCTCAATTGTGTTAATTTTGCATCTTTAAGATTAAAAATAACCAGGTAAGTGCAATAGGTGTGATTTATATTTGTGCAATTTAGTATGAGAGATCCCCATTTTTTTAAGCTTATGCAGTTTGCCTTCTAAATTAATTTTTCAAAATGTGAAACAGGGCATTTAATCTGCTCTGACTAGCTGTGTTGCTCCTATGAACATGAAATATTTTTCCTAATTTCATTTAACAGTTTTATTTTGGATACGAGTAATTTTGTTAGTGTTGGAAACCCATGCACAGTAACATAGCTCTGATGTTGAAGAACTGAAACTCTAATTGACTGGCCCTGTCTCTCTCTGAAGGCAGAGTGCAATGTAAACAAGAAAACAAGAGCCATAAATGGTGAAAAGCTTACTTTTTGGATTTTAACCTCCTGAGCTAGACTACTGAAAATCGGTGCTGGGAACTAACCTCAGCATGAATGCACACTGTTATTTTAATAGGAAACATACAAATCTTCATCCTCTGAAATGGAGATATTAATAAAGCACAGTGTAACTGTTGTATGCTAAGTATGTTTCTTAGCACAAAGTGAATTGTTCCTTGGCTCAAATTGAAGTAAAGTAAGAATTTGTTTATGTTAATATTTACAGGGTGCAAACTAAACTAAGCTCAATGCAATCTCCTCCTTGCTCATTCAGCTCCGGGGAAGCACTTCCAGCACCCCAAAGGAAACTTGTGTCCATCTCAGGCCATCCTTCTGCTAAGGGGGACTCGCTGTACGTGCACTGGTGTTCTGAGGTGGATGCCATGTGGTGCAGGTTGATACCACTAGGCAGGAGGTACACATGATCCTCACACTAACTTAAGCGCCTTTGACAAAGGGCCTGTGAGAACCCTTACCTTCAGGAAAGACATGAGTACCTGTAAAGGCTCCATGTCTGAGCAAAAAAGTTTCTAACCTTCTTAAACATAGTCTCAGGAAGGACAGGAGGTTTTTTTGCCACTTTGGTTTTGTGAAGCAGCAGCCACAGATATACCACAAGATGACAGGTGATAAACCTGAATAGCAGCTGTATGCTTTAAGTCATGCAAACTCAGGCACAGTCAGTTCTTTTCATGACTATGTTTGCTTAAATGAAGTCTAAGACACAGCTTAAAAATTCAAGAATAAGCAAATATCTACAGCCTTAAATGGGAAATGCATGTACCTGTTTATAGTGCTTTGTACTGTACTAATCCAGTATGTTTTTGATGTCCCAAATAAGTCAGTATCTCTTAGTTGTAATTCATGAGCTTGGAAGAAACTTGTGGTTAGTGTTGTATATGACTGGTGCAGAACTCAGCATCAGGAATGTGAAAACTCTGATCTGGTGTCTTCTTTTAGCATTTCTGTGCAGTTTGGCTTTTCTGCCTGTAGCCAAATGTCCTTTGCTGCTTTCAGGATCTTCCTTGTGGTGGCAACTAGTCTTACCAGCTGTACCCCATCAGGTCCTGATGTTGCTGCTCGGTAAATGATAGTCACCTTGCATGGTCCTCTGTACCTGATGTAAGGCTATCTGTAGTCAGAGAGAGACTTCAGTGAACTTTGTGTCAGACCCTTTCCCAGGAGCTGAAGCTACACCAAAGAACCCCCCATTCCCACACAAAATTGGAACAGTCTCAAAACTCTCCATGATCACAACTGATTCCAGTTCCCGTGGTATAGCTTATCTCATCCTGAGTAACACTGAGAACCAGAGCTTACTACTTCTCCAAATTGAACCTAGAAGAGGAGAATCTGGTCTTTGCTTCTATTTTTATACCCTCATGAAAAGCAGTACCTAGTACTTAATAGCAAACCTCTGATTTGTAACTGCAGTCCACTCTCAGAATCAAGGAACTGGAGACTTATTCCTCATTTTCATTTTTCCTAGATTTTCCCCCATCACTCTGAGCCAGTGAATAAATTGCCCCTGTGTTTTCTTGGCTATATGTCCTCATTGTACTCCACAGCTGAAATGAATTCTCAGAGAGCAGGAAACTCTTTTCCCAAATGTATTTGTAGTATGTCCTTATGTTCTTGATAAGGATGGACTCTTGAACTTTTCCTAGCTACCTATATGTATACATTTCTTAAGAAAGTTGAATTAGTCCAATTCCTTGTTTTAGCTATATTACTCTTTAACAACATTCAGATACACATGATCAAGGTGGTGAAACGGTTTTTACAAAAATCCAGCATTGAAAGAAGGGTGATTCTTTCATGGCTTTCTGAGATGCTAAAAGAGGGTACCTTAAGTGTTTTAGCAGTATAAAGTAAGCCAGTGTATTTTTGTATTTCAAATTGTTACATAAATACATTTGAAGCCTCCTGTAGTTATTAGGCTTGTTCAGATGGATCCACAGATATCATGCAGAGCTGCAAAAAGCATTTCATGGTTCAGGCTGGTATCTGGTGCTGCAGTCTTCAAAAGAACTGCCCGATGCTTTCCAACAGCACTTTACATTTTAAGCTATACTCATCATTTTCCAAATACATTCTGAAGGGTGGGTAGCATTTCAGAATGTGCAGAATCTAACAGGCAAAGAGAGGTGAGGCTGCTGTGGCTCTGTGTCTCCAGAGGCACGTGTGCACTCTCTCTATGTGTGTGTGTGTGTATAAACATGGTTACACAGACACACACATGAACACATAGAGGATACACAGCTGTGACACAAATAGGAGTGCCATCCATGGCCTGGCTGGTTTCTCCTCTCCAGCTGTGCAAGATGAAAGTCAAATATAGACGTCTGTATATCACATCTATACACAAATATACCGTGTATGTATGCACATATGTGTTCTCAGTGTAGCCTGTAGCTGCCCCTGGATCCCTCCCAGTCTCCCCAGCTGTTGGCACCTGGGCATGCAAGCCAGTGCAGTGCCCCAAAACAGGGACCTGTCTGCCCAAACTGCTGCATTCAGAGCCTTGTACAAACATCTGCAGGCAGAATAGACTGCCCACAGGGATGGCCCCCTCCTGTGACACCTTGAGGGAGTGATGAATGTCTGTGATAATTAGCTATTAATCAGCCACCCTAATGAAGAGGCTCTGTGCTCAGAGCTGCTGAGGCTCAGGCTGCGTGTCTCAACTGAGACGTTCCTCCTGTTTCTTTACAAACTGGGGGGATAGGCAGGAATCCTCAGGTGAGGTGGTACCTAAAGGTTATGAAATATGCTGTGTTTCTTAAGGACCCTGTTGAATATTTGTTACAGCATTGTCTTTTCCTTTTTTTTTTTTTTGTGGAAAGCTGAGTGTAAATATAATTTCTTTTGATGCTTGAGTTCTGGGATTTTCTCCCACTGACTTCACACTGCTGAGAAAGGGGGCTGCACAGACATAGCTTTTGAGAAACTGTAGCTGAAACCTTGCGCCCCTGTGGCAGATCGCTGGGAGGCTTTCAGGAAGGCTTTGAGCTGTTCAGTGGGAAACAAAGAGAGCACTGGTTTGCCCTGGAAAGATGAGTCGGTACCCTGGAAAGAAGGAGGTCTTGGCATGTGTCATATTCCTCTGAGTCAGCTTTATCACTGAGGAGATTTAATGATAAAAGCATGTTTATTCAAAATACAGATTTACAGGAATGGAATGAAGTCATTTAAAAAGTTAAAATCACAAAAACATATTGCTAAGGGTACACAAGGCAAATTCTTCTTTTCAGCTTTAGCAGTTTAGGTATTTTGTGAGGCTACTTTGCTCTTGCAGCGTGCTCTGCAAAGTACTTATAATTAAATGATGAGTTATGGGGATCTGGCTTTGGTTTCCAAAGAGAGATGCTTTGGGCAATCCCCTCCATTGCTGGCTCAGGAGGGACCAAACTGCTGCCTGTTCCCTGTGTAACTGACCCTGGTCCCTGTGATGGGTCAAAGTCACTCACACCCACATCTCACCACCCTGGATTGGTGAGCATTTCCTCATAGCAGTGGTTTAAGTAGGCATTAAACTGCTCTGGTGTTTTTATACTCAGTGCAGCATGTGACTTACAAGTTTTATTTCATGAGCAGTAACAGTAATAGATTTTTTTTTCTTCTCCATATTAATTGTACTTGCTGCTCTGCAGAGAAGCTACCCCAGGTCTATAAACTCGTGGAAAGAGGAACAGAGCACCTGGGCACTGTGATCTTTTCCTATCTAAAAGATTAACATCTCCAAGGACCTGCCAGAGTCTGGTTTCTTACCGAGTTTGTTTTGTTTTGCTGCACTGGAAGTGGTCTTTGATGGAATGGAAATAATGAAGAAGGAATGCCTAAAAAAAGAGGAAGTAACCTTATTAGAAATTTTGAGCTTCAGATCTGGTTTTGGAACTTGAAGTAGTCAACACTTGGTTGAAATTAAAGTACAAGCCCTTAGGCTGAATTAATGACTGAAACTGAAGGAGAGGATAGAAGATAAACTGACCTTCAGATATTAAAAAATATTATTCTTTTTGCATTTAGGGTGAAAATAGAAAGGACTTCTGTCCTAAGTGGAGTGAAATTAGTTGATCCAAGGTGACCTTTTCAATTCATTGCACTGGTTGTCTGTCCTGTAGGATGAAACAGCTGAGGACCAGAATCGTGGGGATAACATGACCATGAAGGTGTATTGATTAGTAAGATTGTCCTGAGTTGTGAGCCAGTAAACTGCATTTCCAATATCAACATTAGCCTGAAACAGTGAACTAGGCTTGAAATTAGAACAGTTTTCATTACATAATGATGGGAGTGCTTGCAGATAGATGTATGAGATGCCAACCATCTGCTGCACCAACATTAACTGTAGTCCTCAGTTTTGATGTGCCAAATACCTTCTACAGCCTAAGTGTCTGAGTCTGTGGTTATAATACTGAAGGTTGCTTTAGTCATGAGAGCTGCTGATGTGCACTGTCTTTCTCCATGTAAATAACATCATTCAAATAGTTTATTCCTGCTGCTGGCTCTCTTGGTAGGTGTCAGCTGGAAGCAATGCGTTGGCAGTAGAAGAATCACTGTTAGAGTAAAATTGGTGTCATTGCTTCACTGCTTATTTGGTTGACTTTATCTCAACAATTCTTTTCATTAGCTTTGAGAACTATCTTATACAATTCTCTGCTGAACTGCTGAAAGCTCTGGTGTCTTTGGTGGGACAGGTCTGTTCAATTTTTCTTTCAAAATGCAGGGAGGTTCCCTAGGTCTACTGTGTTGCAAACATCTGGTAAGGATTTATTTATTTTTTACTGCAGAAAACACTAGATTGAAATGAAAACGCAAGAACTTGACCTTATTTTAAAACCAAATATTGATTTTTTTCCCCTACTGATAAATGGGCTTTGGCAGTTGGTAATCAATAGTTTCGACCTTTTGAATGTTTGTGGGATGCTACAGTAGATGCAGAGCAATTAATTGTTTCTAGTGGCTGGAGAGGAATTTGAATGTTCTGCTGGGCAATGATTAGGCTTTATGGATCTTTTAACTCTGGTAAGACTCCAAAAATGTGTAGAAACTCTGTTTTGTAAATTAAGATCAGAAACTATTATTAGCTTTTGTTTGCAGTTGAAGCATGATGTCATATTTGGCATAGTGCTAAAGAAAAACTCCCAGCTCGTGGATCTGTTCTTTCTCAACTCGGTGTCTTCGGTGTTTGCTCTTGAGGCCGTCTGTCTCTCCAAAAGAGGAATGGTTTGTGTGATATCAGCTTTCTGAGGGCTGATTTAGTGTTATCATCCTCATGGGAAGAGGGACAGGAGGCTTTGTTTGGAGCTGGTCATGACTGCATGATTTCCAGCCAGCTTATCCTTACATGAAAGCGTCACAGCTTTAACTTTTTATGCTGGTAGAAAGTTCTCTAAGGACGTACCAGATAGACAGGCCTGGGCTTTGTGGGAGGGGGTGCACAAGATTTGCTCCTGCAATTTTTGCCTCTTTTCCCAGTCCTTTTATTTATATTGCTAAATGATAATGCATATTTATATATGCTAAATGACTAATTTAGGGTTAAAAAAGACTTGTGGAAGCATAATATCATGGAAAGCCCCCTTGTGTTTGATTTTGTGAAGCATCACAGATGACAGTGTTCTTCCAAGTTCCATGAAGTTGCAGTGTGTTAATGGCCCTTTTCAAACATCTTTTCCTGTCTTCCTTTTTTCCCCCTCCGGAAGGAGGGTGGGGGCTGCTGGATTTTGGAGTTACTACGTTAAGTAGGAGTCACTGTAGTTGTGGAGGAATAATTTGGTGTGTAGTAAGTCTCTTTTTGGTTATTTGAAGTTTTCCATAATATTTATTTGAATAAAGTTTGAATCTACAAAAAGCTCGAAACCCTCCTGTGTATTGTGACTGTTTAGTTTACTTTTGCTACAGTCAGGTATAAACAAAGTCTGTTCATTGGAAAGGCAAGTATAAGGAAAGGGGAAAACTATTTATCATTCAGTCAAAAAAAGATTCTTTCAAACCAGTGACACGATCAGTTTGTAAGGACTGTCTTACTAATTTTCTGAAATTATTGTTTTTCAGTTCATTGGCCAAGTATGCATGTTTAACAAGAACATTGTAGGATTTGCAGTTAAAGGTAAAATACCTTTATAAAAGGTATTTATCAGATGATTGCTTTCTGTGTTTTGTTTGCTGGCTGAAACATCCCCCTTACAGTTGTCTGTAGAAATGTTGCCTTCTTTAATGTGGGGAGTTTCTTTCTCTTACACGGTTGACGTTTGAAAGACAGATGAGCCAAAATACAGCATTAAAATAACGTCAGCTTTACAGCCTGGTAACTTGTGAATTAATAGGACCATAAAAGTAAGCCTCACACTACTAGCAAGCAAGCCCTCCCCTCTTCCTAAAGGAATTGTACATGTTTATAGCTACGGTGTACCCCGAGAGGAGGCATTTTACACCGTTGTCGTATTGGCCAAAATAGAAGAAATACTAAAGAAGTAGACAGTGCAGAGATAAACAGAAGGGTAAATATTGAGGAGCTGGAATTTACGTTTGTAACTCCCCATTAAAGCTAGATGTCATGAATGAAACGGCTCAGCCTCGCAGGCGTGTGAACAGAAGAGGCAGCCCAGTGAATTACCTTTGTTGTGGCAATGGCGAGGCAGAGCATTGTCAATAAAAATGGGCTGATGCTGTTGTGTCTCAACCTCAGATGGCTCCTGCCAGAGCGAGCAGTCGTCCCTGCACGTGCTTTGCAGCATTCCCTGTCCGATCACCGCCGTGTCCAGCGCTGGCACCAGCCCTTGGGCCTGCAGAGCTTATGTGTGGCTTTTGTCTTGCTGCTGCCCACTGCAGGTTGGAAATTCTCCTGGCTAGATCTCATTGCAGAGATTAGTACAAACCTTCCCCAAACGGTAATGATTTACAGAAAACACTTGACAGCTGCGTTTTGTGGAAGGCTTTTGTTGACATTAATTTAAGATAAACAACATAATTCCTTGGTGGTTTTGCAAGTCTTGAGCAATGGCATGATTTTGGACTATTCTGTTTAAAGCCTTTAGAGTGTAATGGCACTGTGTGCGTTGTGCAAGTACTGTTGATTTGTATGGGCTTGTTTAAACTCTTAACAGGTGTCTTAAAGGCAGTAACACCTCCAGAGCTTTTTGGAAATCATTATTGTATTGTAGTGAGAATTAAACAATGTTCATCTTCCATGTTCCTCTAAAAGTTCTGCCTCAAATATTCAGCTTAGCCTGGTAACAAGTCCTGATGTGACCTGTCCCTCTTGCTATACACGCTACATTTTTTGCATGTGTAGTGAAGCATTTGGTCAATTTTTTTCTGTGTAATATAACGTGATATTAAAATATTCAGTTTTCTTGGCTCTACAGAAAGTAACTGCTTATGAAGTATTACCTCTCCTCTTTGCTTCAGTAGCTCTAGCCTGGATGGTAAGAATCTCATAGTGTTACAAAGCATGGGATCATAACAAAGCAGCACCAAGACAGTTAACAAATGTCACCACTCCACCACAAAAATGTTTTGTAAATAAATAAGCCATTTTAAAGGGTACACCAAAAAAAAAACAAAAGAAAACCCAACAGCTTTTACTATGATAACTTTTTTAAAACTAAACTTTAGGAGAGGTGAAGAATGTTCTCTGTAGAACTCTGCTCACACTAACTGTTTTAAAAATGGCTTTCCAAATACAACAGCTGGATTTTGTGTGTGTGCAGATGGTCTTGGTTTCTAACTAAGGTAATACTTCAGTACAGGAAATTCAGTATGAAAACTGTAATGTAAATATGAAAACTGTAATGTAAATATTTTTAATCTCCTACTATCTATCTGGACATATATATCTCAAGTTCTGAATGTGCTGTCAGATGGTATAGGCTAATGTTTCCTGAGACTTTGTGAGACATAGGATGTGGCAACTCTCTGAGCCTGTTTTGTGCTCTGCTTCATATCTTTCCAGATCAGAAGATATTGGGATTTATTTTCTCTCCCTGCTCCAAGTATTTGCAACCTCAACCGCCAGCAAAGAAAGGGTAAAGAGTTACAGTGCTGAAGGACATTCATGCAGGAATTCATCTAAATTCCTGCAGCAATTAATATATCTACTGGGGATTCATCACATTTCTGAGTACTAAATAAACCTAGACATTTGCAGTTGATATTAAGATGCCATTTGTCTTACAGCCCAGCATGATTGGGTTTTGTGGCTCTCCTATCACATAGTCAATAAGGGAATCAAGAAAATGATTCTTGGCTCTCTGCTACTTTGCTGTTTAATTGCTCTTCACAGTAGTTGGAAGCAGCTTTCGGTCTCTTATTGACACTTGTTTAGTCCAAAATAATTGTGAAAATCAATAGCCTACAGAGCATGTTACTAGCTTTAAAAGACAACTCCCACACCCCAGGCTGAATGTCCACAGAAGGTATTTTGTGAAGTTCTCTGTCTGAACTTCTAACTTAAGCAGTCTTTGCGTGGAGCCCCAGATATGCTAAGTTGTTACAGGATGCTTAACATAGTCCATTAAGGCGTTGAACTTTGCCAGCTTCTAAACAGAATATTATACCAGAAGTGTTTCTCTCTTTTTCTTTTTCCTCTTTTCTTCCTGAGGTTCAGTAGTTTCATTTGGAGTCAGAAACACCTAAGGCTCTTTTATAGTGCTTCAGGCAAATAGTCATGCAGTTCAAGTTTCAGCAGTTTGTAGTAAAGAATTGAATTTAAAATTTCTAGAAATGTGATACATGCAGGTTTATTTTCTTCCTTAATTGCGCTTCTTATATGCTTCTGATGGTGGATTTGTATAAAGGAGCTCCAAAAATGACAGTAACATTTCCTTACCTTATTCCTGATGCATCTGTTCCCAGTAGTATCTGCTGACCTTTGTTATCAAGTTAAGTTTGTGCTGCACAATGAGCTGATTTAAAACAGGGACTTTAATTTATTGATTGCGAACTGAAGTTTTTTGTCATTGGCCCTCATTTTCACACTGTTCCGTCTTTGTTCTTATTTTCTAAAAACCCTTGAATGGTTATTCTTTACTGCCATTTCAGTACATAAAACAAAGCAGGAGAGGTCCAAGTCCCTACTACGCTGCCTCCCAGGATATCGTTCACAAATCAGGAAGAGGAAAGTTGCTTGTAGAGGATTGTCCAAGTGCCAGAGATGTCCTCACTGGACTACAAACTCTGTAACTGCACCAACTAAAAGCACTTTTGAATTTCTGTAATGCAGGGTGAGTTTAACTAAACTTGGGATTTCTTTGGTTAATTGAATGCATGATGGAGAAAACCTGTAGTGATTATTCCATGATGGATGCCAGGAGAAATTTTTAATATTTCTGTGAAATGAGAGCAGTTAGGTTGATGAAATACAGTCTCCATTTTCACCCTTTTCTCATCATGTTCGTGAAATCTGAGCACAAATACAATTGTTACTGATTTGTTCCTCCACATCTTTTGACATTGGAATTAGAGTGGCAGGAAATTCAGTTGAGACACTGTTATTTTTGTTCATCATACAGAGTTTATATTTTAAAAATAAATAAAGTTATTTTTACAGAAGGGCAATAATGTGTGTGAACATAACAGAAAAATCACAGAGGAGACATCAAATCTTTAAATGTTAAATAAACTGCTTTACAAATTAGAAGAGTTATGCCAGTTCCCATCCTGAGACCTTTCTGCACTGAGAGTTTGGAGGACTGAAATGGGTGTTTTGTGATAGACTGGCAATAGGCAACAGCATATATTTCTGCTTTAGCATTTTTCTTTTTTTCAAATGCAGATGCAGACACATAAAGAAAATTTCCCTGTGTGCTCTTCAAATTAATTTCTGCTGTATCCAGAATAATGTATTAGACTTTAAGGCAAGAATGGAACACGATGATTCAGGCTTACCTCTGGTGAGGCCAACTGTTCCTTCTACCCCAGCATCTTGAAGCTGAAATAAATCATCTTGTGATTTCTTTTTCATAAGTACAAATTAAATGCAAATGAACACTTACACTAATTTTTGTTAGATACACTGGCTCCAGATGTCAGGTACATAACCTGTTTGAAAAATTGATCCCTTTTTTCCCCGTAGCCTTTTTGTGCTGAATGGAAGATGTGCTATTTTGGACTGGATGCCCTAACTAAATGTTTGCTTTAACTTATTCATAGTAAAGCTAAGAAGGGATTTATAAAAAGAGCCAAAAGCCTGAGAGCCTCCTGGTCCCCAAAATTCTGTCCTTTGACTGGCATAGAGGCTTAACTTGAGGGCAAAATAGGTACTCCCTGTCATCTGATACCATCTTCCCATCCCAGGAATGGTTATGTTAAAAATATGAGTGGTCAAGGGAAAAGCATTAGAAAAGCAGGACAAAATCAGAACAAGAGTGGAGAAAACACTGGCTCAATGGTGACAGGATAGGGCTGGGCACTCTTACCAAAGAAACTGTCTTTTCACTGATTGTATTGTGTAGAAGGGGAAAGGGCACTGGATGCTTTTTGTAATAGGGTTGGGCTTTTCAGGCACATGCACAATTCCATTGTGGTTTCTTTTTCTGGCACAATTAGCACACAAAAGCAGAAATTTGGTTTTATGGGTCAGAAATGCACAAATGCTTATATGCACAATGTGCACACCTCTGACCACACATGTAACTTACATTTCTGATACAGCAAATTAACAAGGGACAGAGTTAGTAGTGAAGGTCAAAATCTAATAAGGTTATCTGCTTCAATGTAATGCATTTCATTTCAGTACAAAAATGGTAAAGCCAGACTAGACATCTAAGCCAATACACAGGCAAAACTAATGAATACATTTTGTACTGATGGACACAGTTTGTCTTGCTCAAACTCCTTTGGCTCCAGGAATAAAATAACTATTGACCTAGTTCTAAAAATATAGAGGATCAGGTAATATCTTAATTCTGATTTATTTGGTTCAAAATTTGAAATGCTATCATTTGCAGCTGGAAGATAAGCGGTGGTAGGGAACAGTGCCATCATGAAATGCTGCAGACTGAAAAAAATCACCTGCTTGTCCTGGGATGCGTGCCATTGCTGTCAGACAGAAACACGGGGCTGGTGTCCCACCCTCTGAAAGGGATGCAGATGTTTCTGATGGAAGAGGAATTTACCTGTACAGCATAGGGGACCATGCAGCAAGAGGTAACACTTGGCATTTTGCATATGACTTCTTGTATCCAAACACAGGACTTTTTTATTCTTTTTTTTTCCTTTTCTCTAAAGGCAAGCCCACAACCTGGTAAATATTAGAAGCAGATTGCTCATATACTGGAAGAGACTCTTGGCAGCTGTTTGTTTTGGCTGACTCAATTTTAAAACAAATTCCTAACAAAATAATAGAAAAAGTATATGTGGAATATTCTACCTTTGTTTGTCATTTATGTTATCGTGAACAAAGTTTCATTAGAGTTACCATTGTCATTTTTACATGGTAGTTGGGCATCTAGTCAAAATTATGTATAAGTAACTAGGCTTATTCCTGGAATATTCAGGCAATATATGACATTGGTTTTCCTTATTGCCTTTACTTTGCTCTTTTTTTTCTTCTTCCTTTTTTTTTGGGTTGGGCATTAGATTTGAGAACTGGATCCAATGTTTGAATCCAATTATTGGATTATTTCAGTTACTCCCCTCAGCCTTTTCTGCACAATCCTTTGATTTCTTGTATTGAAAGTGGGCTGCAGTTAATCTTCCAAGATGGTTTTACTGAAAAGGGAAATTGAGTGAAATTGATGTTTCCCCATTTTTCTCTGCCTCCTTTTAGAGGTGAGACAGCAAAATGAAAATCAAAATCCTGGAGTCTGCAGATTGTAGATATCAATCTCCTGCAGTCCCCAAACACTTGCTTCAGCAAGCTCCTACCAACAGCCAATTTGTTCTGCAGGATATTGCAAGATGATTTTTATTACCTCTGTTGACAACCAGTATCTATTTCCCATGTATGCAAGAAGATTTATGGACCCTGAGCTGTCACCTTGCCTCCCCTTTGAACTTGCATTCTTGGATGAAATCTGGACCTTCTGTCAGAACTTCTTCCTTCCATATTTGTTTAATTTCATGCTGAGTTGACTGACTTCTTGCTCTAGACTTTGCCTTGATGTGACCACACTTTGTTTTCAGTATATAAAGTTGCAGTAAACCTATTTCCTGTTTTGTTGTAATTCTTTAATTTAGTACACTTTAATGTAACCGTCCATGTTTTTTTCTTGTGTATATAATATCAAATAGGGAAGAAATTTCAGGATGATTTGAAGGAAAGCTTTATCAGCATTAACATGGGAATAGTTCTGTTATTTCTGGGCAAGGGCCAGCAAATGAGTTATTCAGGACATGATACATGAAGGGGAAACTATTGTAAGAAACTTCTCTATCATGTATAACCCACATAAATTACTGTATATATTCAGAGGAATACTTTCAAGAATTTAAAATTCTTGTTCAAGACTAGAATGAATTCAAAATACAAATGTAAGTTGATTGGACAATCCTGTTGATTGAAGAAGCTGATGGCTTCTAGAGCAATTTAGATATGATGAATTCTTACCAAAGGAAGACAAGCTTCAAGAGATGCTTGACTAGATGGGATTACTCAAGGGCTGACTCCCTTGAGGACCACATCTCCATCTCCAGTACAGTTTGTCTGTTGTGAAGTCACCACCTCCAGAGCCCATGGGCCTGAGGCAGGAGATGTTCCAACTAGGATGACTCCAAAGTCAGGAATTTCTGTTCCCTCTCTCACCTGTTTGCTCAGCTCATTCCCAGCCTTTGCCCTAGCACCCCTGGTGCAGCCCAGTGAGGCACACTGTCATTGCATCTCTAGCAGCAGTGTGTTATTTTGCTGAGCAGGCATAAGAGGAATCGAAGAGTGCTTGTATTTTTAGCAGGACCACATTCTAGGCTGGGGTTGATTTATAATGACTTTTATAAGGATCAGGTTTGGTCAAGAAAGAAAACAAATGCACTTGAAGCACGCAGGCAGGACCCACAAAGGGTTGGTGAGACATGATTTTTGTCATCTCTGGCAGGGCCTCTTCCATGTTGTGCAACTGGGATCACTGGCATACCTTGGCCCTTTGCTCCAGGGACCCCTTGGAGCTGTGATGAAACACACATGTTGCCTCTGACTCGAGGATCCTCTGTTTCTGAGACTGGATTACTTAGCTTGATGCAATGGGAGCTTGGGAAACTTCTCTGGTAGTGTAGAGGACTTCCTTTCAGTCCTGCAGAGATGCCAGCAGCCAGACTTACTCATGTGATGACCTAATTTGTAAGAGTGCAATTACTCTTCCTCCTTTTCACCACACTGGCTTGCCCAGTGCCTCAAACCATAACATTTTTATTCTGCAAAGTGGAAGAAAATAACATCTTCCTCTGAGATACTTAGTCAAAATAAGTACTTCATTTGAGGCTCACTGGTGATCAGGAATGTTGAGAGAAAATCTGATGGAGGGATTAATTGTGGTTTTGGGAATGGGATATATTTGACCTTAATTGTGATCTGATCCTTAAAAGAACAGAGAAAAACTGGGCATGGTTCAGGTTTCTAATGTCTAATTTTTCACTGCTGATAGTGGGTCTAAGCATTTTGCTGGACCTTAGGAATAAGATCTTAGGTTCATAACAGGTAATTCTGTAGACATAGTTCAGTAGCTGTCAAAAAAGAGGGAAAAAAAAAAAAGGAGTTCTAGAGAAGGAACAAAGAACAACCAGACACAATTTTTGGAGTGGTTGCCTGATCTATCCCTCCTGTGCTTTGGTTTGCCTGGGAGTAGCCTCGGGGCCCTCAAGCTGAAGTTGTTTTAGGTGAAACTCACTCAGAAGGTGGACTTCAACGTGGAGTCTTATCTGTTCCAAAACAATACTGCCAAATAGGTGTATGGGGCCAGGTGCTCCCCTCTGCACACCAGCCCCTATGGTGTTGGAGATGTGGGGGTGGCTGGAGAGGCTCCTCTCTCGGGGGTGGACAGCAGTGTGCTGTGTGGCTGCACTTGCTGTGCCCTCGTGCTCCTCTCTGGGTGTCTCCAGGGTATGGGGACCTGACACTGGGCCAGGCTACACCTGTGGTCTGTTCTGGTTGGGCAAAGGATGTCAGGACCTTAATTTTAATGGAGACACTAACAGAAATATTACTGAGAATTACTGAAAAATAAAAATGTTTTTCTTTTTAGGTCATTTGATAACTAAGGACATTACCAGGAACAATGTATTTGTTGTATCCCTTTCTCCATGAAAGAGAGAGGAACATGCATCCTGTAGCTAATACAGCCCACATCCCTTATTAAGGACAAGCTTATCTCTCTCATGAGAATTAGATTTACTGCTGCTGTTAGCAAAGGCCTGGGAACGGGTTCCCCTGACTGAGCTGCTCTCCAACTCTGTCTGTCCTGGAAGTTTTCCCTCTGTAACCTTTTCATGTCAGAGGACATTTTCTTCTTCCTGGTGTTGCTCCATCTTAATTCATTCTGTCCTATGTAACTTGAATATAGTGTCCTAGTTAATTGTCACCATCTCTCTGTATGTAAACCACAACAGTTTTTTTCTATTGCATCACAACAGTGACTGAACTCTGGCTACTTGAAATGTGCCCAGAAGAAGACACCTAACTCAGATCCTTTTAGTTACTCTCTGTCAGTCACTACTTCTATTTGCTAGTTCCACATGTTACTTGGAATTACAGGACCAAAGAATGGTTTGGGTTGAAGGTCTCTTAAAAATCCCATGGGCATGGGATCCCTATCATGGGCAGGGACACCTTCCACTAGACCAGGTTGCTAAAAGCCCCACCTAGCCCAGCCTTTAACACGGCCAGGAATGCAGCACCTACACCAGTGCAACCTGTTTCAGTGTCTCATCACAATCATCAAACAATTATTCCTCTGTGTGGTTATGCATATTGTTGAGTTTTGTTAAAGCTGTTTTTCCCAGTGGTTTGTTCCGTAATGCCCCCTTAATGGATTTGGTCTGTTCCTGGTTGCCCACACCCCTGCCCCATTGTCTACGGATCTGACCCCACCCCTGGACCATGAGCCGGGGCACAATGCCCTAATGGTGACACCCCCGTTATCATTCACTTTAAAAGCTTGGGGATTGGGGTCCTGTTCCACTTGGGCACTGCTCTCAGAAGAATAAACATCTCTGCCTTAGGGCCTTCTCAGATCTTTATTTCAAAAAACCTCGATTCTGAGGAACCAGGGACCCTAGAGAGGGACTCCTGACCACGGGACCGGGGAAACAGCCAGCGGGGCTACCCCGGTCTGCAGAGTCACTCTGTGTCCAGTTTCCACTTCCCCTGTTTCTTTTTTAAGACTGTTACCACATGTTACTACATGCCCATGGGAAAAGTCCCTCCCCAGGTGTCTTGTAGCCCCCTTCGGGTACTGGAAGGTGCTGTGAGGTCTCCCTGAAACCTTCTTTTCTCCAGCCTGAGTAAACCCAGCTCTCTTGGCCTGTCTTCATGGGAGAGGGGCTCCAGCCTTGTGGACTCACCCCAACAGGACCATGTCAGTCTTGTGCTGGGGCCCCCAGAGCTGGGCACAGTACTCCAGGTGGGATCTCACCAGAGAAAAGTAGAGAGGCAGAGCAGAGTAGAGGGGAAACTTAAGGTCCTGCACTTTGGTGACTTGTTTTATCAGTCTCAACTTGCTGGGAGTGGAAGGTGTATATACAGTTTGTGTTTTCTGAGCCACAAGTGTGCGTGAAACTGCCTGAGAAGCACACCTTGGGGACAGTAAATTACAGGGGTGTTTCAAGTTGCCCCCAATTTCCTGACACCTAACAGCCATTCCGTTTGAGGCAATTCCTTGGTGCAGTGCCCAAGCCATGTGCCGTGAGGCTGAAGGAGGGTGTCAGCAGCAGAAGGTAGGCAGCAGTTTGAGAGGAAGTGGGATAGCTACAGATGCACAGAACATCTGAAAATCCCTGATTGCTCCAATAATCAAAGAAGTGAACATTTGAAAACAGAGCACTCTGCAGAAATAGTGAAAAACTTGAGGGAAGGCTCTGGCTCCATGCTCTCAAGCAGTTTTTCTTTCTCATCCGGGTATCCTAAAGAACTGTCTGCCGTGGCCCTATCTACATGAGCAGTGAGGTTTTTGCAGATGTCAGTCCTTTTCATTCCAAGGGCATAGGCTCTGGTATCAATCTTGGTTTTTTAATATAAAAATGATTAATTACTAACATGCATATGCCCGTATAGTAGGAATGGTGCTGATCTGGTGGTGAGCTGTCAATTCTCCCCCTCTCTCTCCTTTTCTCTAATTTATGTGCAGGCTTTGGCTGCCATCCCTGGAACCAGCTGCTCTCGGACTGTGGAAGATCTGATGCCAGCAGCAGCATCTGGATGCCTGGCACAGCTCTTTGAACAGTTGTCTTGATTTCTATTGCGGTCAGCGTGCAGCTGGAATTTCTTATCCTGCCTGGGCGATTTTTCTCTTTGGCTCACCTTGAATTATTTGGAATTTATGTGTTTCCATCCCATGGGGGAAACAGGACTCTTTGCAGTTACTTCTCAGTACTTGCGTAAAGGGTCCTTGTAGCTGAAATAGAAGGAGAATTCCCTTCTGCCTTTATGTTTGTGTGCTTTTTACAGAAACACACTAAAATTTACTCTCACCCTGAAGCTATTACACACCTACAGAGCCCATGCTGGGACTGAGTACAAAAGGAGAAACTTTTGCAGAGATGGCCGCAATTTTTTTAAAATATGTTTTGCATCAGAAATTTCTAATTATACAAGCAGAAACTTTCTACGTTCTGTATTTTTTTGGATCTAGGGTCGGATTCCTACTGGCAGATACAGATATGAGAGCAAAAAAAACCCCTATTAATTAGTAGTGATGGACCTCTCCCACCCCAGCATCTGGGTATGAGGAGCTAGGTTCAAAGTCTTGCTCTGCCCAGTTCAGTGCTGTGACAACCTGGCTGAAAATTCCGTGTGTTTTCCACAGCAGCCCTTTTTTCAGTCCAGCTGAAATGTAAACGCCATAACTTGCTGAGTAGCGTGTGTGCCTGAGGGACAGCAGCCAAGGGGCTGAACTGTCCTGAACCAAGGGGTGAACTGGGGAGATGGAGGAGGATGTGTCTGTCCCCAGAATGTTAAAGAACTATGTTTTGTGAGGCAAAATTAGGTATCAATGCTGCAATTTCTTCATTAAGGGTCTTGTTTGTGGCCTGGGACATACCCAACCACTCACTCTTTTCTCATGCTTCCTTACTTTTTACTGCATGTGGGTCCAAGATGTCAGGGGTGCAGGTTCCATCATCCTACAAATATGCCTCCACTGCCCTTTGCTGTGCTGCAGCAGATCCTTGGCTGGCAGCAGTTTCCTTGGTCTGCAAGCAAACACACAGCCCACAGCAGGAGAAGCCAGAGGATTGCTACCAAATTAGGAGACCGGGTTGCTGGCTAGGTTAGCAGAGATACCGTGGAAAAGTAAAAGACAGCTTTCACATCCACCAGCTGCTCTGAAGAGGCCTGAAGTAGTTTCTGGAGCAACAGCTATTTTTGGGATTTCAGTGGAAGTGAGCAAATGTTATTGGGTTGCCTGAGGCTTCCTTTACTTAGGGCTGGGTGGTCGTCACTTTTGGTGCCTTTGGACAACTTTTTTTTGGAGCAAAAACTTCTCTGTGCACCAGATGAGATTCCTAAACTGCACTGGGGGAGTCCTTGGTGGGAAAACACAAAGCAGGGTGTTGGCACTTGTGGTGTGGCTGTTGCTGGGCTTACAGCTGTGGCCACAGTGTGAGCTGGGGGCCTGGCAGGCTGTGCCCTGCCCAGCTCCTCTGCTCCCCTGCTGTACTGGGTGGAACAGAGGGAGAAGGGGCTTTGGCCTCCTCGGACTCTTGCATCTCTATGGAAGTAGCCAAGGAGCCAAAGGGAGCTTTTTGCAGGTGATTACTTTGAGTTCCACCACCGTGAGTCATTGGTGGCAGAAGAAGGAAGGGAGAAGCTGACTGTGGGCAGCTAGGAAAAGCTGCTGGTCCCATTGAGAATGGACAGGCTGGGGACTGCTTTCATTTGTCCTCACTGGCCACTGTCACCCGAGGTCCCTCCCAGCTGGCACTGATGCCCCTGCCTCCCCATGGCTAGCCTCTCCCAGGTGATTTTGGGGTGCAGATCAAAACAAGGCAAAAGTCTTGGCAGCAGGTGTTCATGGTAGCTTTTACCTCTTCAGAATAATGGGCTTTATTTGGCTTTTGACCCAAAAAGGTTGGGGCACCTTTAGCTCATTTTGTGCTAACAGCAGGTCAGCAGCGTTACCCGCAGGACTTTCTGTGATCTTTCCTACCTGCGTTAGCTCGGTATTTCCCTGGCTTGGCAGATGTGTTAACTGAAATAATAAGCGAGGATGTGACTGTGGTTACACATGGTGCTTGGCAAGGACTCTTTGTCCTGTACGTTAGCCACAGATTTATCCTTCTGCTATGCGTACTGTCAGTTTTTAATTTCCTCCCTTTGTTCTGTATTCCAATTTCCCTTCTTTTTTTCTTCATTATCTTCTCCTTTGCCTAGCCTTGCTTCTCCCTGTGGTTCAGTGACTGCTGTCTTTTACCTTGGATCTCTCCTTAAGCACCAGTGAGAACAGAGAGTGTTCACACGTACCACACACAGACATTTCCTACACACATACGCACACACCGTGCACTGGGATCCCTGCCCATGAGGACATGTGCACATGCCCAGCTATGTCTGACTGGTTTTGCACCAGTAATTTAACCTAAGCCAACCAGCTTTTATTAAACCCACAAGTGTCAAATAGGGCATAGCCACGAACCACAAACCATGTGTTTCTTCTGTTCCACCACATGCTGCACTGCCTGTGTCTTGCAAGTAACAAGGATATGCCCCTAGGGAAGATACAGCAAGGTGGGGTGTTTACTAGAAGACGATCTTGGGATTTGTAGTTTGGACTGATCATACTGCTGATAAAAATCTGTGTATATGCTCTGTGCATTTCAACTATCAGCTGTTATTACTTTTTTTTTTTTTAAACAGACATTTTTTTTTCTTTAGCAGGGGAGGAGTAATTTTTGAGTATTTTGTAATACTGCTTGTAACTTAAAGGCAGGTTATCTGAAACATGAAGCTGTGTGCTAATTCCAGCTCCATTCTAGAAAATACACTTTTAGTCAGGAGGATCCAGATTCCTGGGTGTTATCCAGAGTTCAGTCCAATGACACTTTAAACAGAGACAGAAAAAAGAACAATTTCAGTAATTTTTCTTTCTGGCAGGCTGAGAAAACATGGAAGGTTTTCTTTTGTTTTAATGTACAATTTACTTTGTGCCATACTGAACTGACTCTGCTGGTGATATATACCCAATCTAAAAACCTCTCTTAATTTATAAACTGCTTACATTGGAGAATATCCTTCTCCAAAATTGTGTTGCTCTTTTTAGCTCTGTTAGTGTTGGTGTATGGAGGATGACTGACGAGAACTGAACATTAACAATGATCTTAGGCTGCCCTGCAGAATGGTAATTTCTATCTGAAATGTCCTTAAAAATATGCTGTTTGAGAACTTGGTAACATGTTAATAGTTGTGTTAAAGAGCATTAAGCTCTACTCTGACTTTTATTGGAAAGAGAGATCAGTTTGAAATAATTTTCATTATAGGAGAAGTAGTGGACACTATTTTGTCTCCCACAGACCTGACTGAGCACACAAGGAGGGTGAATGGCTATGGCAGGTCCTCCCCATCCCTCCCAGCTGTTGGTCAAATCTTCATTTCCTTGACTTTCCATATTTCTAAAATTCAAGTTTCTGTTTCTTTTCTGACTGAGCAGTTCTAGTCTCATAAGATTTTTATGAAATAAAGTCTGGACTAGTTATGGAAAACACAGGCAGTATATTGAACACCTTAGTAACTTTTCTGAAGGCAAGATAATTTCATGATTAATTATTACTTGCTGTTGCAAGATTTGTTTTCCTCATACTGAGGGAGGGGCCTATCATAAATCCATCTAACGTTTTGGTCCTGGTTATCAGATCAGAAATGCTGTGGCCATGTGGATTAAAGCACTCATCCAGTGTTGACTTCTGCTCTTTCAATATTTAGGAGTTTACCTTATGCCAGCAAGATTTAGATTGTGTCAGATGTTCTGGCCTTCTGCAGCCTGCATAACAGTATAATGATCTGGCTTATTCAACAAAAATGTAATTGTGTGTCTGTTCCTGGCCTGGATCAAATTTCGATTGCTGTCTTATCCAGCAGTGTGCAGGATGAATATCATGGAGCATGGAACCACCTATGATCAAAGACTCTTCCTGGGTGTATTTTCATAGTTTTTGCTATGACTGGATTAGGAATTAAAGAGTCCATAGTGAAGTGTAGATCATCACTAGCAAATTTCAGAGTTTTATCTGTTAAAATCTGTGTTATTCATACTGCTTTTGGTACTTGGCATGCAGGGTCAGTCAGGCAACTCTGCACTTTTAAAGATTCCAGTGATAAGCCCCTCTGTTTTTGCATCTGCTTGGCCTGGAAAGAGTTGACGTTTTCGTGCCATGTGAGCTGACTGTGTGCTGCACTTCTGTGTGTGGGACAGATGTTTTCAGCTATTGGAAACAGAGGTTAAGAAAAAATAGTGGTGATCTTAGTGTGTCATCTCACTTTATTGCAAGTGACAAATGGAACAGTAATATTGGTTTCATAATATTTCAGGCATGCTTTCTGACCACTGCGTTACTACTCAATCCTGAATAGTCAGGAATTTCAAAGAATAAAAAATTAATTTCAAATAAAAAAAAAAGAAGAGTTTTTAAATTGTCTTGCTGTGTCAATTTAGGCCAAAGTAGAGTACTGAGCAATGTTATATTTTAAACCATAAAATTTTTGCTTTCAGTGGTGCTGTGTAATTGAGCTGCCAGTCTACCTCAGTTTATTTTTCTATGATTTTGTCACTGCTTCTACAGAAGTAGCATAAAATACTCATTTTCCCTGCTGTGGTTAAGATTCATCATCTTGGGAAGGTTTCATTTTTCCTTCCATTTCCATGGTAAAGCAGTGACAGATCAAAATCATATCATTGAATACTAGCTAAAATTTTTTAAATTGACAAAAACCGTCAGTCTAAAAGAGAAGCCAGCTTTGCCATAACATCTGTTTCTTTCAAGGAAGCAATAGTTTCATTTGGGATGGAAAATATGTATTTATGGATATGAGAATGTTCTTTTGTGGTATTTTGGTGCATTTGCTACATTCCAACAGTGCATTTTATGTTACTGCAGACAGTTTAATGCTATAAAAGTGCTGCTTGTGCTAACTGGTAGATGATTTACCTTCATAATGCAATTCATACCCCTAAGTGTTTTTCACTGTAGCACATTTCCCCACTAATCCTGTTTTTGTTACTTAAGCACCTGTATCATCCAAAATGGGTGATTGCTATAAGCATTAAATTCAGGGGGAAAAGCTCTGTAAAAGGGAGTTGCTAAATAACATTTGTCCAGGCTGGGACAAGCTCTGCTGCTTTTGGTCTCAAATTCTTTTGAAGACCTTTGGTGAATTTATTGAATTGTTATAATCATAAACCAATATTCTCAAGAGGAGAGGTGACAAGGAAAATAGCCAGGCACTGATTTTGAGAGGAGAAAACTTATTGGCTGGACCATCATGGAAAAGGCCATGAGAGCAACACCAAGTAAACCACGGTGGGTTTGGTGAACCTGTGCTTGAGGATGCTGACTGACCTCATTGCTGTGGGCCTGAGCACGTGTGGATGCCCATGGGTGAGATGAAGTATGGTCAGAACAGGACAGGGGAGGAGACAGAGGCAGGAGGTCAGGCACAGCTGCTCTGTGAGCTTGGAGAGCCACTGGGGCCTGGGACCACAGTGGCACAGAGGACCCGTGCTGGTAGAGGACCCGCTCACTTAATGGTGAACATTAAGTAGGCACACATTACGACTAAGACTTTCATGTGAAGTGTGGGACCTTTCCAGAAAATTGTGTATTACCAGCGGGAGGCTGGAGTACATATGTTTACTTAAAAGACTTGGTTTTGCTCAATTTTTAATGCATTGATCTTTCGTCTTCTTTTCACTGTTTCTATTTATCTATTAATATCTTCTTGGGTGGTAAAACCAGGCAAAATAATTCTCAAGAAGTGCAATTACTGATAGTGTGTCAGCTAGAGAAGTATTTATGCTGTTCTTGTTGGAATGATCTTAACAGAAAGACAGCAAACTTTGGACATAGGCAGATCAACAAAAAAAAGGGTAATTTATTACACTTGGCTGCATTTGTTGTTGTAGTGAGTGGGTGTGAGAGAAATATTTTCATGATTAGCCTCAGATTCAGGGCATGGCATTGGATCAGATTGTTAATAATAATGTCTATCTGGTCTCAAGTTACTATGCTTACAGCATAGGTTGCCTACAATAAATAACTTGTTCCAGGGCATAAAACTTCATTGTTTCCAATTCCATTTTGTTGCAAGTCTTCACTTCATTACCATCAGGTCACTTGTGACAGAACTCCAGCAAGGAGCTGGGACTGTGTGTCTGTGGGTTTTGTGTTCTGGATTCATGGAGAGGGACAGCCTCTCCCTGAAGAGAAGTCCTTGTGGTTGCCAACAAGGAGGTCAGGGCTGCGATAGGGAGCAAGATGGCTAAAGAAGGGAGGAAGGAGATGGATGTCTGTGCTGCTCTGATGCCAAGTCCCAGATGGGTGGCACCGCAGCAGACACCTGCCAGCTACCTGTTTTCAACACCATCCCTGCTCCATGGGGTCTCCGGGTCTCCTCTGTGGATGACCTCCCCCATATTTAAGTCTCCTGGATGATGAAAGTTGGTTCAAAAGCATTAAGTTGCCGGAAGTGGTGTCATATTGTAGCTCTGTTTAGTCTTTCTATAATGTCATGGAATTCACCAAGAATCCCATCCATTTTCAGGTGAAGGAGGTGTCGTCTCTTGTAAGCAAAGGGGGAAAATCCTCTCTGTAGAAAAGAAAGTCAGAGATGATCTCTAGTAGAGTTTCTTGCTCATTTTTTTTCTTTTTCTCTTTTTTTCTCTTTTTTTTTAACAGAGATTAGTGAAACAAAAATACATTTGTAAGACGGTAACTCTGGGATTTTGTAGCATAGTTCAGTAAAGCTCAGAAGGATGGTGATGATATGTACCAAACATCTATCATCCACTGCTGAAAAGACTGAAGAAAAACTCTTGGTGCTATTGGAATGATAGAAACTTAATGCTCTGACTCTGTCAGGCAAAGATATGTGGAGAAAGCTTATTTAAGAGATTGTGGGAATTCATCAGGCACAAACAGCTGTGAAGGCAGCCTTAAATTTTGAGATTGATGGGATTTTTGCAATACAGAACATTTTAATTAGTTAATTTAGGTGCTGGTGCGTTTCTTGTCAGCATGCTGACTTTTGGCACTGGTATCACAGTGTTTGAAAACACTGCATCATATATGGAAGCAGCAATTACCCATGCATGCCCTTGCACTATAAAATGGCCTGGGTAGGCTCGAACATTTCAGTTGTTTATCACATACAGCTGTGGTATGACATGCTGGCTAAATACAGTAAAACAGGAGAAGAAGAATGTGGGACCACAGCCTTCATTTTTCTGAATTGCATAACTCCTTCATTAAACTAATCTCTTTAAGGACAGAGGATCAAATTCTCATCTCTCAATGTAGCTGAAGTTACCCCAGCAAATCTGGAATTACTCGGGAGACTCTCGATCCCTCAAGCCCTTGATCTTTGTGTAAACTCCCATAGCATGAGCCACCTGCTGTGGTGGAAGCTGTCAGGTTGCAGGGAAGGTAGCTGCGACAGCCAGAAGGACCCAGAAACCTTCAAAGTAGCAGAAACAATGAGTTCAAAGTGAATCAACTCATCTGTCTTGTTATTCTGCTTTTGTTACGAATTTTTTGCCCGTTTTGTCCTTTCTCCCATTTAGGGGTTACATTACAAATTTATATATTGCAACATATTTGTGGCCCAGCAGTGAGCCTCCTTAAACACTTATGTCAGGCTAAACTGAATACGTATTCCTGACTGCATCTGTTTTGACTAAACCACAAAGCAAAATATTCAATAAGGAAATAATATATAATGACAGGCAGCAGTAGCAACAAAAACAGATAAGGGGAACTGCAAACATCAAAGACAATCCCTCTGCCAGAGGAGTCACAGTACTTGCTCCATCCTTGCCCTCTCTCCACACCAAGACACCAATGCTTGTCTTGGCTAACAGGAAGCAAAGGCACCTTTATGAAGCAAAACCCAGCACCTCCAGGAGCTATCAGTCTTGGCAGCGCATGCGGACTCTGCAGGACCTTGTGATTGTGCTTGTGGTCATCACTCCATGCACAAAACCCTCTTGGAATAAAGCTCGTGTGGTGCAGAGCCGGAGGGAGCCCTTTGCCCTGGGACAGGTGCTGTGAGGTGCACTTCAGCACGTGGGATGTGACACTCCAGTGAAGCTGCAGGCAGGGGTTTTGCCAAGTGCCAGTTAAAAACATGCCCATGGACATGCTTCATCTTGGCCTGAAATGCCTTCTGGGATGCTTGATAGCCTGCCTTGGGATCAGCTTGTATTGTGGCCTCCACCTTCTCTGTCCATCCTAAGAATGACTTGCTTCCTTGGACAAAGTGTTCAGGCATCATAAGCTTATTAAAGAATTCATTTTACCAGAGTGGTATTGAAATGCTTCAGCCTCTTTTAGCAAAGTCCTTCAAAGCCCATGATTTTCTTTCACAGGAAAGAAGCGAGTAGTGTTATTCTAAATTTTGCCTTAGCTAATCACATATTTTACAAGCAGGTCACCATCTGCACTGTAACGATTTTCTTCCAGGAACATTCCTTTTGTAATATTCAAATGAAATTTTATAACAGAATTGTTTTTCACTTAGCTTTCAGTAATGCTTCAGTAAGAGCAAAAAACTCTACTAGAAAAACCTGCATGTCAGTCAAATTGTGTAAGTCTTATAAATCTTACACTGTAAGTCTTAAAGTATTCCTATAAATGACTTAGTAAGTGAAGAATATTTCCAATGGAGAAATATTTTACTATTGTAACTTTCATAAACAGCAAGTTTTGACTGGTATTTTGCTTTCCCAACAAAATAAAAGCACCAAATACTGATTTTTGAGGCTTTATATCTGTGTGTGCCAATGATGAAAATATAATTAAGGTAATTGAAGCTATTTTTTTCTGGATATTTTATAACATCCCACACAAATTGTGAACTAGATTTTCTGATGCCGGGATTTTTTTTCTTCAGCTGGTTATTCCAGTGTTGCTCTTACTCTTCTAGTACTACAAAATAAGAAGTACAAACTTTTGCTGCCAATTTTGATAAAAGATCCTTGCCTCTGAAATACAAAAAGAAATATTCTTAGCATCCAGTTTCAGAGCTCTGCATTACAGCTGCTTGCCTTGCACCTTGCCCTTGATTCAGCACAGCAACTTCAATGTGATTATTAATTAGATAGTAAGACAGGACTAAAAAAAGTGTCCCTGAAGCAGAGCTTATAGTAAACAGCATGCTTTTCCATTTCTTATCTACATAATAACAGTGCCTTGGGAGAACACCAGTACTTCACAGGCACCACTTCAGCTTCCATCTATTATGCAAGTACAACTAGAGGGAGTTTCAGTGTTGGGTTGGCAGCCTGCTCCTTGGGCTGCTGCTGTGGCCAAGTCTTCTCAGCCTCCTTTGCCTCTCCATGGAGCTATCCCTGCTCTTCACTTTTGGGCTGGCCTCGCAGGTCTCTGGCATGAATGCTGACTTCACTGGGGTTTTTATAAAGCAAGTAGATCAGATGCTAAGGACAGGAACATAGAATTGTAGAATGATTTGGGTTGGAAGGGACCTTGGCAGATCATCTTGTCCATCCCCCTGCCATGAGCAGGGACGCCAGGATGCCCTGCTGAAGTCAGGGTTGGAGCGAATGTCTGGGGACTACACGGCTAACCTGGTTAAATGCATAAATAAAGTGTAAATTTTCATGTCAGCCAGACCTGTGGAGGCATTTGAAGGCCCCGGTAGTGTCACTGGGATGTCCTTTCACCCTTTGGTTTCTGTTATGTTGTTCCTACTCCCCATTTGCAGCTTTGCAGCCTGCACTTTGATTGCAGCTAGAGAATCCCGCAAATTGGCATTTGTCTACTGCTTCCTCAAACTCTGATCTAGCCACTCCTTCTACTCCTCAAAACACTGGTATATGAAGTGGTTTTTCCCCAAATGTCACTTTTAGCTTCTTTCCTACTTATTAGTGACTGAAATAGTGGGAAATACAATCATTGTCATGAGCATTTTGCTCAGTTCTTACTTTTCTTTCTCTTGCTAATGTTTGTTTGTAAGGAATGTTTTATCAGACCTGGATGTGGTGCCAGAGATCTCTTATCTGAGGAGAAGGAAAGAAATCACACCACAAGGCAATCAGGGCCTCAGATCCCCGTGTAAACAACAGCTCATTCTAGTAGTGTCTGGGGCCATATAACCATTTATAACCTGAGGAGGTTTAAGTCCATAGTTGGTCCTTTGGTTTTCTTCCTATACATTTCTGCAGCAATGCTTGATATTTTAATTTCCAATTTACACTCGAATTTCACTTTTTTATGGGTAGTAATACTTGTTTCAGAGGAAATGAAGACGTGGCACTTATGTTTCTATTCGTAATTTACTTATAATGCATAAATTATCTTAATTATTACTTTAACATAGTCTTAATTCTAATTTAACATAACATTTGGATAGAAAATCTGCTGTGTCATTTTCCACAAATTGTTTAGTTGTAGGCATTTAAAAAAATACTAATAGTTTTTATTGTGTCCTGGAAAAATAAAAGGAAAGCACAAATTTTAATGTGCCTGAGTCACTCTGTCTTGTCTATCATATATAGAATATATGATATCATGTAAAAGGAATATCCTTTTAATTGAAAAGGAAAAAATCAAATCTGAACCTCTATGAACCAGCTCTTTTTCTTTCAAGCTTCCTGTCTAGACTTGTAGTTGGAAAAACTCTCCAGGAACCAGCTCTTCCGTTGCTGTCTCTGGCACGGTGCTCCCTTGGGCTGGGTGATAGGCAGCTCCACTCCGTCCATTCAGCAGCATCTCCTGCATCCATGTGAAGAGTCCCAAGAAAACAGCACCACTTAAAATCAGACGTCCACAGGATCCCAGGGGAAAGAGAGAGATGGTTTCCTATCTCTGGAGATGTCACTATAGCGTTTATACGGCTGAAGAAGAAAAGCCTGAGACAGCACTTGGGCCTATCAAGGACTTTGCAATGGTATGTGAGTGTCTGATAGTCCCTAGGTGAAGATCCCCAAAGGGCCTCTCCTTATCTTGTTTGATGGTTGGGGTTTTTTCATCTTATTTATGTGGATTTTTTTGGTATTTTTGCTTAAAATATCAAGGGTAAAATCCTGGCATCCTGCTGCAGTTGGTGGGAGGTTTGCCAGTGGGTTTACTGGAATTCTGTAAATGTAAACATGTTTTCTTCTGAAATGTTGCATTTGATGTTTGTTTGTAAGAACCCCTCCTGCTGGCAGAGCTTCGTTGGGAAGCTTGGCCTTTGGGGCTGCCCCTTGACTGTGGGAGCAGCCCGAGGGGCTTTGCAGCCAGCCTGGCTCCTGAGCTGCTCGGCCCAGCTAGGCTGGGCTAGGCTGGGCTGGGCTGGGCTGGGCTGGCCTCTGCACTAGCCTGGGGCCGGATCTAGCAAGGGTTGCCTCGTGCTGCTTGCTAAAGAAAGCTGGATGGACTCTACAGCTTGGTGAGAAGTTTGTGACCAAACTCAGAGATGCACTGGCTTATGAATGTAAGGGCTGGGAAAGCCAAACAGGTCGGTGTTAACTCCTTATGGCACTTCCAGGTTGTTGGAATCCCCTCTTATCCTAATTGCTGCTTAAACATTGAGATTCGGAGTAGCATACGGGCTACACCCATAAAAAACACAGGCCCTTGCCTTGAGGAGAACTCCTCTGTTCATTGTACATCTGAGTTTGCTTTGTGCATGTGCTTTGCACATAGCAGAAGGTACTGCTGTGGCTCCCTGCATGGCAGAGACCCTTCCTGTGACCTTGTCTAACCCCAGGAACATTACTTGTTTGAGCTCTGAGCTGGTCTTCCTCTCCAGACCTAATTAGGAAATCCTGTTCCCTTCCTGGTTCCTGATGGAGGCTGCTCTCAAGGAGGTGTAGATGCTCCTTCAGCTCTCCCCTTGGCAGCCTGAAGTGCACTGTTATCCCAAGGAGGGTACATTTGGATTTGCAGGCAATGCTAATGCTTAAAAAAGCAGATAATAAGAGTATGAAAGTATTCCATGCCTGAATTTATCATCAAGGCCAACTGGAGAAGATAATTCTTCCAGATGTATTCTGAATGCAAATTTGTTATTTTTCATAATAATGCTATTATATTGTGATCAGAGAAAATCAAAGCAAAGCTACAGTTCTTGTTAAATAGGAATTTAAAGCAGACTTCTAATGGAGAGAAACCAATTACATACACTGTGTAGCCTTTGCACGTGGCTCACATCATTGCTGTTTCTTGCACAGGTCTTGCACATGCTTATTTAGTTTTTTAATACAATGTTTATTTCCCCCCCCCATAATTCCCTTTGGTTTTTTTCAAATCAGGCTTTGCTTCTGACTAAAGGCTCTCATAGACTGTCCTTGTAGCCCAATTCCTCTTGTGATCCTCTCTGCTATGGAGAAATGTTTCTGGGAACTTGGAGAGTATTTGCCTCCAGCATGCTGCAGGATACAGGGCAAGCAAAGTGTTTAATCCATCCTAAAATGGTAGAAGTATATTGGAAACATTGGTTTAGCACACAGCATCCCATTTTACACAGTTTCCTTTTTTCACTCTTCTGAGAAGGAAGCCAGTGAGGTTGTTCCCTGATGTTCTGGCAGCAGGCCATATCAGGAGACAGGACCGCAGCCAGGAGAGAGGCAGAGGGAGATAACCTGCCTCAGGTAAGGCCAGGAGACCCATGCAGTTAAATGTTATAAAATATGTATGTCAGAGAGAAGGGTAATAGGAAGGAAACTAAAAGGACTTCATAGGAAAAGGGCTAAATTGTAAACTGTTCCCCTTTTGAAAGTTGAAGGATATTGAGGTTGTGACCTGATACATGATCTCAGAGAGGACTCAGCTCCAGATGTTGTTTTTTCCTCCTTGAATGCTTATTATGAAGAGGAAATGTAAATTTCTTCACTATGAACTCACATGATGATTCTGGGGCTTCCAAAGACATTGGTCCAGTTATTACATTGTGTCCTGTCTGGAGGTGTTGTAAGCCCTGTGCAGAAGGGATAAGAGCACTCATAGCTGCAGAAAGGCTGTAGATTTTGATCCAGACTGAAGTGGGATGAAGTTTAGCAATTAGTTACAGGGTTCTCTTCACTTCCTGGGTGAGAAGGGGGCATGGAGCAGTGTCCTGGTTTTGCTGGATGCAGGAAGCCTTGTCTGCCTGCATGGTGGGCACTGTGGTTTTTGCCGATCCTTCAGCAGCGGTCCCTGCCCAAGGAGCAGGGACACGTTCCCTGGGCATTAATGGTGCCGTGGGTGCCTGTGGCTGTGCCATGCTGATGAGGTTTTGTATGGGGAATGTGAGGGGCATTGGGATTCACACCAGCAGACTTCTGGATGAGGGATATTGGGCTGGTGCTGGGTTGCTGCACTGGAGCGTGATGCCTGGGGTCCCTGGGGTGCCCCATGTTGCCAGCACAGATTTGCTGGTGAGAGGTGTGTGGTGCTGTGGGTGTTCTGCAGCAGGGTGGGACATGGTCACCACCGTGGTGGCTCCCAGAGGAACAGGCTGCACGGAGCTATTGACATATGGTCTGTGCTGCCCATTTCTGGTGCTTCCTCCTTCCAGTCCGTGGTATGTAAAAACCGTCTGCAGCTGCTGAACGGTGCCCTGCTTGCCCTCAGCTCTGACTTCCTGCTTTTCAGACACGAAATGATGTTTTTCAAATGGTGACAGTATGTTTTGCTGTTTCCTCCCTTGTCCCTTGTGCAGCTCCAGCTGCTCTCATTGCTTTCAATAAAGGTGTGGGTTTCAAGCCACTCAACAGAGTTCATAATTTCCCTTCTCCTGTAGCTTTTGTTTCATTCCAGGCATTTCATCTTACAGGACACTGAAGTAGCATTATTACTAACTGAATGTTTTCCAAGCTCTCATTTAACACATCATCCAACTTAGACAGGTAAAGGATATGCAATGAGGCCTCAATCAGGCCATCATGAAAGGCTGGATAAATGGACATTAGCTCAGTACAGTCAAACAGAGTCACTTTAGGAACTCATGAAAATGGAAAATGCTACCTCTCTTCATAGATATATTTCTAGATGATGTTTCAAAAAGAGGATTTTTTTTTTTTTAATGTGAGGACCAGGAGAATCCTGGGCTGAAATCTGCTCAAAATCTGTAAAAATACTTGTCCATACATGTTGTGAACTGGTCTCTGCTTTCAGCCTTCCATTCTGTTTATATTTTGTAATATTTTGTGGTCTAGCTGTTACTGCTCTGTATATATAAGAAACTAATGAAAGTTAATGGGCTTTCTCATCAGAAACCCTTCAGAATGTGTTTTGTTATTCTTGCATGTGCCATCTGGTTTTAACAAGAAGGGCTTGGATTAATCAACTATAACAACTGGTTTAGTGGTATTATATTTCCTAAATAGATCAGTTTCATAAGTATGATTATATTTGGCATGAAGAGCTGGTAGATCTTATTCCTGCATGTGTAGCTTTTCTTTTTTTTTTCAAAGGGAATAAATTCTTTTTTACTCTGAAAAATGTCACTGTCATTGAAGAAATGTACAAAAGATGTGAATTGTGTTTCATCAGGCATCCAAAATCCTCTGACTCCCTATCAAGGCCATTCCTGAAGGAGTTTCTAGAGCAGACATCATTAAAGTCCTTTATCATATAATGAATATACAAATTATCACATATTGTTTCCATATATTTAGAGATTATAGTCAGAAATTGCTCTTTTCCAGGATTTCATGCATATTGCCCCCCTTATCTTTCAAAGATGATGTTAATTTATTTACACTCTTCCTAAACTCAGCTTGAGGCAGATGAGACCCATGTGTGAGTTAATCATTCTAGATACAGGGCATAGATGAGATCTGAACATTTGTTTCTCTTTTTTGTTCTTCTGCTGGCCTGTATTGAGTGTTTTTGCATAACTTATTGTATCAAATAACATAAACAGTCCATTAAGAAGTAGTAAATTTGTGTCAGAGAGTTTGGTTGAACATGGAATAAAAATGATGTACACCTTCAGTGAATAATTTCAGCTGGAAAAACAAGGAGACACTATTGAAAAATCAAAGCATTTGTCATCTTAGAAACTAAATGTTTCATTTGTTGTTTTGTGAAATAGCACTCGACACTGAATAGAAATACAATTTATTTAAAAGAAAGTAAAAAGTAGCCCCTAACTTCCTAGAAGAAGGAATGGGAAAGAATGAGTTGATGAACTTCCTGATTTAATTTTTAGTAGTATTGATTATGGACAGTTATTTCAGGAAGAAAACAGAAATGGCTTCTGTACAAGAAAATTGTATTTTTTGCAATTCTTCCGTTTTTACATTGATTCAGAAAAATCAGCTTATGACATGAATATAGCAATACATGTAGTGTCTCAATGCCATAAGGTGTCAGAATCATTGATCTTCTAGTTTTAAGTATATGTGTGTAATAAATAATACATATATAAACAGAAACTGGTAATGTATATGATCATAGAATGGTTTGGGTTGGAAGGGACCTTAAAGATCATCGACTTCCAACTCCTTGCCATGGGCAGGAACACCTTCCCCTAGACCAAGTGGTTCAGAGCCCCATCCAACCTGGCCTTGAACATTCCAGGTTGGGGCACCTATGACCTCTCTGGGCACCCTGTTCCAGTGCCTCACCACCCTCACTCACAGTAAATAGTTTCTGTACATCTAGTCTAAATCTCTTCCAGTTTAAAACCATTACCCTTTCTCCTATCACAACAGGCCCTACAAAAAATGTCTGTATTCTTGTTTCTTGCTCTAAGGTCTCCCTGGAATCTTCTTGAGACTGAACAACTCCAGCTCTCTTAGTCTTGTCCTCACAGAAGTGCTCCAGCTGTCTCATCATGTCTGTGGTCCTCCCCTAGGCTTGCTCTAACAGGTCCCTGTTTTGCTGTGCTGAGGACCCCAGACTTGGATGCAGAGGTCCAGGTGGCATCTCACAATCTGAGACATTTATGTCATTCTTGCTGACAACTGAAGAGTCCCATCAGCTTGTTCTGACTTGATGAACACCATTGAAAGTTTAAATATAATATTGTGGCAGATATTGTCATAATTTTGGAAATGTGTTTAAAGTCGTATAAATGCATCTTTTTAAAAAGATTTCAATTTGACAGCACTGTGTATTTTTACAGCATTTTATTATTATGGCTGCTTATGGTCTCATTTCAGATGTGAATTGTAGCATACACACATAAAGTAAGTTGTTAATGATCTGGGATTTGAGGTTCTGTTTGGATTTAGTCCAGGTGTAGTAATTTTACTGTACACATAAAATGAAAAGCACATGGCTTGAAACTTCAGTGCTTTGCATATAAATGGCTTATTGCAATCTGTATGGCTTCATGAACGTGCTATTTGCAGGATACCCTCCATAGGCTGAAATATGGAAGTCCTGAGAAAAATATGTTTACACAGGACAGAAATAGAAAAAGAGTGTATTCATAGCTTGTGCCAGAGAAAAAACCCAAACTGTTTATGTACTGGTGAAACAATTAGATCATATGATTCACATTTTGGAGGGAAAAATTCATATAGCAAACAGTTATTTCTACCTTAAATCTCATTGCATTCAAAATGTACCTGGGTTAATTTTCTGATAACTTTAACACCTAGTTTTAAAATGATAATTTCTTTTAAGGGTGAGAAAATGTGACTCTAATCATACTATGGCAAATCAGCATACCATATATACATATATGCCCTCCATATACATAAATAAATAAACAAACACACAGAGAGCCTTGAAAAATATTGAACATCCTGTTGAAGTTAATACTGGTGAATATTGAGGTAGGCTAGAAAAAGGTGTTACTCTGATACCTCATTACTTGAGGAGCTGTGGGCTTGTTCAAAGTCCATCCAGAGACTTGAAGTGCAAGTGAGAAAGGGAATGTGCTTCTCACTTTACCATTTCTATGTCACTGAGTACTTTGTTTTTCAACCTTAAATTGTTGACTAACTGTTCTCCCTCTAAAAGTGCAGCAGCAGCTGTGCAGAGTGGGGGACTGAACTGTAGGTCAGCAGCCATGCTGCAGCACCACAGAAGCTGTGCTGCTCTCTGAAATGAGAAGTTCACATTTGGGACGAGTCAACACAGCTGCTTCTCAGGTTTTTTTTGCTAGCAAAGGCTCATCTCCTGCTGATGTGGTGAGGCAGTGCTGTTTCCATCCCAGTCCCTGGGCCGCCTGCACCTGAGGCACTGCTGCTTTTGGTTGGAAGAAGCAAAGATTTATGATGCTCATTTTACTCTGGGAATCCTTATACTGTGTTCCCAAGATCTCACCTGGTTTGTCTCACTTCAGGTCCCGAGTGGTTACATGTCTTTCAGATGTGTTTAAAGGTCAATCTTCACTCCTGTACTATTTCCTTGGAACCAGTACATGCTGCCAATTCACTCATTGGACCCTTTTGGTGGAGCTAATGCCCTTCTGTCACAGCCCTTCTGTCAGTGGCACTTGGGGCAAGGCAGAGTTGAAGTGGCTCCTGTCCTGGCAAAGCTGGCAGGTGTGCACCACGGGCTGCCAGCCCCACACAGTCCTCCTCGTGCTAGCCCACATGCAGACTAGGGGCAGGCTATAGCATAGGCTGCCTGCAGCTGCATTTTGACTCCACGCTTTATAGAAGTTAAAGCAAGATTTCTAAACCCCAAATATTTTGACAATGCTTGTTTCTTGTTGCATTCAGTTTCTCATCAATAAACAGAGTATAAAGTGAGACCACTTCTTCTGCATGTACAAGGGAGGCTGCTGAAGAAACAAAAGTACCAGCTGTGTTTCTCCTGAGGAGCCAGCATGCTGACAGAAAAGGAGCATATCATAGTCTGCTTGGCACTCATTACATTCATATTCTAAACTCCTACTTTTAGTAATTTGCATGTTAACTTTCTACTTTGCCACTGATTATGCTCTATTTTTGTGTCTATTTAACTTCTTAATGTCAGTTCTTCCCTTAAATGTGTTTGACACAATTGTCTCCTTTTAAAGAGAAGTCCCTATTGCTGTCCCAAAAAGAAATGTGTTGGTCATTTAGATCAAGAGGCTTCATGGGTGAATAATTGTGAAGATCAAAGATCCCCACATATCTGGTGATCTTTACGGCAAATTAAGTTTCTTGGAGAAGATGCTATTTTTACTTAATGTCAGGCATCAGCCTGTTAATATCATGCTCTATTTACAGAGACTGTTTTCTTTCCTTCTCTGTACAAAAGCAACTTCCTTTATGTCTCATCTGTTTCCATCATCACCGGCTGTGGGATAGAAATAAATTTCAGTGAGACTGTGAATAAAAAGGAGAGGAGTAAGTAAACCACCCAGAGAGCAAACAGGGAGAGGAGTGCAAAGCAGCCTAATCCTTCTGCCCTGGGTGGTGGAGGAGAAGGGCTGGGGAGACGTGACAGCAGAAGCAGCTCTAGGAGATGCCACTGCCAATGGAGCAGCTCTTTCTGCCTCCACAGGTGCCCAGTTCAGCTGCTAATGGCACGTGGGTGCAGTTCTGACTCTGCTGTTTATGGGCTGTAACAGGCAGTAACAGCAGTTAATGTATGGGTACAGGCACAGTCGTGGCTGGGGGATGTTAATGAGGGCAGCAGGCTCCCTGTCCGAATGTAAAATGTGACCCCAGGGCTCTCCAGCCCATGGTTAACACCAGCAGGTCCCTTGCTGTCCTCCAAGGGCTTCCCCTCCCATGAAACATCTTTAGAGCAAAACAATGAAAAGAGGTCTGCTCTTGCACCTTTTGCAGTGAAGTATTTAAATCTCTGAAGTTGGTCTTCACATAAATTACAAAACGTTCAGTTAGAGGCTGTATGAGCAGGTCCTACAAGCCACAGTGTCCTATAAATTGCCATTTGAGGAGGTGACTTTTTCCTGACCCAAACAGGATTTTGGGTTTTTCCTGACCCAAACAGAATTGTCTGTTGCCCAGGAGGAGTGCAGCTCAGAGAACATTTACTCCACTTCATGTGCTTCTCTCAGTTCTGTCTCCAAAGAAGAGCCAGCACAGGCAGGGCCATGCTCTGCAACCTCTAAATGGCAATAATTTACCCTGAAAGAAGGAGGCAAAAAATATTTTCTAAAGGTTGTTAGAATTTTTAGAATCAATGCTCCCACAGGATGAGTTTTAAATAATTATAGAGGTGGCACATATGAAGTTTTAAATAGATATCAGTGGGGGTCCTTATGCTGTCATGAGATCTGGGAGCCTGATTTTTGGTCTCCCGTAGGCACAGACTGCCTGCCAGCCTAGGAGCTGTCAGGGAGGTAAGAGGCACTTGGGGAAACAGGATGATTTCTTCTGTAAGGA
This sequence comes from Nicator chloris, assembly GCA_013400495.1. NCBI lineage: Eukaryota > Metazoa > Chordata > Aves > Passeriformes > Pycnonotidae > Nicator > Nicator chloris. The sequence goes on from WAAE01008516.1 coordinate 234,759, forward strand.
TATGGCTTTGACAATATCTGGTGAAATGTTTCCTGCTCAAAGGACTGTCATGTTCCAAAGGGAAAGCATTTTGCCCAAGGAGCTTTCAGTAATGATGATAGCAAGGTTTTGCCATTTGGGATTTTTTTTGGTTTTGGTTTTTTTTTTTCTTTTTTTTTTTTGGTTCCTGCAAGTGGGTTAACAAACTATAGGTGAAAATATAGCTAGAAAGTATAATTGCTTTATTGTAATATTCCTCTTTTTCCCCTTTCTCTGACACTGTTGAAAGACAGTGACATACAAGGGATACAACATTTTAGATCTTTCCCCGCTAAGTGAAAGAGTTGAATTTAGGACCTGGCTTTGTTTTTGTTTGTGGACTGTGCCAAGTGCCTACATGCCCTTGTGAATGTGGCTGACAGACTAAAAGCTGCCTTCATTCTGCAGTGACAGATCCACCAGGATAACCTGGGGAGATGTACATGTGTTCCAGCAGCACCTGCCCCTGCAGTGACAGTGTGTGGAAACAAGCAGTTTGGTTTTTGGTGTGTTGTTTTTCAGTTGCTTTTTCATCAGCCCAGACTGCTTTAATTTCAACTTCAGAGTTTTAAAAACCACTATGAAGGAGACAAGTTAGAAGAACACAGCTTGATTGAGGGGAAAGATATTGAACAGTTGATTGATATCATGGAACTGCAGCATTGCTTTTGCCTGTCACTTCCTCCATTCTTGTCTTCAGATGGTGAGAAATTCGGAAGGATGGCCCCATCCAGGCCTCTGTGGTATTTCAGTGTTGCTGTGATCCTGCTGCACTGGGTTATTTTTCAAACCTATTTCAAGTCCCCCTTTCTGCCAGTGCGTCCCTGCACGCTCGTCATTTTTCTGCCGTTGTGCATAACGAACAGTGACCTTCACACTAAGTCATGCTTCATTTTCCTGAAACTGAGTACACCAAAGCAACAAAATGAAGCCATTTATTTTCACATTCAGGTTTCCTCAAACATGGTGTTTATGAGAGAAATGAGCACCTTTGCAACACAGGGAAGAGAAGAATAAATTTTGCACACATTGAGCAAGAAAGTGCTATTATGTATTACCTGTATTTTTTCAGAACTTTTGTCTGCTGTCATAAAACTAACATAATAATGAATCAATCAGCAAGTATTCTATCAATAAATCAGTCTATATTTATAGTTTCTAGGTTTGGCTGATAAACCTTTCACATTGGTTTAGTTTGTATGTTCTGTCACATTAATTTATTGCATATTACTTTCATGGTATCTAGTATCTATCTTTAAATCTGTATATAGCTCATTTTTTCTTCCTTTCTCTTTGTGCAAACTTACAGTTTCTGAATTCATATAAAATCAGTTGTTCCATATGCCTTGGCATCTTATGTGAGAATTTGCTCCTTATCACTGTGCAGTAGAAATCTTTAGGACTTTAATTGATTCATAAATATTTCAAAGGTCTTTGCTCTCCTTATCTGTTTGGTTTACATAGATAAATGCCTAGAATGAAACATTTGGCAGCTGTGAGTACAGGGGCTCATTTATAAACCCTCCAGAGGGAGACTGACTTCCCATTGTTGTAGAAATACACTGGGGGCTCCTGCCACCTGTCACTGCCATGAGCTGTCTGGTTGGGAACAGCTACCATGAAAACTCCTGACATGCAGTGAAGTGAACACAGTGAAGGGGAAAGGAGGCTTTGAGTTGTCAGATAGTTTTCTCAGCCACAGAGGGAATCTGTTGCTGAGCAAGTGCTGCCCTGTGAGCAGGTATCGGGATGGGTTTTGATTTGTAGGAAAAATAACACTTTTTAGAGTGATGCTTTATAAACTAAAATCATAGCAGGGCAGTGTCTGCTGATAGGAGACAGGGCTTGGCAGCTGGGTGGGGAACTTGTGGCACTGCAGGTGTGGAGGGGTCAGCAAATGCTTTGCTTTAGTGACTGAATCCAGCCTACTGCCCCGGCATCCGTCTCTGGCTCACAGACACACACAGACACACCCTTTTACCACCTCACTTCTGGGGAGAATGGACATTGCTGATGCCAGCACCCTTCTCCTTGGGGATGTATAGATATGCCCACACCCATGTGCTCTTTTAATAGCTGTGATTTTCTTTCTTGATTGGCTGTTCACAGCATGCTGAGCTGCGGGCCCAAAAACTAAAACAGCAGAGCTTTGCTCTATTTTACATCTCTGCATAACTTATATATAACAAAATAACAGGCTGTCCCGTGAGGAAAAGGGCTAACAGAGTCCTTTCCTTCCTAAGTCTCACCCTTGACTTGGTAGCTGCTTGACTTGCTAGCTGCTGGTAGTCACTGCTATTTCTGGCAGCCTTTCTCCCATCCTTCCCCGTGCACAGTCCTTGGCCAGGGGGCAAACAGGCCCTGTCCCTCCCAGGTCCCCGTTTGATGGCCCGGTTGGCACATTCAGGGACAGGCAGCCCAGCCCAGCAGGTCCAGCAGACTTGTGCTGCCCTCTCTTTGTAGCTTTTCCCTCTGGGCTTCTGCGTGACAACCAGGGATGTTGCAAAGGGAATGAGCTCATCTCCTGCCAGACTTTGCTGCTCCTGGAGAGAGCAGCTTGTGCTGTCCCAAAGTGCTGCTGTAGCAGGACCAACAGACAGACAGTAAAAAAGGCATCAGCCTTGTTACCTTAGAAAACTGGACTCAAAATGGAAGAATATTTATCAAACTCCCTTTTCCAGTGTGGAGTCTTCCCTAAAAGTTTTTAATGCTTGAGGACCAAGAGCTCTGCTAAAATGAAAGGCACAGAAGTGTTTGGGGCATCTTGTCACATCAACAGTGGTAGGAATGCTAACAGGTGCATGAACAGCAGGCAAGGTTGGCTCTCTTTGTGATGGTTTTAAAGTCAAACCTGTAATTAGGGATATGAGAGTTTAAAAACTGATGTGATTTTGTCAAAGTAAAATATTTAAAATAGTTTCTTTAGGAGGGAAGACCTAGCAGCACACAGTCTAACACAGTCCATGTCACTGCTGCACAGAGATTCAGGCTTCTTGTGAAGTTTTGTTACAGAATAACCCTGCCGCTTTCTTTTGGGAAATCTTTAAAAATAATAGCACACCATGGTGCTTGCAAGTATACTGTTTTGATGAAAATCTACATAGAAAGATTTTTCTTCCTATTACTCTTAAATTTTTGGCACAACCTGTGAAGGAAACTTAAAGTAACTGTATTTGCCTTATTTAGGGAGAGGGCAAAGATGAAAGAGAAAGCTCTGGGTCCTGAGTAGTATATGTTGCCAGGTTAACCATTTAGGATTTTCATGCTTGAAAATGAGGCATCCTGATGTTATTCTAAACATAATGTTTTCAGCATGCCCAGTGGTAGGGACAAAAGGATATATTTATGTCTATCTATCAAACATATGTATTATATGACCTCACTTCAGCAAAATATTTTGCTGCTTCTTTGTGCTGAAAGAAAATGAGGTGGTTTGGAACTGCAGCCTAAAAATTGTCAAGTGCCAAAGCTCTGAATGTAATTCTGTGGTTTTGCTCACACAGCTTATTTTTAGATTAGTCTGTCTTCTCCTTGCTGGGGAAATAAATCAGAAATCATTTACAAACAGCAGATAAAGAATTGCAAAACTTCAGGCTGGATACCCCTAGCACAGGCTGGTGGACTGATTCTCCTGAAAATACTAGATACCTTCCTGATTTTCACTGAGAAGGGGAGAGTCTTGACTTTGCCTGCAAATTCATTAATCCTGGATTCAGTGTCAGATTTTTTCCTTTGCCTTTTCAACCATTTCTTGATTTATTTTTTCTCCTTTTCAGGGCTCGTACTTTCTAAATTCCACACAGGTGCTTCTCCGAGTTTTTTTCAGGTGAAGAGGTTCACAAACCCCAGCCATTCCTACACATTCAGATATGGAACTTTACAGTGCAGGTGTCCCTTCAGCTGGCTGCATCAGCCTTGTGTTGGTGGTGGTGGTCTTCCCACCGCTTCTCCTGTGGCCTTGCCCAGAATTCACTCTCTGCCAGGACCTCTGCTGCTGCAAAAGGTCCTTCCATGGTGTGATGCCTTACCCTTTCATCCACTCCCATTGCCATCTGTCCTAAAGTCACAGGGACTCTTGCCCTGTTTCTTGCATGTCTTAAGCTTATGCTCAGTGGGGGGATGTACACATGTGATGAGTGCAGTTGTCATCCAAAATGAAAAAATAGTTTGTCCGGACTTGCAGAAAATATCTTGAAAGATAAGGACAAATAGAAACGACCCAATGATAGTTTCAAGTTATTTTTAGGTTGTTTTGCTCTGTGAGTGAGTCTCACACAGACTCACATTGCCTCCCTTGAATAACTTTGATTTTGTGCAAGAGATGGGAGACAGGGAAAAGCTCTGCCCAGTTTTGTAGAAATCAGGCTCAGGTAGAAGAGCGGCGTGGATGAGCTTTGCCATTAGGGCAACTCCTGGGGCAGCTTAGCAGGCTGCTGCTATTCCTCCTGGATCTCTTTGCTCTACATCAAGGTTTCAAGGTCCTGAGTCACATTTTGGAGTGTTTTGGTTCTTTTGGTTTGGTTTTCGGATGTCTACTTAGAGCGACATTCCAAATGCATTCTGGCTTCCTGGAAGTGTCCCCAGGTCTGTGTGCCATATCATGAGGGACATGAGGGCCTCAGCCCAGCTGGGGATGCACGACGAGTTCCCACCAGGCAGATGCTGCTTTAAGCAGCTGGGAGTTTATCAGAGACAGGACCTGACAGTTGTCTCTGCTTGGTCACGTCTCTTCCTGGATCCTGTTTTCAAACTGGTAGGAGTCATTAACTGATCAGTTTAATCTCAAAATTAAGTTATAATTATAGAATGAAAAACCATTTCCCTTCACTTCCCCATCTTCCTCCTCCTCCACTGATGGTCCTTGTTAAGGGATGTCATTTTCCTGTAATGACAAGGGACGTCGAGGACAATCTCAGAGTGGATCCAGTTACTAAGCAGGCATTTGCCATGGCTGGTTTTTGCATGCTTTGCGAGTTTTACTGAATATATTTAGTAACTGCAATTGTTTCTGGTAGTGCTTTTTAGTTGGGAGTGCTTGTAAGTGTATCTGCACTGTTTTTACATCCTAATGTCTCAACCTTACACTGGCAGCCGTGCAAAATCGATAGTGTTGGATGTGAGCCTCGGTTTGTCAGCATGTCCAGAAACGCACACATTCCTTTGGGGTCAAGTCCTCAAAACTATTTAAGTGAATGCTGGATGATAAATAACAAACACATTTATTTCAGGCTGAATGAGAAGATTCATTTCAAGGGGTTTGGCGGATTTTTTGCCTTTCAAGTATTTTTGCTGTTTATGCAAATAACATTCTGAAACTAAAAGATTGCTTTGAGGAAGCACACCAGATCATTTTGAAACTTTCGGAGTACATCAGTTGTTTTGGAACTGCTTTTGCATTGATAAAGGATTTCAGCGGTACAAAAATGGACAGGCAGAAGATTGTGATGCCATGACTGCATGTGTAACATGCACTGGCAGGTCTTGAGGGGGCACTTTCCTCTTGTACCCAAATCTGCCCCCACTGGTTTGGAAGTCCAGCCTCCCAGACCCCTGGGTGAGGAACTGCTGCCTCAGGGGGTGACTGTCACAGCGTGACAGAGGGGTAGGTAGGTAGCCTGACCTAAAAGCGTTAATGAATCCCTCAGCAGCAGCTGAAGAACAAGGTGGTCAGGCGTTAATTCACTCCTGAAGTTGCACCCAGTGTTCCTGGTGCAGAGACTTCAGGTAAAAAGGGGTGTTTGGTTGCTCTTGATGGCACAGAGCTGCTTCAAGCTTCCTGCACGGACATCCCCTTGTGGAGAGTGAGACTTCTGCTACCTGTGACTTTGATGAGCAGCAGTGATACCAGAATTAGAGCTAGTTTTTGCCTTTTTGAAAATAGAGTATTAGGTCTTGCCTCATGCTGCCCTGTACCTTGTCAAGGGAATATCAATTATGTGACTACAGTAGAAGATGCATCTGTTTGATGCAAAGGAGGTTTACTAAGAGAAATTTCAAATTGTGGCTCCAGGAAATGATGGCAAGAATTGCAGGAAATACTCTGCGTGTTGAAAAAGGCAGCAGCATCAGCCTCTCCCTAGAATCACAGCATAGCCTGCCCCTCTTCCCCTCCCTCACCACCCAGAGAAGACATAAAACCAGAGGAAACAAACACTAGTGTGGCCAATCAGTGCTGCAGTCTGGAAATACCAACATGGAGGAAAGGTATGGTAGATTTCATCTACATCTGCCCACTTCACTTATTTGAAATTTTTCTTGTACATCACATACTTCCTTTGCGGTATTAAAGCTCTGGAGAAGGTAATTTTGAACGTTATTGGAGAAAAGATTTTAATCTGAGACAGGTCGGGACAGAGCAAATTAAATTTCTGTTTGAAACTGGCTGTTAGCACTGTTTCATGTTAGCTTCATTTTATCCCTTGTGACTTCATATTAGAAAATACAGCATAGGATGCCCTTCTTAAAAAATTCAAGTAATGCATTGGCTTTTTGATAATGATTTTATGCAAATCTTTAGCACTGCAGTCCATTTATCATTTTACTTTGCACATTTGATTTCTTAATAGAAAGTTATCTTTGAGCTGTGCATCATTGAGACTTGTACACAACACACTTAAAATTGTAGTAACAATTGATGCCTGAAGTAACCATGACAGACTGGCCAGTGCCAGGCACAGGGTGTTGGATATGGGAAGCTCCATTACAGCTAGGCATCCCTAATACTTAGCTTGGGTATGAATTGTTAACAGCAGCATCAGCTTCCAGTTAATGGACTCAGAAGCTCACTCAGAGCAGAACTGTGGTGAGTGCTGCCTTCCAGACGAGGCAGGAGCAGCAGCAGTCCTAACTCCTGCAAGACCCCTGTGCTTCAGGATGTCACTGGAGTTCACTTTTTTTGCCTCCATCTTACTGAATGGCTCCATAATGATGCTTCTTTGTAAACTTTAACTCATAAGGTACCACCAGCTGCTGTTTGCTAAAAGGGTGCAGGCTTAGACCTGCCACAGGTAGATTTCCATTTTTAAAATGCCCTTTCCAGCTTGGTAGAGAAAAATGTGTATTCATCTTCTGAGAATCCTGATTTATTTCCTAGGTGACCCTGGCACTGAAACGGATATTTGGGGTTTACTGTTTGGAACCATTTGAAGTGACCTTGGCTGTCCCAGCTGCTTTGAGTCCAGCAGTGGGCTCATGTCACTCTTCTTCGTCCCCCAGAAGTCTTGTTTGCCCTAAAGTGCTTTTGAAGTGGCACTAGATGGCTATGCTTAGGCCTCAGGATGCCTCCCAAAATATATGCACACACCCTGATGAGCTGAGTGTTTTAATGCCTCTGATTCTTCTGAGATCATCCTGTTACTAGGGAGGAAGAAGATTAAAATAAGATAGGATTATTCTAGAAAATTTGTGTTCTTCTGATTACAGAAGCATGTTAACTGTGCAGAAAAATAGAATTCAGTTCTGGATAATATTTGACTGTAAAGCTCATCAGCTGTTGCTGGGATGTTCAGCTGGTGTAGATCTAGGACTGCCTCATCCCATCTCAGAGAGCTTTGTGAAAGTATCATGTCTCTGTTCTTTCAGTACAGATGGAGATCCCGGCTGCTCTCCAGAGACACTGTACTCTCATCTTGATCAAAATGAAAGCTGCTCTCTCCTGCTTCTTATCACTCTGCTTTTTCTGCCTCTTTCCTGTGCTGCTTCCCCTGGATTCACTTCATCTGCTGTTCTGTGTTGCTTGGAGTGACATCCAAAGCCACAAGATAAGGACAGCTTCTAGGGTTTTGGTCTAAAGTGGAGATGGCAGAAAAGAGAACACTTACGTAAAACTGCCTCTTTTGTGGGTCAATTCTCTGCCTTTTGAGAGTGTCTGATGAAGATTGTACTATTTTGTATCATTCTAAAGCTGTACATTGAGCAGTAAGACACCACGTCTAAGCTGCATGCAGCCAGGAAGTTGTAGCCTACCGTGCAGAGCTGAGCCTTGGCATTTGTCGCCTATAGATTAGCAGAACTCTTGAAACATTTGGTGCAGATTCCCACTGCTGCTGCTCCATGGATGGTCAGTCCAGTGGGCTCTGCATATGTCTGCCTTATGGCACTGTGTCGAGAGGCTTTTTTCAGCACCCAAGAGCTGAAACTGAAGGGTTTTGATATTGGAGATTTTTAGGGTTGAACACTACAAACCAGCTGCAAGTGTGAGGCTGTGATTTCTGTGTGAAAAAATTCTGTGAAGTTCTTGTGTTCAGGTTATTGATACCTGTGTGTGCAAGGGTAATGAGGGCTTTTACAGGTTGGGAGGTTCCCCAAAGCAAGCACACGTGTCCAGGAGTACCCATGCAGCAGCTGTGTGTCCCAGTGAGACATGGAGTGGGGAGGTCCCACAGAGCCTCACAGACACAGGGTGGCACACAGAAAGCACACTGCCAGCTTGCGTGCCTGCTTTGGCACAGCGTGGGGGGATGGACCCTCACCTGCCCCAGCAGGGTGAGTGGTGGGTTCTGTGGGATGGATGAGACAGCTGGACCTCTCCCCTTGGCGTGGAGAAACTGTTCTGTCTGTCTCCAGCCTGGCCCCCAGCAGCAGCCTCCTGCCAGACACGGGGATTGTAGCTGCGAAGAACTTCTTCTGTCTCTTATGAGGAGTGCTTGTAAGAAGGGTGGATCAAAGGACCTCAGTAGCTCCAGATGAATTCCCACACACCTCATTAATCAGCTAATAAAATGCAATGAATATGCTGCACTTGGAAAGCCAAGTGAGAGGCCTCAAAGTCCCTTACACTGAATTTCCCACAGTGTCCTTATTTAACCTTGCTGTGCAGTGGCTTTCCCTTTTTTTCTTACATTATTTATAGAGTGAATATTAGTGCAATCCTTTCTCCTTCAGCAGCTGGTAGCATCTTCAGAAACAACAATGAAGTGCAAATGAAAAAACAGAGACCCATATATTTTCTGAGTATATTTTACAAACCTATTTGTAATGGCTAGAGAAGAAAACACAGTTAATAAGGAAGCAGGGAGTGGAAGCTGTGTTCTTTTATCTGAATATTTGTTTTGGCAGTCATCTGGAGTTCTCTGAAACACTGGCTTAATTGTCTCTTAAGTTTGCCAACTGTAATTTTCCCTCCTATTATTAGAAATAAGGGCATTTTTTTGTTCACTCAGAGAGATTTATTTTCATAGCAAATGCATTATGTGTATCCTGTTAATGTAAAAATATAACTTTCTGTTAACATCTTGCATGAAGTTTATTTTATGGGCCCAAGCTCTGAGATTTAACTCTAGTGTACCCTGGGTCAGATCATGTGTGAGGAGCTGCTGGCTGCCAGCTGGTCCCTTCTGTGGACTTACACACAGCCCCATCACTGTGGAGGGCTTTAAGGGAAGGAAGCACAGTCAGGACCTTCTGACCCTTCTGAGCATGAGCATTTTCCTCTGGTGAAGCACAAAATATGTCTCCTACATGGGTAACCTCCGTATCCAGTAATAACTTCCTGGCTCAAAGCGTGCAAGTGCTTGGGCTTGAGTTCATAGCAGCCTCATGCACTTTGCAGGACTTTTAAATGTGAAATCTAAAAGCAAGGAAGAACAGCATTTATTTCACCTTTTATATGGAACCAGTAGCATTTTTCTTAATAGATTTTCTCTGAAGTAGCTGATGGAGAACTTTTTCTGTAATGGAGTATTCACATTATTCTTGATATTAAAACTACAACCAATTATTAGTACAATTACTGCCTAAGCAGTGGTAAAATTATGAGAAAAGTATGGGATGGTTGCCTTGACAAAAAGATTTCCTCTGAGCAGTAACTCTGCTGCTTACATTTCATGTAGAATGTGGGATGAGAAATCTGCAATGCCTGCCAGAGGGGACAACTTTGCTGTGGAGTTTGGTCTCAGGGGAAGCTGAAGGACTCATTATAACCAGCAAAGTATTTATGATTGTGTACAAATACTTGCAAATTAACAAAGTAACATCCATGTGTTCTTTATCCATCCTGTTTTGAGGTCCTTCAAAGGAGAAAGCTTCCTCTGTCCCTCAACACCTGCTCTGCTTTTGACTGCCGTGCTGCAGTTAATGTGAGGGCTGTTTCTTATAAATGTTCCTTATCCATCCAAAAAGAAAACATTCAATTTTGTAACAGAGTAGATAATCCAGTCTTTAAAAAACATCTTTCAATTTATACTGTTTGTTTTTTCTGGCAATTCCCTATGACCATTGTGCTTTAATAATTTCAACATGTTCCCTTTTTTTTTCCCTTCCATCTTTTCCTATACTGTTAGAAACAAAAATTGAACCTTCCTTAGTGGTTTTTTTTCCACACAAAGGTATTTGCAAGACTCAAGTGAGAGTGACTGGTATGTTATTGCAACACTAGCATTCTCCTTAAAAATAGGGTAAGAATAAAATTATAATTTAGCAGGATTCGTCAGGAGCTGGTTGGTATAAGTTCCAAACAGTTCTTTGTAATGAAATTTTCATATTTATAGTCATCTTGCTAATTGACAATATTCTTAGGCACTCTGTAATTGTATGTCTTGTAACATTAAATGCTCTTTCTGAATAGCAAAGGACAAATTTTGTTAAACTCCAGTGAAATTTGATAGTATATATTAGTAATGTTGTAAGGGAAGGGAAGTGAATTACAAGACCATTTTAGCTTTAAAATATTGCATTTGCAGTCTGAAAAAGCAATTAAAACTTAATGAAATGATGGTTTTGGGAGCACTGCAATGGACACCTTGGGTGTCAGTTGCATAATCACATGACTGCTGCTTCATAGCATACTGTATTTTAGTAAAGAAGCTGTTTGCATGTGCTCATGTTCCTTGCCCATGGCAAGTACTAAGTAATCCCATTTAGCTTAGATTGCAGTGAAAGTATGAGAATTTAAGTTGTATTACTTACATTTATCTAAGTCTAAGCACGTGCAAGAAGAGGCAATGGCACACCAGCTGGCACACAGGAACTTGTTGACTCCAGGGAAGAACCACGTACTCAAGCACTTAGTTTTGCCTAAGAAGGAAATTTCCACCAAAAAAATCCCATTCAAAAACTTCAACAATGTTGAATGTCTTGGTCATTTTATTTCATCTTAGAAAGGAGTAGAATACTTTACATTTAACCTGAAAGGGTGGTTTATGGGCATTTTTTTGAAGTGGATCCATATAAACCATGAAAAACATACTTTTGAGTTGAACGTTATTTTTGAAAATAGTTTGCCCCAAAACAGAATGTGATTTTTTTCTGTAACTGTTTGGAAATTTGGGATGATTGGCTGAATAGGTTTGGACAAAAAAATGTTTCAGGCTAAACTGATTAGAGAAATTCTTCTTGATTAGGAAGTGATAATGAAGAATGGGTTCAAGACCAAAAGGACTTGAAACCATATAAATCATCTCTTAAGACAGTAATATGAGCCACAACATAATTTATATTTGAGGGTATGTTATTCTTTATATCTCCTTTCAATCCTGTTCCTTTAAAAATAATCAAATAAAAGACTTACATATTTGGTGAGTCCTAGGAATTAAGGGTGAGGGTGCCAGTGCTCTGGTGGTTAGGGCTCAGATCCAGACCTGGCCAAGCTGGTTATCTGTGTAATTATAGCAGCTTATAATTTCCAACAGCTGAGCACCTTGCCACCACCACAGCTGCTGTATTCCCTTCCCTATGATGTTAGAAAACACACCCAGGGAACAGGCATTTCAGTGCAAATTTAAATATTTCCTTTCACTTGCAGTAAAACCGTGGGCTGCTTTTCTTGTTTAATTTCAGTGAGAAAACTTTGAAGTTTTTTGTGATTTTTTAATCAGCCTAAATTTTCTTTTTCTCTTGCTGAATCTGTAAAATAATAAAATACAAGCAGGTACTCAAACAGTTGCAATTCAGATCCATTTTGCCACCAAAACAGATATCCCCAAGTGGGTCCACTTCTCTGTACCTTTGACCCAAGCAAGGTCACCTTTCTTGTCTTTCTCATCAAATGTCTGGTGATCCAGTCTTGTGTGACTCCACTTGCTCCTTAGTCTGGAAGTGTAACTACCAAAGCTTCAAAAGATGTTGCAAATCTGGTATTGCAACAAGCTTTGGAAACTTAATAATGAAAGTGAATCCCAGAGAGTAGAGCAATAGAGGAAAATGTTGATGGCAATACTGACACTGTTCTGTGTCCATTTAAAACCTCTCTCCACAGCACCTCCTTGTTTACATGGCTACTCTGGCTACTAAGAGACTGTGTAATTGGTTGGAGAGGAGAGCCCTGATAGACCCTGACTTTTAACTTACCTGAAAAAGAAGTATGGTGGAAGCTGGTAAACTTTATACAAGAGCTGGGGAGCAAATTTTCAGTGAGGATGTACATGATTTACTGTCCTATGAAAGGATACTGTAGGATGACTATAACCCTGTTTAAACCTGGGCTTTCCAGCTGCCAGAAATTTGAAATGTGCTTTCTGTAGCATTTTTGTCCTTTAACTGGTATGAAAAGTTGAAAATTCAAAATTTCAAGACAAAATTTCTTTTCAGCTTTGGGGTCTTTTTTGATAAAATTAAAACATTTTTATACAGACAAATCAACAAATTTTTAGCCTTCACTTAATTACTGTATAGTTTTGGAACATTTTTGTTTTTCAGATAATTTCTTTCTAATAGGCAAATTTTCCAGTGAAAATACATCATCTCTTAACAGGAACATGCTCCCATAGTACCTGTAGCCTAGAAACAGGGTAGATGAACATTACAAACTTAATAGAATTCAAAACCTCTGATGAAAATTTTTTTTCCAAATAATTTATTTTTGCACAACTAAGTTTTCTAAGTATGAATTCCAGAAGGATAAAATGGTTTTCATTGTTCAGTGTTGGTGTATGGCATTAAAAGAATGCATGACATTTTAAAGAGAACAACAGGTTCCTTTTAAAAATAATATTTAATTCAGGAATAACGCTACCCAGTGAAAGATTATGAGTGGCAAAGCTTGAATTTAAAGCCTGTGTATTTTACCCCTCTTCCTAATAAACTTGGAAGTGGACTGAGAAGAGATACTGCTTGTATTTTATACGTTCTAGACTCTGAGATTACAAGCCACTGTAGAAAATAATGTGTTTTGATTTTTTTTAAAGACTATCCCACTGAAATCAGAGGATATTTGTAGCATAAGGCAACCTATCGTAACCCAAATCCATGCCTCTCATCACTGTCAAATGGCTTTCTGAATAGCAAAGAGGACTTTAAAAAGCCAGCTCCTGCTTTCTTTTCAATTTCTCTATTCCATGGGGAGGGCAAAGCCCTGCACAGTTAAGTCAGAGGTGGTCACATCCTGGGAAACAAAAGAAAAATCTGTAAGTGTCTGTCAAAACTAAAACATTTTGGGAAAAAATTGAAGTACATGTTTTAAAATATTGATCAGTTTTAGAACCATCACCCTTTTCCTGGTCTCCATGGTGTCTGGACTGCCTTTAGTGTTTTTGCTAAAGAAGAAAGTGACCCTGCTGCTGACCATGGTGTCATAGACCTAGAAGGGTGTTTTGTGTGGTGGAAGGGAAAAGGTCACCATTCCCAGCCATCCTCATGCTCTGGGATAGCTCCCATGGAGGGGAGCATAATGACAGGGACCCTCATGGTTATTGATAACCTGCTGCCAAATACTGCAGGCAGTGGGAAAAGTTCTTGAGAAAATTAAGGCATTTTTAAAGAAAAATTATATTTTTTCTGAGATTTTCCACTCACAAAACCTATGCTTTTTGGGTTAATGCAAGCTGTCTTTTGAAAGTTTTGGTTTGGATAGGTGTTTTTTTTCTGTGTGGTGTGAATGCAACTTTGAGAGACCACACCTCAGTCCCGTAGAGAGGCCAGGTTCTAGCTTTTCCTCAAACCTGGCTGCCAGATTTCATGTGGGTTTTTTTCCCCTCTCTCTCTGCAGAGTAGGGTGTAGCAATGACAGCGAGGGCAAGCTCTGGTCAGTTTGAAGCAGATAGCTTTGGCAGGGGTCACAGAGGTGCTGTGTATTCCAGAGGTGCTGTGCATTCCAGAGGTGCTGTGCATTCCAGAGGTGCTGTGTTGCACTGAGGTGCAGTGTGCTCCATCCCGAGTGCCTCACTGCTGAGGGGAATTCCGATTCTGAGGGGGAAGCAAGTTACTCTATTAATAGTAGAATCCCTAGAAAAATCCCTTAGAGGGCATCAGTGACCATATCCAGTGTGATCCTAGAAAGCTAGAAAGCAAGGCAGTGACAAGTTTAAGTGGGATGGAAAACAGAGATACAGCTCAGTTTTTCCTGGGAGAGACAACTGCAGGGTGCTCTTGGGAAAGGTCTCTCTTTCCCCTTTTTATCTTCATGTTTATAACTTGCTTATTTTGTGGCTTGGCTCCTATGAATGCCACTGTGAAAGCCCAGTGCTAAGAGTTCATGTGGTTTTAAAGAGGTGCCAGCCTTTGAGATGGCAGTAAGCTCGTGTGACAGAGTAGGGGAGGAACAATGGACCGTGGTGGGGACAGGATATGCTTGGGACACAAAGGAAAAAAGCACAGGGAGCACCTCTGGCAGAAGCTGCTGCAGCTGTGGTGTCCTTCTGCCCTCAACACCAACCCTCCAGCTGGAAATGACGCTGACCACAAAATCCATCTCTGCGTGGTGAATGCTGAACCTCCCTCTTCACAATTCCTGTGCACAAGACGCTGCCTCTGTCGCTGCCCCAGATGCAGACACAGCTTTTGCTGCTGGCAGCAATGGAGATGCTGTCCCACAGTGAGAGAGCCCCGTGAACACTGAACCCACAGTGAGAGAGCCCTGTGAACGCTGAACCCACAGTGAGAGAGCTCTGTGAACACTGCTCTGTGGCAGCATCACACGCTGCCAGCCCAGCCTTGCTGCCCTGCAAGGTGCCCCTGCTGCCAGGCTGGGGCTCGGAGCAGTTACATGATCTTGCTGAGTGTTTAAAGCAATTTAAAATAAACATGCTGGGAAAAAAATAAATACACGTACAGAATACCTCAATTAGATATTCCCACTCCTCTTTGCTTTCCTGTTTAAGTACTGATAGGTTATCTGTGGGGGGTGGAAAAAGAGGAGCAAGGGTGAGGAGTGAACAAAGCAAATGACTCCTGAGTTCAAGACTCAGAAGAACTCTAAGCTGCTCATACCATCTTCTTCTTACACTGTCTTTCCTCCCAGAAAAACAATGTGATTGTAAAAAGAAGGTATTGTCAACAAGAGCTATGTTTTGTTAGAGGGACATGGAGCAAAGCAAGGTGAATTATTACTCGCAACTGTCCCCGTTGTAAATGCAGACCAGCTGTAACAATTTGCTACAATTACACACAGGTTAGATGGCTTGTTTATGTATTAGGTCACATTTCTGCACCAATTCTTAATAATATCATACTTCATCTTATGCCACATGCACCTCCCTTCATTTGTGGCTACTGCAATAACTCCTGTACAGGACAATGAAGTCATTTTACTTTGTAATGTTCTGCACATTAAACAGCAGAAGTTACTCTGAAGGCTCAGAACTTGTTTAGCATTGAGCTTCCACCTTTTTCCTCTCCACAAGCTCTTGGTACTCAAGGTGAGTTACTGGTTCTCATTTTATTACATTTGTGGTTTTTTTCTTATCTCCCATCTTTGGGTCTAATCAACACTGATGGTGAATAGGATAAACTGGATTACCATACTAGAGCTTATAAATTTCAAATTGACTCTTACCATCTTTCTGAAGCAGACAATAAAATAAAATATTTCTCATGTGTACTGGATTTTAATAACGAGAAGGAGGAGCTTGATTTTAGCTTTCATGTATTGCTGAATGCTTTGTTTCAGCTACTTGCAACCACGGGTGGCCCTTCTGTTTAATTCTATACTAACTGTAAAATGCTGTGATTGGTGTGGTGGGTTTCCTTCCCCAAAACAGAGGGAGCCAGTTTTAGAAGCATTAAGATCATGCCTTTGGGATTCTGTTTTCATTAGAATGCAGAACAGTCCTGAATTTATGTCTCTCTTTGCAGATGGCAATTATCTCTTTCTAATGACTCTTTTGTATTAAAGGAAAATTATGGAAATCTTCCTTAATTTGTAGGAAGACAGCAGAAATCAGTGAAGGGTGAGAGGAAATAAATAAGGCATCCATATAAAGTTTCCTGGCTAAGGAAATGCATAAAAAAGTTTTCACCACCTGGATACAGAAAGGACCAGAGAACATTCATTCTTGGTAATAGGAGTGTTGCACACCAATAATAGTAATTTTTTGGTCCCCAAAAAGAGCATGATGTCAAAAAGGCTTGCTTGGAAGTGATAGCTATTTTGGATCTGCCATGTGAGAAGAGTGTTTTTTCATTAGAAAGCTGAATGAATTGCTGCAAACAGGACACCAATCTGTGGCTTACAGAATGGGTGTGCCTTCTCACTTGGTATTTGTTTCATGTTGCTCAGGTTTTATTTTATTTATTTTATTAAGCTGTTGAGGGGGGAAGAGATGTTTCCATTGATATTAGAAGTTTTACCCTCTGGTGCTGCCATCCTGCAGAAGACTGTGTCCACTCAGGACAGACTGACCGTAGTTCCTCCCTGAATTCTTAAGACTCTTTCAGGAGTCCTGAATATTGAAGCACAGGCTTTTTCAATCAGCTTAAAGCCAAATATCACTTACTAGATAGGACAAGCTTTCAGGAGAGAGGAGCTAGAAAGGAAAGGTTAAGTTACTGCTGCTCAGTGAGACTGACAGCAATCCCTTTTGGCATGCAGATGGAGAACTGGATGGTGATCAGGAAAATATTTAATGGAAATGTTTGCAAGATAGCAGCATGTCATATTTTGAAGCTGAATTAACTCTGTGCTTTGAACATTTTTAGTCAGTTCTGCAGAGAATATGCTGAAAATTCCTGTCATCAGCCCAGTTTTATGCCTTGTCATGATTTCACCCTGTAGTGTTGTGCAGCTTTCTTTCCCATAGGAGCATCATTTTTTGTTGCCAGTGGCATTTAAGATCACTTTGTCTCCGGGAGTGAATGGTGGTCAAGTTTTTTAATTTTAGGTATAACTGCAAAGCTACCTCACCAGTACAAAGAGGTCCCAGTGTCTGGTGTCTGCCTGTGCTGCTGAGGCAGGGCAGGGCCAAAGGCGAAGCTGCGTGGCTGTGTCCAAAGTGATGTCCAAGTGATGTATCCACGCTGGCTTCAGCTCTCCTGACTCTTGTCTGCACTGCCATAAGGAGGGTGAAAAGAAGGACAGCAGAGAGAGGGCTGCTTGGAAAGGCTCATAGTGCATCTTGTGCTTAATGATTTCTCCAGCTGTGGCCTGTCAGAAGGGTCTGCCCACAAGTGTGGCACAGGTGACAGAGCTGATGTGGGTCAGTACTTACTAATGTGTTATTTCCTTTGCCAGTCTCAGCAGCAAGGACTCCTGTATGATCTGCAGCTTCAGATGCTTCCCCAAGGCAGCTCAAGGGATGAGAATGGGGAAAAGTTATCTGCCTTCCAAAATTCAGTGTCATAGGTGTAAAGTATTTTGTTTCTTGTGTGTTATACTTTGAGGTTCAACTCCATTTCACAGACGCAGTCTTAATTTTAATTTCATTAGATGGCACACTCTTTAATCATCTCCCCTTGTCTCTAGTCCCCTCCCTTTCAGTAAGAAATTCCTAAAAATCATCAAAATATTATTTTTGGGTTCTTCTATGTTAATCATGGTTTTGGTCAAAGATGATAGTAAGTAGTCATTTGATTGAACTGAATTGCTTGCCAAAGTTAGTAAGAATGATCATGCTAATTTTTTAATGTAAAATACACAGCTTGAAATTAGGAACTAGTAAGAACATGCTGCAAAAACTCTGATCCTCCCAGGGAGATGCTGATGTTGCATTTTATTATTCTGCTTTCCTTTTTCTTCCACATCATGTGACAAACCCTGTTTGTTCTGAACTTCAGATCCTTTCTAGACTCCAACAGAAACTTAAAGCAGTTGGTTTGTTTGGCTTCTCAGGCCCTTTTTAGAGAAAACAAATATTTGGACCCAGGCAATAAGCCTAACACTTTGTTTTTCAAACACTGTATTCAGAATTGGGTAACAGGGTAATTCTAAGACTTTCTGTAGGGTGAGGTTGATATCAGCTTTTTTTAAAAGAGTATCTGCTAATTTTCCGCCATAGCTACTTACAATTGTAAGAATGTGTCTTGTGCTTGTTTTAAATTTTGAATAGTTCTCATTGCTGAGAGAATTGCAGTCCTGAGAGCTGGGGATGCACTACAGGTTTCTGCATTGCATCAGAAGAGGTACTGGCATTTTCACAACTGAACTGGACTGCCTTGTAATGAGTTGTAGCAGTGTTGAGGAAGAAGGCAGGCTACAGAGCTTGTTGCATTGCCAGGCTTTTTTTTTTGTTTACTTTTTATTATGGTTAATGCCCGTAAAAATAAGCCAGTGATTGAATCCAGTCCTGAATTTGAAAGGGATGAAATGGAACTGGGAGTAGGAAATGTCATGCCTCAATCCCTTAATCACTAAAAATCAAAGCTTTTGATAGTGTCCCTAGCTGAACCTTTCCTCCTCACTGGAGGCCTGTGTCTTTAGGATAAGGCTGTAGGGATGTATTTCCAGAGTAACCTGCTTGGAGGCTTGGAGGAAAATCTTTTGTTTCCATGGAAGAGGGCAGTGTTCTGCCACATGGGAGAGGACAGCCAATACTTGGGAATAAAGTGCTAATTTTAGCATTGACAAGCCAAACCTGTACTGCTGTGATGCCATGGGCTGGAGGCCACCCCTGTGCTGGTGTGTCGGATGCTCTGATTCCAGGTGGATGTACTGGTTTCATTGTGGGAACAGCCACACCAACCTGTCCCTCTGAAAAAAAGCTCATCCTCAGGCCCAAGCTGCACCTTTCTCATCCCAAGCCCTTCTTTCTTTCCCTTCTCCTTGACCTTGGAGGGTAGAGGTTTGTCCAGTCTAGTTCTAGTTCTAGATGTTCTCAATGTAAATCTCTACATGGGCATTATCCCCCAGGGTCTCTCTGCAGAGAACAACAGTCCTGTGGAGAGAACAACACCAGCACTTCTTGTACCTGTTAAATAATGAGATGAATAGTATCCTGGAAGTGTTGCTCTTGCCTAGAAAAAGCCTCTTGATGAGCAGCTTGGATTTGCAAGGTTGAATCCTATCCTGTCAGTCTCTGATGAGGACTTCTTAAAAATGGCAATTAATCCAAATGAATGGTTTGGTTTTGGCTTTTTCATGTGGATGCCCAATCCAGTAATACTTTATGTAAATAACACGTAATTCACATTTGGTTGCTCCAAGTACTAGACTTTCAGAAGAGAATGGAAGTGAAGGAGGCCAAATGTGTGAAATCTGCCAGGAAGATTCCATGTTTTCTGTCATTGCTCAGGAAGGGTGACCTAGAAACTGGTCTAAGAAAGCATTTTCTTTTCAGAGAGTGTCTTTAGATGCCTTTTAGTCTAGGAAACAATCATAATCATGCCTTCACTTCTAGCAAGTGTTATGACTCTTCTTTATTCTTTAATCCAGAAGTCCTTTCTACCTTTCGTTGTAAAACTGAGTGTGCACTTCTTAAAATGAGACCTATACAGACACTTGTAGGCAGGACATTTCCTTGACTATTACAGATGTAATTACAGATCTGTGAGGGCTTTCTTGTTTTGGTTGTCATTTGGTGGCCCACATTGTGCTGTCACTTGCCACAGTGTCTGTGCTTCTGGCCAAAACATGGGTTATGCTGCCAGTGTGCTTTTCCCATGAAGGAATTTATTCTGTAGTCCTAGATTTTTATAAAGGGAAATTCTATCCTCTTGTATCCTCTGTTTTTCTCTGGAGCTGTGTCTCAGGAAGCTTCAGGACTCCGGGCAGGAGAGGAGTTAATGCACTGGAAAAGGATCACTGCAAACAGTGTAGGTTTGGGTCTTCCCCCTTTACTTCTTTGTATTACAAAAAGCATTTACCTTGAATTAGAAACTAAGTTGGACTCCTGGCTTTGGGATGACAAAACATACTCTTCCTGGAGAGTGGCAAAAATAAATAAAGTTGTCCCTTTCTTTTTGAATATGTGCAGGACAGTTGCTTTTCTTCAAGAAAATATCAACAAAGCCAGTCCACAGTCTGGCCAGGATTAGTACTAATAATCCATTTCACCTTTGACAGGGTCAGGTTGTGCTTGGGCTTTTTGATTTCAGCCTGGTGCTTTGAGTCTTTTCTGTGCTGCTCCAGAGAGACACTCGTCTTTCTCCAAATGGTTGTTGTATTACAGCATTGCTTTTCTGGATTTTTAAGGCTTCCACTCTGAGGACCAGTCTTACAGGCTGAGTCCCATTGGAAGCTGGTGCAAAGGCAAGGCAACAACCTGTTTTGCCCTCTTCAAGAGAAGGATTAGACTCTAAGTGCATCTTGGTGTTTGGCAGGGGTGTTTCAGCTCTGTAGAAACAACACTAAATGTGCACAGAGTGAAGAAAGCATGAATGCTAAGATAACACTGTATCTTTAGGGATGCTTTGGGGAGCTTTCTTTGCTTTGAATTTTTTTTAAGAAATAACAGAAAAAGGGATATCACATCCTGTCCTTGAACTTTTAGGAAGCAAAAAGTTGACTGGCTTAAGAACAGCTCTCTCATCGTGGTATACTTTAGTTCAGTTACAAGAAGAACTTGTGTGTCATTAAAGAGATATTGATGTTAGTGATGGCAGAATGCTGGCAAGAAAATGACCAAATGTTAAATTAATGGTAGTTGTGCTTAGCCTCATTGGATCCATTAAAGAAGTCTCTTTTAGGCTGCTGGTGAGTACTTTTACTCATTAGTATGGAAGTAGATCTCCTGTATGTATGTGTGGGTGTTTTGTTAAATTGAAACACTGAAAGGATATGGGAGAGACACACTTGGAAATTTTCCAGACTTAGACTCATCCTCTTCTTTTCACAGAGATTATTCATGAGACTTAAAAGCACACATTTATCATATAATCACAGCAGAAAATAATTGAAGACATTTTGTTATCACCCCTTTTCTTTACCATGTTATCTCCCAGAACTTAATCTGAAGAACTTCTGGGTCTAATTCTAAGTTGATTCTTGAGTTCTGATGACAAAGAAGTTACTGCTAAAACTGTACTCTTTGTAGCAGCTTTCTGATTATTCCTCATGTTTGTGGGTAAGCTATTGTGACAAACCCCGAGTTTCTGAATCAGATGAAGACATTTTCTTGTACAGAATTTATTGCATTTTAAAATCAGGCAGCTTTCTACAAAATTTCTGCCATCAAGAAGAGAGAGTGAGGAAGGTTAAATGTAAACACTCATTTGGTAATGGAAAATATAAAAGCATTTAAAGTCATTTGGGAGAATTATCCACAAAATGTTCCCATATTAGAAGAACTCATTGGTTAAGTTCAAGCTTGTTTTCATGCTGGAAACATTGTGTAAGAGGCAGATGCAATTTTTTAGCAGATTATTTATAATAGTTCCATAGTACCTATGATTGCACGGGGGAATTGTGAGTCAAATATCAAAGGATAAATTGCTTACGAGTTTATTTCCCCAATAAATAATTTCTAAATGTGGGATGTGTACCAAGCATCTTCAGCTCTTGCTGTGGTACTAGTTTCTTGCTGGTGTGAAGGTTCTGATTCGTTGATTGACTGTGCCTGTAAGGCTCAGCATGGGCGTGAGCTGTCGTGTGGGGAAAACCCTTCTTCAGATAGCTGACAGGGCAGCTCGTACCCCA
Source organism: Nicator chloris (assembly GCA_013400495.1). NCBI lineage: Eukaryota > Metazoa > Chordata > Aves > Passeriformes > Pycnonotidae > Nicator > Nicator chloris. Next base: position 256,495 of record WAAE01008516.1, read on the forward strand.
TCGCTGCAAGAATCAGGTGCTGTGCTTTGAGGGAACATGGTTTCAGAGTATAGATGGGGTTTGCACATGAATAGGGAAGAGTTGAAAGGAGTTTTCTCCTCAACAAGCTTTATGGACCAGGTAGCTCCTGGGTAAAACGGCATCAGTGGCATTTAGTGCATTTCTTCCATTCAGGAAGGAAGTGGCCACCATGGCCAGTTGGGTTTGGTGGAAGGCACCTGGTCTGCAGTCTACATGAACCCTCAAGGTCTTGTTTTGTGGCTTTTGCCAGATATGAGAACTACTCTTTCAGATCAGTAAAAGACTTTGTAAATGGTTTTAACTGTGCCCCAGTGTAGCTGTAGGAGAATTACTGTCCTGAGAAGGTGTGGCACTGTATCTCCCAGTTAGTGGAGGCAGTTGGGAACATAAAATATCTGTAATCCACAAGCTTGTATTTGTTCACACCTCAGTTTCTGGTGTTGATCAGTGAAACTTCTCACTTGTTTGATCTGGACTGCCTAGAAGTCGTTTTGGTTATTCACAGCTTCTAAGGGCAGCTACGCAGTAAAACATGAGTGCAGTAAAGAATGAATATGTGTGTAGAGATAGTAAATGTTATATATTTAAGAAGAAAACTTACAATGATGCAGGTCAAAAGGTGCAGTAAGGGAGTGTTCTGTAAATATCCTGCAAATAACATCTAGCAATACTGGCCGAATTTAGAAAAGTGCAGAGAGAAAAATCTTGCTTTGAAAGACCTGTAAAATCCATGTTTATAAAATTATAAGAAGAACTGGCCTCTGAGTAGGAAATAAGCATTTTCTTGAAACAGATACTGTATAAGATAAATCCTTCACAAAAGGATCATTTAATATTGAAGAGTCACAGATCCCTGGGATATTCATCCATGTTTTGATATCTCTTTCACAAAATGCCAAGATGAAGAGGTTAGTATAAAGGCAAGACAAAAGTCCTTTATTTCTTGATATCACTGATGGATAATTTCTAAAAGTAGTGTTGCAGGATATTGAAATACTATCTCAATTCAACAAAAAAGCCTGAGAAAAGAAAGGTGATTCTTAACAAAATCAGTTGCAAACTCATCCTCTGTAGTGCTTGATTTCTTGAAAATGTACTTCAGTGTAATATAAAAGTATCCTTATATGATATAATGTGTATTATTGGCAAAGGCTCCTGCTGCTGAGGGGCAGCTGTCATCATCCTCTGGGTCACTCCTTTGTAAATCCATAATCCTTAGCCTCTGATTTTTTAAATATAATTTCTCTTAGTGTTTAATGTGACTTTCTGTTTGTTTTCTGTCACACAAACCCTTGGTTCCTGTGGAATCTGTTGGGGGGAGTCCTTTAGAATGCATTTGATGCAATTTTCTTTTGTTGGAGCTGTCTTTCAAAGCTTTTCCTGTGCTGGCATCCCTTTGGTTGGAGCACAGGACCTGGTTTGTATGTGGTAGGACTCATCCTTTGGAGAGGTCCCACTCTGAGCAGCCCAGAAGAGCAAACAGATTGTACACTTGGTGAATTTATGGACAGAGTCATGTTCTATTCCCTGCTGGTGTCCTGGCTGTGGGCTGGTGTGGGTGGTGGGTGAAGGTGATGGGAGCTTTTCCTGCTGGCTGTGAAGGAGTTGATATAAAGGAAAGATCACAGAAACTGCTTGAGCCTTTGCTTGAGCTTCTGCTTCTTCAATTTTTACATAGAAAATGAGGATGACATTAGCTAGAAAGGTTAGAGCAGTCAGATGTCTTGAAATAAATGTTTCTTCTTTGTATTTTCTTACAGAGTTACTTTTTTTGGGAAAAAAAAAGACATTATGAGAGCAAAAGAACTGATTTCAATACTAATTTCTTCTTTACTTTTGGCATTGGTGGTGGTCTGCTGTCTCATTTTGACTGTTTGATCAGGGTGAGAGACAAAAACATTTTGAAGGAAAAATGTTGGTGTATTATCTGAAAGTTGGGGCAAAAAAGCCAGTAAGTGGCATAGCAAAAAGGACTCTTGGGCTTGCACAGCTTCATGGAGATGAGCCCAGGGAAACTCTTCACTCCCTCAGTCCCTGTGCCAGAAAGTCAGCATTACCAGGCTGCTGGCACTTACCATCACAACAGGTGTGGAGGTAGGAACAAGAGATTTTTAGCTATTCCTAGATGTAAAAGGCTCTCACCAAATAACCACAATGAACCTGTTATTACTGTTTTATATGTGGTTTGGTGAATAGTGTTATTACAGAGGAACTGGAGGTGGTATTTCACTGAGGAGAAATGCTTGCAGAGCAGCCTACTCAGCCCAGTCAAACAAAGAACTTTTTGAGGTGGTTAGAAGCAAGGAGTGCATTTTCCACAAAGACTAGAAAAAAGAACAGAAGCCTCAATCGAGAAGTGTCTAAAAGTCAGAAACACGGACACATAGTAGAAAAACCCATGAATCCTACTTGGTTACAGTAAAAGAAATGTTCCAATAGTAAAATTCTTTTTTAGAAAATAAGAGATTGCATTTCCTCTGCAGAGACAGCAGAGCAGAGAACCAAAATGATTAAATGAAAAATATGCTCCAGCTGTCAGTGATGTCCACTGAAAGAAAGAGGACTACTTGAAGTGAAGCTTGGAAGTGGAAAATAGCACAACCAAGAGGACTCAAGTGCGTGAATCAGAGAGTGTTTCTCTGATTAGTGCCAGAATCTTAAAGTGAATGAAATAGTAGATCTGACAAGGATTTTTAATGACTGTCAAGTCAGTCAAACTGGTGACTGTCCTTAAAGAAACACAGAACGTAGTACTCAGTTTTAAGAACAGGTAGAAAAATGTGGTCTAGGCAATATGAACTTGATAACTGAGTTTCCCTATGACCTGAGGGTTTTGAGCATGTGTTGAAGGAAAGACTAATTTAAAAAAAAAAAAAAAAAAGTAAGAGCTAATTTTCAAGAAAGAGAAATGTACTAGACCTGATTTTTATGTTAATATTTTCTTGAAAATCCCAGGAATTGTGGAAGGTTGATGTGCTGTGTCTCCATAACCACAGTAAACTGTCTGTGCAAGTGTAATGGGAATTATATACTGAACAAGAGGTCAATCCTGTGTACTGAGCCACACATCTGCCAACGTTCAGTATGAATTAACCTTTTTTATTAATGACTTGGAAAATGAAGCAGAGACTAAGTTTATTCATTATGCAGCCAATGCTAAAGTAAGAGAGGAATTGCTCTACAAACACTGAAGAATGGGATGAAAACTTACTTGTTTTTGTCAGCTGGATCTGAAATAAGATACAAGTCAAGTGCAAAATGCTGTGTTTATTTATGAGCTAACAAGGGCACATCCCCATGTTAGGGAATGAATTGTCTGCTAGGCAAAAGGTCTGCAGAGGAAGATGTGGCGATCATTGTTGCCTTGCATTTAATCTGTGGTTCAGAGTGGCATGTGTTGGACACAAAACCATCCAGTGGGTATCAACAGGACTGCTGTATACAAGGCTGTGTGCAAAGTCATCTGCCTGCTCGACTTAGCTCTGCTGAAGCTTGACTGAAAAAGTATCATGTCCATTTTTGGGCATCCTTCATCAAGAACTGTGTGGGCAATCTTGATGTGGTTCTGATCTGTTTACAGACTGTTAAATATTACGAAAAGTTTACAGACTTTACGTATTTTAAAAGTTTGAAAGAAGCGGGTTTGTCAAATTTACAGAAAAGATGTGAGAGAGACACTCCAAGTTTCTTGAATGTAAGCACAGGCAAAGAGGCAATATAATTCTCTGCATCCACAGGAAATAAGACTCTCCAAAACAGAATGAGAGGGAGACATGTAAACGTCACTATTACTCTGATTATAAGGATAGTTAAGAATTGAAATACATTGTCTAACCTGTTCTTACCTTTTTGGTAGAGTGATTTCATGGCTTTGATAGGTAGCTGTGTCTTGGAATAGCTCAGCTGCAGCTGACTGTAGCTGTCAGGATTTTCCCACTGTCTTCAGTGACTTAATGTTGGCATACAGCTGAGCACAAGGGTTTACACAGTGATAAGAAGCAAGTAGAGAAGGTCACAATGTGTAGTTTTAGAAAGAGGAGGTGCATGTAGATCTCCAATGCCTAGAGTTTGTTGGTGAATTCTACTGTAAAGTGGGATAGATCTGCTGTATTTTCAAAATCACCCAAAAAATGCGTGACACAATGTGCCATTACCTGTCACGTGAAGGAATCAAAGACTACATCAAGTCCTCTGTTGACAAGGTGCTTTACAAAGAGGATATAGCAATTAATAGCAGTGCACATTCTCTGATGTGTGCATAGCCTACATATCCAGACACCTGAGAGATCTGTAGGATTATTTGCAAATCCCTCATATGAGGAAAAAGACAACTCAGAACTACTGGCCTGGGTGCATTTGAAACCCAGGCGTTCTCGGATATGGCAAGATGTTTCTTGGACACAGCAGCACAGCTGCAGCTTCATGTGCCTTAGTCAGTCTAGCTGTTGTAGCAGGATGTTTTTTCGTGCTAACTCATACATGATGTGGCATATGGACCTGAAAATTGCTCATTCTGTATACCCATTAAAATACAGAGCAACGTCTTTGCAAGGATGGTGGGGAACATCACTTGCCTCAGCATGACCAGAAATGCAGTGCTGGCACCCATGGTATTTGCCAAAAAATACTGGCTCCATCTCCTAAGAGCTCTGCCCCACAGCTGGGCACTAGCCCAAGTTTTGGGGAGTGAGAAACAAGGAGGAAAAAACCTTCTCTGCCTTCACTGTAAAGGTATGGCCAAATTGTCCAGGTGACATTGCCTCTTGGATGTGATTGATATGGTGAAGGAGCAGGAAGACATCTATGTTGGGCAAACCCAAACCAATGCCCAAATGCATGAATGGAGATGAACTTTCAGAACGTACCTTCATAAGGCCTGATCCAAAACACATTGGAGTAGAAGAGGTTCTTCTCCTGGTGACAGATTTAGCTCATATGGTTGCTATTTTTATTTTCTCACTAGTGCTTTGCTTCCAAACTTGTGAAATAAACTTTTTTTTTTTTTTTAATGGACAGCAGAAAGTGTATGTGTGTAGGACACCTGGTATTCAATTTTCTTTCTTTTATTCCTCTCCTTGCCACTTTTCTCATAATTTGGATCACTTGAGGAAATTGGGTTAGGCTAACACGGGACAAATAGTTAAAGTAGCAGAACTGAGATGGTAAATTTAGGTAGGAGAGTTATATGAATTATTGAAAGCAGTAGGTGGATAAACTGAATTTGGCAATAATAGAGTAATTATTGTATTCTTCTGCTCACTTTTGAATAACAGTCACATTATAAAAATAACTTTGTCCTGGTGACATAAATAAAATCTCTGATGTGCTTTCTTGAAAGGAACAATTATTATTGAAAAAACTTCATTCCACCTATTCTAGCCTCCTGTTAGAGGACAAAGACCACAATTTATAGAAGCTAGTCCAAAGATGAATAGAAACAAAAATCATGAAGTCTCAGGAAGCAACAAAATTACGTTAAATGTGGATTCTGAATGGAATTGAAAGGAGGAAAAACAATTCCATCCTTGTTTCTGTGGGGAGGTTTTAAATACAAATCTTTCAGGGAAAGACAAATTTGGCTCTTTAATTGAGTTCTTACACAAAATGTACATGCTCATAGAGAGAATACCAGAGCAAAGGAAGTAGTGGGTAGACCACTTCATATGACAAAGAGGTTTCTCTTTTTCTAAATTATGTTTACATTAATTCAGCAGGGTAGAAGTGCACTGTACATTGTGTCTTGAGCTTCCCTTTGCACATGCACAGGGATGAGCGTGGGCAGCCCTGTCCATTGTGCATGCAGAGGGGTGGGGAGACAGGAATGCACAGCTCCCCTTCACTGTGTGGGAGCCAGCTTGGGCATGCTCAGGACTCCCAGTTTGAACTATAAATCCTTTCAAGTGTATCTTTCTGGAATAAATACAAAAGAAGAAAGGTGCTGTGCAATGTAAATGGCTCTCACCCTGGGAAGGTTTTATTCTCATCACTGAAGAGGGCACTGCTGAAGACATGAGACAGTCTTTGGATTTTTTATTTCGGGGGAGTCGAGGTCGAAATAGGAAGGTTTGGGTTTTGGTTTTGTTTTCCTAGAAGGGTCAGTCAGGACAGGTTCCTCTATGCTCCTCCTCCCAACTGTGAAGATATTCAAGCCTAGGGTAAGGCCTGAAACAAAATAGTAAGATGAGAACAGAACTCCACAATGAGGGAACTATGATATGCCAAAAATGCTGGGTCCACTGTCCTGTCATAATTGTGTGCAAGTCCTTCAAGGATGAAAGCTTGATGTGCATTAGGAGTGTGCACATAAAGACAGTCTGTTTGAGAGGTCAACAGCAGTGTTTGTGGGGAAAGCAGTAGAGAAAGAGGATAACCAAACAAACAGAACTCAGGGATCATGGTCTAAGACTTACAGTCAAACCAGATCAAAAATTAAATCCTTAACAACATCAGAAAATCTTTTTAGGCTGTTATCCTGTAATCTAACCCTCTATCTGTTAATATTTATTTATATGGATTCTTGAATAACAACTGGATTGATCTTTTTACTACTGAACTCCTACTTTTTAATTTTGCAAAAAGAAGGGGAAAAGAGAGATGGTTGAGAAGTTTTCCTATTCTTCATGATTTCCTGGTAGTGCTGCGTGGCTGTCTAAACAATGACCCCAAATATTTCCCAACCAGCATTTGCACATGCACACCAGTTACCTCCTTCTTGCCAATTGACACGTAACTTGGATTTTAAGATTCTTTCCTCATTCCCTACACTTTGGTTTTATGGGAAGGAAAACTGGCAGAATGGTCAGGGCATATAGGGATGGGATTTGTGGGGTGCTTTGTAGAGCCCAGGTATCTTGTTCATGTGCAGCACACAATAACGTCCACTCTCTTGCCTTTTTTTCTGACACCCTCAGGATACTTCATCAAGGTAAGCTTGTGGAGCACTTCATTGGGACTGCTTAACTGCTTGAACACACTGAAATTTGCTAGAGCTCAAATACTCTGTCAGACCTAGAAGTTGTGAGTTATTTCATATCCAAATTTTCTTCCTGTATTTCTCTGTTTCACATATAATGCCAATGTTTTTACTATATTAATCCATCCCTCTGAATTTATTCTTTGTAGAGATGATTCAACATTAGCAAACACAGTAGAATTATTTAAATTAAACTGAAATGTCTATTTTTTACAGCAATATCCATTCCAAACCTATCAGACAAATTTGGCTAAGAAGGGGTAGTTTTGCACATCAGCAGACTAGCTTAGATGGTTGTCTCAGGATGGGCATCTCAGATTGTCTTAGGTGGTTTAATTCTATAAATTCAGATCAATAAGGTGTGAGAGATGTTTACTTCATTGTAGCAACTTCATGTAGTCGTCAGTACATCACTAGGTAGTACTTTCCATTACTCTAGGTAGTAACACCACCCAGTGGAGAAGTGGAATATAGTCTGCTTCTGACCAAAGAAAAAGATGCAAATAAGAGTTTCTTACTAATAAAGATGCAAACCCACTAATTTTGAGAAGAATATAAGATTTTTGTTCATTTCTATATTAATTAATTATCTTGCTATTGTCTTACTATGATACCCTAAATTTTAAATTTTTTCCTGCAAATTTTGTTTTCTCCTTATTAATGTAATCCTTATTTTTAAATTGTGCTGAAATGAAGTTTATAGATTATATTAAATTCCATTATTACATTGTTTCAAACCTCTGATTTTCATTGAATATGATGAATATTATCTTATGTTGAAATGTTTTTATATACTTCATAATTCCTTCTGTATAAAAGAGAAAATGAAACATGTTGAAAAGCTGTAATTTAATTTTGCTATCCATAATATATTTCTCCAATTCCTGCATCCTTGAACTCAAATCTGGTTTTCTGGTAGAAAACTAGAAAAATAGATGAGATTTTTTTCCTTGAGATTCATAAATACTGGTTTTTGATATCTTGAGATCTTATCAGGAACTAATTTGTTCCCAAATGACTGGTACACTATAATTAGGTACTTGTAGTCACATATGTTCCTTTAGGCATAGTCACATAATGTGCCGTCAGTCCTGAAATCCTCTGGAAAATTAGGGGTTAAAGACATTCACAAAGGAAGAAGCTTGGCAAGGTGCACTTGACAGAAGTGGGAAGCTCTCTGCGTGTTGCCTGCAGCTTCCCTTTCCCCAGCTGTGTGTGGTTTTCTGTGGTTTTCCATCACTGTGTGTGCTATTCCGTGGTTTTCCATCGGAAGGCTGCCGAGGCTCCTGCAGTGTCACAGGGATTGCTCGTGCTGCTTGCTGAAGGCAGCAAAGGCACCAGGGAAGGAGCGCAGGTGTGATGAAGGTGGCTCTCGAGTTCAATAACTTTGGTTCTTCCTCCACCGCTGCCTTCACCTGAAAGGGTGGGATTTTAGTTGAACCTGCCTGGTTTGCTGCGGAATCCACTCAAGCTGGGTTGAACACAAATGGAACGGCCCACCCTGACATCGATACTGTCCCATCCCAGAGCACTGCCTGTGTCCACTCTTTGGTCTAAGAGTTTGTTCAGGTCTGCTCATGAGCTGCTGCAAAACAAATTAACTTTTCAAGGAATTGATTGCTTGGCAGGTGAAAAGAGATAAAATTATTTTCACTCAATGTTTCTTGGCAGTCTGACTGTTTCTGTTGTGTTGCGAGGGAGACACATCCATCATGGCTCACAGCCGCACTGTTACTCATATGCTGGCCTGGATCAATGCTGCCCAGATTTTGGAAAATGAATCCTCTCAGGGAAAATGCAGCCTTTGCCAACCCAGCAAATTAATGTTGAGGGGCCACTCAACTCTGTGTAGATCTGGCTTCTTTGAAGCCGTAGTTGCAGGCTCATGAAGTACCACCCCATCATGCATGAACGTATTGACAGCTCCACTGCATCAGGTTGGATTTTTCCAGTACAGTTTTTCCGTGTCGTGGGTTTGATGTCTGCAGCCCCACTGCAACTCCGTGGTTCCTCCTGGTGTGGGCAATGGGGACTGCAGGGCTGGGATAGGGAGTGGCTGCCCTGTCAGCAGGAGCCACGCATGGTCATGGCCAAAAGAAAGCAGGTGTGAACTCCAGAGAAACCTCTCTTGCTTTGTTGCTAATGTTTCAGTTAGCAAACCAGTTCCTGAGCAAACTCTTTTTCAGTCTTCGTCTCAAAAAAAATTCAGCTATTTTTTTTCTTTGTTCCTTTGGTTTTGTTGCTAATTTTTTTCATATTGCCCATGACCTCAGAGCCATGCCATGGCCATCAGATTTGCTTTTAAAGCTGCTTCTGTAAAGGTAGTGGGTGTAAGTGAGGTTTTTTAAAAGAAAAAAGCTATCATTTGCTATGTGATATTTTTTTATATGTATGGGCATAAGGAGACAAGTGGTGATTGGGAGTTAGAACATTACACTGCTTTCCTCTGAAGGTTGCTGGTGACTATTCATTGTGATGGAATAATGACTAATTTTTCAAAAATGATTAATTAAAAAGAACTCTGCTGAGTGATTTTCCTTACTTCCTGGAGGCTAGTACATAATGTTTTGCAGTGACTCTGAAGGGAACAGCAAGACATGATTACAGCGTGCACTAGTGGAGATGTGTTAATGTCAACTGACCAAAAAGCTGAGGCCTGTGCGTCAAGGCATGTCTTTTACAGCATGTTTGCTGCAAATGGAGAGATCCTAGTCTGAAAATGTTTTGCTTAATCATTATTCAAGCTGTAGTTTTCGAGAAGGCTGATGATACAGACATAAACTTCACTGCACCCAGATTAGAGGAGTGTGTGTGTGCAGCTTTGTGAAGTAAAAGGAAACGTCATTCTTTTTTGTTTATGTACAGGCATACACAAGTTTATGCATCTTTAACTGTCGTAGATACTGCGGGTGCTGCACGGGACATCTGTGATGCAAGGAGTGTTCAGTGATTCACTGATACAGAACATGAGGATGCCTGTGATGAGTCACTTCTTCCCCTCACGATTTCTTTTCCCATTAAGCAGCAACAAAGCTTAACAACTTTTACCAGCATTTAAGGAAAGGTTCATACAGGCTCTAATAATTTGAGTGTTAGATGCATTTGAATACAGATTAAGTTTTCCTTGAGAATCCCTTAAGGGAAGAAAGAATCCCTTATTTCTTTAGATAAGGAAAAATTAACTAGACAAAACACTTGAGAAATGCTACAAGTATTAAGCTTGAAGCAATGCCTATTTCTGATACCTAGCTGCAGCAAAGATGACTAGTTCTTGGGGAAAAAAGGATAAAATTATATGAAGAATGTTCTGTTCTTCCAAACCCTAGCTTTTGTTCTCATTTACAGAAATAAACAGATGTTTCTATTTGACCACCTCAGAGTTCTCCCATAACAACTGAAAATGAAAAAAAAAATTCTTTTGGAAGAAAAAAGTAAAAAACTTTGGAAGCCACTCCTGAGGAGGAAAAATCTGGGCATCTGCTGTGCTGTTCAATGGCACCTTTTATTAAAAGTTTGTGATAGGGTAGTCCCTCTTGAAGGGTTTAGATTATTTTGTCATTGTTTTTCAATGTCTGTTGTTTGATGTCAACGTTTGGCTAAGATAGAGTTTTACTATTTGATGGCGATTCTGATTCAGCTTCTGAGTAAGGAAGAACTCTTATTTCAGAGACCACACGAGGGAGTGTTGTTCTGCTTGTCTGACTACAAGCAGCTCTCTTACTAGCAAGGGCACTTAAGCTCCGTGGTTTTCCACCCTGTTGAAGGAAAACATTTTCTTCAGCACTTCTCAACTTTTTCCAGGCTGATGTAGTTTCTCAATAGTCCCAAACTTCTTTTTTTCGGTGGACGACATTTGGGTTTGTTGCTTCATTATGGCATACCAGCTTTCCAGCCTGTGCACCAGCCGTGCTGGGAGCGTGTGTATTGTGGGAGGGTGAGTCAGGGGAAAGAAGGCAGGGTTTGCTTTGTGTGCCTTCTCCTTCCCTCTTTCCCTGCCTATAGAAGCACAAGTTCAGTTGGAGCTGACCTGCAAACCTTCCACCTCTAGTTCACTGGTCCGTGTTAGAGCATCTGCCATATTGGAAATGTTTGTCCAACAATATTTATTTTGCTCTTTAAATTTCGGTATGTAATCTTCTCAGAGCGCAACCTTTCTGTGTCACGGAGCGGGGTTTACTTTAAAGCTTGCATAGACAAATTCTTTGGTGCTGCATTGCTGCCTTGAGCTGGCATCCTACATGAATTAAATCTAGATGCTTGGTAGCTGCATACTCTCAAGTTTCTTGACTCTTTTCTAGTGCTTGTGGCATCCAGGATGATGCTTTGCATTGAAGAAACAAAACTGCTTAAGCAGTCTTAAGCCCTGAGACATGAAGTTAGGATTGGAGCTGATATCCGTGTTTGCATGTCCCATAGGACAGGTGGCTGCTGGATACTGCCAGGGCTTGTAACTGTTCAGGTGTTAAAATGAGGTCTGTATGGTAGGTCCATCCAGAACAAGACTTCGGGCAATTCATCCAATGTCTACTTTTCCGTTGAAGAACTGGAACCTATTTTTTGGACAAAATGCTACCACACGTCAAAAGGAAAATGTGAAAAGCCCTGCAGAGACCACTTGCAAATTAGTCTGAAGAGGAACATTATCTCTGAGTTATCCTGATGCTCCAGGAGATCCCTGAGAGGACAGTCCCTTTGAAAACATTATTTTATGAGTCTCTCCAGAAGTGTGATTTCTCCCTGCAGTGTGATTTCAGCAGGTGTATTTCAGCTAACTGAACACACAGTATTTCAGTATCTTTTCCTAGCCCCATATGGCCTAACACTTCGTTGGTTAGAAGTACTCCTCTAATAATGTGTCAGCCTCCTACTGACAGATTTTCCCAAGTGGTCTCTATGCTGGAGATTGAAATATTTTATTTTTTATTTCTTACGATATCTTGTCCATGCATTCCTCTTTCATGAAACTTCAGAGGTCACGTTTCAAAGGCTTCAAGCAGGAGTGCACAGTGTTCAAAATGCTGATGTACTTAAGGCACTATCATGTGTGGTGGTCGTACAGAAAACCGTCAGTTTGGCGATGTACTTTAGTTTGGCTTGTGGGAGTTAAGGCAAATAAAGTATTCTGTTTGACAAGAGTAGTAAATGATCAAGTAATTCTCTCAGGACTCCCTAAATAGCTCCAAATTGTTCCAGGAAACATTTGGTTCATCACAGTGGAGAGATGCAAAATCAGACATGTGGATTTAGCTTCCTGGAGCAGTCTCAGTGGAGCAAATGGTAACACATGGCATTGTACAGTGGTATGATTAAAACCTACAGATGAACACAGATGTAGATAGCACCTCTTTTTACAAGATCAAGTACTCCAGTGCCCTAAAAAATGGAGTAAACACTCCACACTGGAATATCCATTTCAATCAGCCAACTTGCAGATTGTTTCCACCATACTCAGTCCCACAGGACATAAAATCTTCCATGGTATGACTTAGTTCTCTTCTTCCCAAGTTTAAAAATTTCCAGTTTTTGTGGAACAAATGCTTCTGTTTTCTGAAACCAGCAAATGCATTTTTACTATATGTCGAAAAAGCTTCATATAACTCTGGTCAATCTGCAAATTAGAATATGCCAGCTTTCTGCATTTTTATGCCTATCTTTGCCGTTTTTCTTTTTTCTTTCCCCATGCAAAAGTATATTTCTTACCTAGCAGAGCATTTTGTAACACAACTGCCCTTGCAATTGAAGTGGCAACACTCATGTATCTGTGACCTATTTCTTTGACAAAGTCCACTTTTTCTCTCAGAGTTGGCGTCTAAAAGCTGTCCAAAATTTTCAAAAGTCTCTTCAGTTCCTGCTTTTGAATATAATTCAGGATATTGGGCAAACTGCTGTGAACAGTTCCTCTCTGAGAAATAGAAGGTTGGGAGGCATGGCTATGCCATATAACTGATGATCTTTCAAAAGCACACAGTTGTACAACTTCTCTTCATTCAGCCACATCTCTTCTTGTTGTTGGCCAGGCTTTCAGCAAGAGTCCCCATAAGCCAGGAAAGCTGAATATATGTTAGGCCTCTTGTTATGAGAAGGATTTTAACCTTCTGCCCAGTTTCTTGGCAAGGTAGAACAAATACTACCTTGGAGCAGGTCAAATGTACCTGACAACAGCAGGGATAATGAATTTATGAACACCACTGTCTATCCCAGCTGCTGGATGCAGGGATAGATCCCTTTCAGCTGAGGGTCACAACATGCTTTTTGCTGAGGGGTGCTCCCAGGTTATATTTCTGCCATAGATGGTTTCTGAAAGTGCATGATTGAATTCCTTCAGAGTATGAGGAAGGTCAAGTGCATAGATAAAAACCAGTGTGCTTTGAATAAAGCTTGTGGCAGTCTACACTTTGCATTGCTAGAACTGAGGGAGAAGCCAGTCAATGTGTAAGTATAACTTCTTACTTGCCAACTGCTTATATGCTTTTGTTAAATGTGTAGTGACAGAGGAACTGGCTGAGATCGAGCCAACCTTTGCNCGTGTAGTTTAACAAAACTACAGAGGAACTGGGCTGAGATCGAGCCAACCTTTGCTCTGACTCAACAGACCTCAGAGAGACTCATTCATAGGACAGAAAAGTTGTTTTTTTCATGCTGTGGTCTTCCTAAATGATGACCTTTAAGTCTTTAGACTTTCAGGTGTTGGTGTGTTTGCACAGTCTTCTCAATGCCACAGCTGCTCCAAAACCACTTTGGGATAGAAATTGTAAGGATTTATGAGGAACACTTTGGAGGATGAGTTGCTTTACTGTAGTGGAATTTGAAGAACTGGAAAATGGGTTAAAAATGGAAACTACTTTTAAAATTCACAGTAAGTGCACCAATATTTGCCCCTAGGATCTCCCTTCTCAGCATATTTCAGTCTTGGCAGTACTGTTGTTTCATACCTCTACCCTTATGAGTAGGTTAGGCATCAATATGAGCTGCTGGCCTCATTGCTTTTGATACAGCCCAGCTCACAGTTGGCCTTCTGCGCTGCAAGAGCAGGTCATGTTGAGTTTCTTGTCAACCAATACCCCCCAGGTTCAACCAATACCCCCAGGTTCTTCTCCTCGTTCTTCTCCTCATGGATGCTCTCAGTCCCCTCTCCTCACAGGTTGTATTTGTGATTGGAATTGCCTGTACCCAGGTGCAGGACCTTGCACTTGGCCTCGCTGAAAGTCACAAGGTTCACACAGGCTCACCTCTCCAGCCTGTCCTGGTCCCTCTGGATGGCATCCCTTCCCTGCAGTATGCCAACAGCACCACACAGCTGAGTGTCACAGGCTAACTTGCCGGGGGTGTGCTGGATCTCACAGTCCATGTCATCAGCAAAGACACCAAACACCACTGGTCCCAGTACCAACCCCTAAGGGACAGCATTCGTGGCATACATTATGATCTTTGTAAAACCATTGATTTACATGTGTATATATAGTTCTAATTGAAAAAGTGTTACTCCATTGTACAAAGTATGACTAAGACTTGTGCAATTTTGGTCATTCCTATTCAAGTAAAATGAGCTAAGGCTGGAGTGGAGCCAAGGAAGTGCTGCTAAAATCAGAGAGGAGAAAGATCAAAAGATTTTAGATTGCTTAGCCTCACAAAAGAAGGGTGTTGGGAAGGCAGTAGGATTATCCTTTCTTAGGAGGGACCGAGTACGAAGGATGAAATGGAAGAGCTATTTAAGCTAACGATTTAAAGGGCTGTAATGTGGCACTGAATAACCTTAGGACAGAAATTAGAAGGTGGTTTCCAACTAGTGAGACTCTAAGACTCTTCTGAATGAAAGTAATAAAGGCAGGTTTATGAAAAGATTTGTCTCCTCAGGAGGCTGTGATTGCGGCTTGAGCAAAATACTGTCGTATTTGTCTGTACCCAGCGCTCTTGTCTCAGAGGTGTCTTCCTGTCTCTGAACCATAGTTTCTGTAGCTATAGGCCAAGCCTAGTTTACTTCCAGGCACACCTTCTAAACATACTTTTTATTTTCACATGTCAGCATGAATAGATATCCAGAAAAGCCACCAGGCACAGTCAGCACACATTCCAAATGGGTTCTTTAAGCAGGCTGTAAGGCTTGCCAAATCTGTGGCTTTGGCTTCAGATGCTGAAGCACTGTGGTATTGTGCTCTGTAGCAGCATCTCCAGGTGTAAGACCCTGCTTCTTGGCTATCAATGCCAACTCTGTAGGGGACAGGGCCAGTCAAGTGTGGGATGGAGTTAAGGATATGGCTTGTGAGTCCCCAGGTGGGTGGTTATTGAAGCTCTGAACTCTGCTTTAGAATAGTGCTCTTTTGAAAGGATTACAGGATAAGCATGCTTTGAGAGGCCTGTGGAAGGGAGGGCTTACTTAAAAAAGGGATTCAGTCTGGGCTGCCATCAGGTAGGAGAAAAAAGAGGTCTGTGTCTACCTGGCATGTGTGTAAAAAGTGGTACAAAATCAATACATGATGGTTCTGTTGAGTTTTTCTCTCTCTCTCTTTTTTTTTTTTTAGCACTAATAAAATGTTCCTTTAAATATTCCTAAGGTTTTTTTCTTAAAGCTTCCTCTTTCTGATTCTTGACTTTGATTCTTGAAAAATACTGGTGTAGGAATTTAGTGGTTTTGGTAGAAAGGTAAAGAATTATTGTGACTGGTGTGAAGTCTTGTTTTTGGATAACTAGCTAACACTGAACAAAGAAACAAGAGAGGCAAGTGATCAAATGTAGCCCTAGAGAACGCCAGAGTTTGTAAGGAGGCTCTCAGTTTGTAAGCCAGTCTCCATGGTACACAGCATACATTTCCATGGTCTTGTTTATACAAAGAAATATTGAGTAGGCAGTTTAGCTGTTTTTCTTCCTTTCTCTAGGCAGTCTTACATTAGAGGATTTTAATAATGCAATTACCATTGTACTGCTTAGTACACCTACAAATTATCTTGCATTCTCCCACCTCTTCCACAACACAGGAGGCATACCACAGAGTGATTCTGAAGAAGAACCTGTTCAGAGATTTTCTTTCCTCCCTGCTCCTCACAGCAGGAATAAGCCTGACTCCATTTTGAGGCAGAGGAGCCGTGCAAAGGGCTGGAAAGGGCGTCAGAGGATGACAAAACTGTTTGAAGGATAGGTACAATATCGCAGAAGACACTGGGTGGAGGAGGGATTTGGAGAGAGAAAGGTGATGGCAAGGAGCAGTAGAAATGGAGAGGCATCCCTAGCTTGGCTCCCACTGATTCCTCTTGATTCCAGTAAGGACATCAGTTGTCCCTGGATGGACAGAGCAGGCAAGTGGTGCAGCTGGACTTAGCCATCCTCTGCACAGCCTCATGGTTTCACTGCCCATTTTAGGTGAACACAGTGCTCTGTGACAGGCCAGAGAACTGACTGGCACACTGGTTCACCGCCTGGAGCCAAGGGTCAGGATGAGAATGTGCCAGGTCTTCCCAGCAGGTCTGGGGTGCCTCTGTTCCTTCACACATTGTTATGCCCTGACACAGCAAGAAGCATTATGTACTAGTTAAAACCAAACTTGAATACAACTTTTAAAATACATTACTGTTTGAGAAAGGGAAGCATTGTCTTAAAGGGCTGCCAAATGTACAAATCAAGTATGTCTCATATACTCAGCAGCAGTTCTGTGACTGGAGTCTCATGGAGCTGGTAGGACCACAGTCAGATAGATGAGCTCCTTCTTCCCCAGATGTGAGGGAATATGCAACAAAAGGCTGTGCCAGGAATAGAGATGCCTAATGTAAAGGCCTTGAAGTGTTTGTGAGAAGGGTCATGTGAATCTGAAAGTTGGTGGCAAGTATCCTGCCCATGGGACTTGCACTTGCTGAGACATGTTTGTGTAGATGGAAGTTGTTTGTCCAGATGGCGCTCAAATATCTTCATTCTCCATTTCCTTGTAGCAGTAAAAGAATTGCATGTCGATCACATTCAGGAAGTTGGCCCTCTTTATTTTTCAAAAGCCTAAATATTTATAGTTTTCTTTCTGGGAGAAAGAAAACCAGGTGAAATTGCATAAAAGTCCATCTATCAAGAGGAATTAAATTAGTTGACTCATCCTGTTGACGGAGAGGAGAGTTCTGTGGTTACAACCCAAAGCTGAGGCCAGCTCTGTGCTCCAGACCTTTGCCAAGGCAGCTGGGTCACATATGGAGTGTGAAGCTCTGAGAATCTTGATATCTGTGGTTTTTCCTGGCAGGAATGCCTTGTGTGCAGGTAGTCCCTCTGGCAAAGCTGCACACAGCCTGCTGGGTGTTTCTTTTGCAGGCTGGAGGTTTCCTGTACAGCAAAAAGTGGTGCTGCTGAAACAAGGGTATCCCAGCCAGAGGCAGGTTTAACAGATCAGCCATGTGCCATGTACTTCCCATGTGAGTACAATGGTTGGGAGCCTTGGGGTAGGGAAATCTAGAAAACTGACCTGGCAGGTTCCCTGTATATTTAACAGTAAGTTGTACTAGGGTGCTTGGGGATGGGTAATAGCTTTCTCATCAGCTTGCTCTTATACCTTTGTCCCTCTTGATATTCCATTGCTACATGATAGGGCTGCAGCACTCAAAAACTCCATTTGTTGATGAAATGCTGCATTTGTTTTCTGGCAATATTAAAGAATAGTCATGGCTGATTTTGTTTGCCCAGCTTGAAGCATCTTGAAAAACTCATGCTTTTCAGAAAACGTGGTCTGCATTTAAAATCCTTCCAGTTTTTCAAAAGGGACTAGCAAATTTGGATGCCTAATTTAGGCCAGCAAGCTTAAGATAGAAAGCACTAGGAAAATGCCAACACTTTTAATGTTGTCTGCCACTGGACAGGATACAGTAGGGTTTATATGCTATGGCAGATGAAGCAGAATTAGCTTTTTATAGTGTTAAACCATGGTGCTTTTCACTGAGGTTATTTTGTATGTTTCCTTCTTCTTGCCTCCAACAAAAACACTGTAAAGTGTGGGCTGTGAGGGCAGGGAATACTAAGAATGCTATGAATGCTTTTTCTCACTGCGTGAAAGAGAATTGGCTGGAAAACTTAAGCCACAGGATGGTTTCTTGCTGAATGCTGGTTAAAGTGATGTAAGGTTGGTATTTGGGGAACACATCTTTGGAATACTTTTGTGAGGTAAAGGATGATGGCAGAGACCATTGCAAGTTCAGATCCAGAGGGGCTGTGAAAAACAAATTTTAAATCCACAAATTACATGTGAAGTCAAACATGTGGCAGAGAAGTACCACGTATTAATCATGTACTGAAAAATAAGTATTTTGCCTGTGACTTTGAAACATAAGACGACCAAAATATAAACAGACTGGTTTAAAATGATGACTAAAATAATATTAACTCTCCACGACTAGGGTATTTTTTTCAAACTCCTACTGTGTTTTGGTCTTGTTTTCTAATTCCTCCTGGAAGCAGAGCATTTCATTGGTCTGCTCAACACTTAAGGAAATGCATTGCCTATCTCCAAGAAATTGTCTTAAAATGGCTGCCCACTAGTCTCCATCCTCAGTTCCTTGCATCCCTTTCCTCGCATTGCTTCTATTTTGTCTCCTGTTACTGTCTTCACACAGTAGCATGTAGTTTTTGTGTTCCCATCTCACATTGCTCAGTTGTCGATGCTCCTGCACAGCTCCCCATTCAGTAAAAATGCGAAGTGAAAGGTAAGTCTTCCTTCTTAGAGCTCTTATCAGCTTTATTCACAGCATTTTGCTCCTCATCTCCACTAGGCTGTATTTTGTAAGCCTATTGTATTTTGCTTCCTCCAGCTGGGGAAACAGAGACCTAGAAAATAAAGGTACAGGTGGAAACCAGTCCAGTTCCAGCTGCACTGATTCCCAGTAGGTTATCAGGGGGAGTTCTGACTATGCTGAAATCATGTATAGTCGCAATTTTCTCATGTGGTTTACAGCCATGCACAAAATAATAGGCTTTATATGAATACAGTGAATAATATATATTTTAATCCTACCATAAGAGCAAAATACCAGTGGCCGATAAAGACTGGCATACCGAATAAATTATATCCTTTACATTTCAGTAAAGATCAGAAGTACTGGTAGAAAGGATTTTGAATGAGAAAAATTAAAAGTGTGTCGCAATATGAGTTTTAATTCACTCAGGAAGTATCCATGTTCTTTCAAAATCAGTGAGAGTCTTGTATTTATTTTTCATCTTTTTTATTGCTGTCTTTTATCATAGGTACTGCCTTTTTGGCTAAGGAAAACCATCTTCTAAGATCATAAGTATAACTCCTTAAACACTGAGACATATGAGAAAGGGGTAGAAAAAAAGGAGTTAATGTAGGCAGTCATATATTTTTAGAAGCAAATTAATTTCTCATTAGGTGACAGGCCAGCCTGACATCATGATCTCTCACAAGCATTGGATATTCTTCTATATTTCATGGTTCCATAAGCTTGCATGGAAGAGTGGCATTAAAAGGTTCCTAGTGGAATTCAGTTTAAAAAAGCATGAATCTGAAGGAATTGGCACTGATGTGATCTTTCCTAAGGGAACAAGTCCAGTAGTGAGCTGTGAAGGACAGACTGTTTAACTATAATCTTGTCTGCAGGTTTAGAAAGACTAGATTGATTATTGTTAGATACTCACAGAGATGAACATCAATACCACTGGAAAGGATGGATGGTTTCTCCCTTTTTAGACAGAACACACACAGCACTGTCCAGAGACTGCAAAACACAGTTGTCTGTTTTCACTGCTTTCTCCTTAATGTTTCTGTGGAAATCAGGAGTTTGCAATGTTTTATATATCCACTGGTTCCTCCTCAGTCTCAACTACTCCCAAAAGAGTTGCAATGTGCTAGTTTAGGTCTCCATCTTTCAGATTTTTACACACCCCTAAAATTCAGTACATATGGATAACTGCAGTGAGATCAACTATTTCAGTATGTAGAAATCTGAAAGACGTACATATACATTTCTTGAAGCCTCATGTTGCTAACTTTTCTGAATACAACAGTTCTGCATGCCAGAAAGGTTTGTTGGTTTGAGATTTTTAATATATATACATACAATGGAAAGTGTCAGATGCACTAAAGCCTTCAACTGGGGTTCAGTGTGCTCCGGCAGTTTTGTGGTAGATTTTCTCACACAGACCTAATGATAGCTTGAAAGCACATTGCTGTAAAAATGTCACTGAATTGTTTGCACTTATCATAGTTATTTTCTGGAAATAGTTTTTTACAGTTTCTTGCCCGAGATCAGGATCATAAAGGAAAGGAGCACACATCATTTGTGCTTGTCAAATTTGCGCAGAAATGCATTTGCTGTGGTACAACAGTGAATCACCTTTTAAGCTTGGCACAAGTGTTAAAACTAAAACTCAAGGAAAACAGCATCTTAAATGTAAGCATGTGTAAAAATCCTTAACATAAGGACCAATCCTGGCTCACAGGACTCTTAAGTCACCTTATGAGTAGGTCAGACTGAGAGCTCACACCTGCCAGAAGGGACACACTCACTCTTTCCTCACTTGATCTTCCCCAATCAGACCCTCCCATTAGGTCTTGGCATTTTTTTATACTGCACCAATTCATCTCTCAAACCCAGCCAAGGTTTTACAAGGCTAGAACAAACAGTTATTTAACACAAAGTGACCAACCTTAATTAAACTATCAGACTATTAACTGCTACTGAACCCTGAGGTACCATTTTAGTCACTTTTTACTCAGAATGATCTGGAAAGCTCCAGTCTACCCCTTGGGCGTTTAAAAAACTTCTTATTGTACTTTCAGTGCCTAGAAATTTTCAGTATAGGGGACAGGAACCCCTTTGAGAATCTATATTACTGGAACCAAACTTATTATCACAGAGAAGTAGGAAATTCAGCCTTCATGTGCCCTTGAGGCCCGGATATGAACCAGTCACATATAAACTTTGTTTTGTTGGGAATATGTGATTATCATATTAGTCATCAAGGCTAAATCATGGGGGAAGTGAAGAGCTAAACTGGCTCATTCCCAGTGGAGTTTGCGTGTTGCTTTTTCTCCTTGTGGCAAGGAGGACGCTGTGTTTGGGTAACCACAGGCCTGTGAACCGTGAGTTTTGTGTCCAGGTGGACAGGTCAGTGTGTGGGAGGGAGCACTGTGCACTGCAGTGGCTCTGATTTGATGTGCCCCACAGCAGGCCCACAGATCATCTCTCTCATACAGGTCGGGAGGTCGCGCCATGAGCTGGCTCACCCGGAGCTGCCGGCCCAGTTAAAAGGGAGCCAGCGCAAAAGCGGGCTGACATTTTCAATCCAGATCAGCATGTTAGCCTGCTTCAGTACCCATCCTCATTCCTACCTTTACCTAGGAGAGGCTTTTGTGGGGCTTTCCCCCCCGCAGAATGTTCCTGCTTCTTCCCAGGCATCAGTATGATGGTGGAGTGGTTCAGATGGGCTCACAGACACAGAAAGGAGCTGGCCTGCTCCAAGGCAGCTTGTCATGGCCTGTGCAACCAGAAACCAAGCTCAGCATCAGGACTGGGGGACTGATAATCATGAGGAATGCCTCCATTTCAGTAGTGAGAGGGACCCCAGAGAGTGCAGGAGAATGTCTATTGGAGGGGGCCAAAGAATCATTTGGGTGTGCTGAGGATCCCTGTCCAGCTCCTGATGAACCAGTCTGGCTAAAAGGAGTTGGCCCCTTATGTGGGGGTTCTTTTCTCTGGCACATCACAGCTGATGAACCCTTGCTTGCTAAGGTAACACTGTTTGCTCTTGAGATTCCAGTTCAGTATGGAAGCATGAGACAACAGGAACGACAAAGAAAACACATGCCCCAGTTTTATGGTCTGATTAGNCCACATGTTTTATGGTCTGATTAGGACTGGTCTGAGCCCCAGTTTTATGGTCTGATTAGGACTGAAGGAGGGAGATTGCTCCCAGTCCTAGGCAGGCCTCCCAGTTTTGTGTCACCATGTTATCCAGAGGCCAAAGATAAGATTACTGTCAGCTGTTCTCCTTCCAGCATTGTTAACATCACCCTTGTGACTACAGTGTGTTTAAAGGAGCCTGGGGAACACAGGAGATGACGTTCATAGGGATTGTTATAATTAAAATCGGTGAGGAGCTGCACTCACACCTTTTTAATAGGTCTTTGTTACAATCTCATTTTCTAAAACTGAACTCACTGGTGTCCTAACTTGAGCTCGTGTTAAACCCAGTTATTTGGGTCACATTTTAGGGACCAAAGTTAGTGTTCAAGGAACTGGAGAATTGACATTAACTCCACAGTTCACTGGTGCAGGTGCTTATTGTGTCAACAGCTGATATTGTGTCAGTGCCATGCCATGTTAGTGCTTGGTGACTTTTTCGTTTTACCACAGGATCTTCAAAAGTGTGCACTGGCTTGCTATAAGACATTTCTGCGACGGGGAAAACATTTTTTATTGCAATTTCTTGCCTTGGTTTCCATTCTTTGTGGTGGCTGCTGGACAGATCTGTGCTCACAAATGGGGTCCCTGCAAAGCTCCAGCAGACCATGGCCAGGAGGGCTCAGCTGATGTGGAGCTGCCCCCAGGTGCTGCTGTTTTCCTGTTGTGGAAAGAAGCACCTTGCATTTGGCTTCTTCTGGAGGCAGCGTCTCCTTATCTTTGCCACAAGGCTGGGCACAAATATGTCTGATAAATCAGTGCTTCTGTGATTTGGTTTCCTGGCAGGCTTTGTACCTTTTAGTATGTGCTTAGTTTGTACCTCTGCTGCTATTGACCTGTCATTCAATGTTGGCTAAATTAGACAAAGGCAAAACTTAACATCAAGGTAGAATTATGTGGCTATATTTGATGACAGAAATTTAAAATTAGTATTTGTGTCAGCCATGCCCTACAGGATGAGACATTTAATAAGGTGATAATGAGCCTCACAGAAAACTGTTTCTGAATGTATAAATCATAAAAACCCGAAAGAAAGATCCAAAAATGTCAGAGCCAACCATTCCCTGAAATGAAAGTATGACAATATCTGAGTAACTAATCCTGAACAAAAGCAAAATGTTTGCAAAAAGGTCTGGCTTCCTGGCTTCTCGCAGACCATCCCCTTGCTGGTTCTGAAGGAGTTTTTGTACCATGATTTTCTGATAGCAATAACTGCTGTTTGTGCTGTTCTTTGCACAGCACTGTTAACATACTGTGACACAGACACCCTTAATTGTGAGGGGAGTGTGAGCACCCTGTTTACACTGCACCAGTCAGACTGCTGAGGGGTCCCTGGGGTCCTGCAGGCGAAGATTTCCTTGTGGCACCACTCCCTTAACTGGACTCCTTCTCTGAGATCTAGGAACCCACTTACAAAATTTTAAGCCACTGTTACCATATTTTGGTTAGGTTGCTATTTCATGATTTAAGGCGGTTGGTGTTTTTCTGCTTCCTGTGTCAGCGCTCTGTAAAGACATGACTGCATAGCCAGTTATTGGATCAGAGAGCTGGTCCAGCTGAAAATTCATCTTTTGCTGCTTTTTTGCCACTGGGTGAATTTACAGCAAGTCATTTCCTTTATCATTCAGTCACACAATTTTTAGTATTGTGATGAGGAGGAGACTGGGGACATGAAGACAGAAATGATGGGAAGGTGTGACCGTCAGTTTAGGAAGCAGTTACACTAAAATTGGATGAAACAAATCAGGAAGTCATCTTAATTTTTAGCTGGCATAAATATTTCGTGTCTCCCAGTGGGACATAGACAAACCTGTGCAAAGAGGTACTCTTACCCATAGTCAAACCGACATGCCTCTGTAAACAACCTCTTGTGAAGAGATTATAATTTAGTACAGTGATCTCATACTGCTCTGGGAAGGGAAGATAATTGAGAATTACTGCCTCCAAGTGTGCAGCTGGGGAGGTGGAGGAACAGAGTGGTCAGAGGACTCAGTGATACGTTTCTGGTGACTGCTTCTTTAGGAGTGCTTGCCTGGTACGCATTTCTATACTAGGACTGACACAGGACTGACAGCAGCATTTCATTTGTCAGGACAGTTATGCAAAGGCTTAACTTCAACCTTAAACATCAAGGTTTGTGTTTTAGGCAGCTGAGAGAGAAGCCTTCCTCTGCTGCATCCCTTATGCCCTTCCTGTTTCCACCCCACCTCCAAGCATCAGTGTTGGCTAGGGAACCTAAGAGCCTTTTTAGCAACAGAGAAAGATCTGTTATTATTATTATTATTCACCTATGCTTAATTTGGAGTAAATTATAGTGCTGCAAACATGATTATCATGACCATCATCCTCTTGTACTGAAGAATGATAGAGTTTCAGGGTCTCTGCTAGTTCTGCTTCCTTTTCTGCAGATGTCTGAGTTTTCTGTGATCTCTCTTTCAGATCCATATTTTGTCATGTGGGATGAGAGGCATTCCTGGGTGCTGGCAATAAGGCAGGAACACACCTGCAAGATGGCAAAGCTAAAGTAGTGGGACTGGAAATCACATGATAGAGGAGGGCAGGGAATCACAGAATCAATGAGGTTGGAAAAGACCTCTGAGATCACCCAGCCCAGTCTATGACTGCACACCACCTTGTCAACTGGACCATGGCACTGACTGCCACATCCAGACTTTTCTTAAACACCGGAAGAGATGGTGACTCCACCGCCTCCCTGCACAGTCCATCCCAATATCTAATCACTCTTCCTTTGAAAAAATTCCTCCTGCTGTCCCCTGGCACAGCATGAGGCGATGTCCTCTCATCTTGTCACTAGTTTCCTGGGAGAAGAGACTGACACCCACGTTGCTACAACGAGTCTTAATTGCCATTGAACTCTTTTTTGTAAACTTTCTATGATGGAGAAATTACATTAGAGAGGTAGAGCTGCATAACAAAGAATGTGTGATTCAGGAATGACAGCATCATCTCAGTAGTTTTATGAGGTGGTGCTTTGGTGTCTCTTCAGGTGTCAAGGTATCATGCTGGTCAGCAGTAAGCTTTATTCACCTATGCACAACTCAATCCCTTTCCTTCTATGATCTACAGTCTTTAGAAGTCTTTTGGATATTTGGAGACAAGCACATCTAGAGATTTAGGCTGGCAGTAGCCAAGCTTTGAAGGCCTGAAAATCCAGACACATTCAGAGGCTGAAATGCTTGTGGTTTGTTTGGTTTTTTCTGTGCTTGTTCTTTTGCTTGTTTGTTTTTATTGAAAAACCTGGAATGAAAATTTTTGCCATTGAATAGGACTTCAAGGTCTTACACTCTTTGAAAATAAGCTGTCAGGAAACCAGACTTACTTTTGGGTGCCTCTCCCATAAGGAAAGGCTGAGAGAGTTGGGGTTGTTCAGCCTGGAGAGGAGAGGGCTCTGGGGAAACCCTACAGCAGCCTTCCACTACCCAAAATGGGGGCCTACAAGAAAGCTGGAGAGGGACTTTATGCCAGGACCTGTTAGGACAGGGGGAAATGGCTTTAAACTGAGAGTATGTGTAGATTAGCTATTAGGAAGGAATCCCCTGCTGTGAGGGTGGTGAGACACTGGAACAGGTTGCCCACCAAACTGGTGGCTGCCCCATCCCTGCAAGTGTTCCAGGCCAGGCTGGATGGAGCCCTGAGCAACCTGGTCAAGTGAAAGGTGTCCCTGCCCGTGGCAGGGGCTTGGAAGTACAAGATCTTTAACATCTCTTCCAAGCCATACCATCCTGTGGTTCTGTGTTTCTCTAATTTTGTTACACTCAAACAGTGCTGAGACACATAGAACCAAAGTAGCAAGCCTTACACAAAAAGAGAAATTTGTGAATCTTGAGTTCTCTTGACCTGTTGTAAATTACTTAACTTTGCTTTAATTTCACTTTGTTGGTTTCTTTGCTACTGCTTGTTAGCTGGACTATTAAGCAATAATATTTTCATTTAGGTTTATTTATATTCCAGCTGAAGTGGAGTTCTTTTACCCCTTACTGTTATGAAGAAAGTGCTGAAATTTGAAGTTTCAGACTTGTGCTTCATGGTATCTAAAGTTACAAGTATGTCTCCCTACCAGGATATTTTCCAGATGAAGTAATTCTTGGCGAGGCTAAAAGGCCCAGAACATAAAAGATGGTATGTTGTTGTATGTTGTATAAAACAAAACCTGTTTCCATACAGTAACTTTTTTTTTGAGTAATCCATAGCACTAATATGAGAAACTTGGCTAAGATCAGCTTTTACTTAGAAGTCATTTACCATAGTAAATTATGATATTTATACAGTAAATATTTACAAAAGTTTAGAATTTGTAATGTTTATAAATATAAAGCCAGTGAACAAATAGGAAAAATGAACTTGTAGAAAAAATAATTACAGATAATTGAGAAAAAGTCAGATACCAGCAGCTTAGCTTCTCGGGAAATACTTCTAGGTTTTCTACACTGGGATGAAGTTAGTGAAGAGCAAAATAAAAGTGGTATTTCTGAGGATTTCTGAGGATTTCTGAATCTGAGAGATGGAAACAGAATCCTCACCTTTTACATTGTCTTTTTCCTTCTAACTTTCTGTACTTTCTAACCAGAGGAATTTAAGAACAGACTGTCTCTGTAAACTGTGCTGATACAGAGCTTTCTGATTAATTATCCAAAAGCGGCCCTTCCTCTGACACTGGCCTCCTCTTCCCTACCCCTGTGCTCCAAATTGCCACTCTCTCTGCTCTGCTGGCAAAATGCCTGTGATCTCAGTGGGCATGGCCTGTTTGACAGTGCAATCCCATGTTGGCACCATCAGGTGTGATGGGGCTCAGCCATGGGCAGAGAAGGGAATGAGACATCAGGGAGCTGAGGATGCCTTATGCCACTGTTGCTGCCAGAGGATTGGTTTGGTAGAGGTTTGGTAGAGGTTGAAAAGAGCAGGTCTGCAGGATCAATCAATTTGGCAGCCACACTTCTTTTGTCAGCCTTCTATGTTGCTTTAATTCAAGACAGCAAGAGAGACCTACCTCTGGCCGAGTATATGTGAAGTGGAAAGTGCCCTGTCTTCTGATTTTTATGGGAGATTGACCTTCCAAAGCTGCACAGCGTTCACATTATTGTTGTTAGAGAGAGACATGCAAAGAGAAATAGTAACAAAGTATATGGGATAAAGAGGTGGCTATGTTACAGCCCTACAGAGTGTGTTTTATAGCATAAAATCAAAAATACATGGTGGCATGAGAGCATGGGGGACAGCATGAGAGTGCAAAGCTTGTGGAGATACTGCTCAGGACTGTGCTGGGTCCATGCGGTGCTACAAGTGTCAAATGTGACGATTTGGTCCAGCAGTTTATATTGATACTTTGAATACTGTGATGTTATTCAGAATTTTAAAATTTTCATTTTCATACATAGATCTAGTTCTACCATGGTTGGTAGCTGCTCAGCAAGACAATCCATGTGACTTTCTCTTACTTCAGAGGAACATGATTCATCTTAGATGATGGGATTACACATGAGTGGGATTTACAGTATTGCATATTATTTGAAGATGGGTTTGGAAATACTTTAAGAAGAGTTTCCTGATTGTGTATCAAGAATGTACCTAAGTACACAAACATGGACTTTTCCATCTTCACTCTTCTACATGAAAACAATATAGCCCTTCAAACAATGGGAGATTACTGCACTCCTCAGGAAGCTCAAGTTTTTCACTCAGGCATGTAGAATAAGTGATATGGCAAAACTTCCTAATGTTGATGACAGCACTCACAATTTTGTCAAGAGAAATCTTTAGAAGGAAACACGTGACTCAAAAATGTTAGCATATCTCACTTGAAATGCCATATTTTACGACAATTTCTTACTTTCATCTGCAAACTGACTGCCTAGAGTATTTGTGTGCTTTAAAGTTCCGCTGGGAAATGGGAAACATTTTCATTCCTAATGTAGATTTTTTTCATTCTGAGGATCCAGTCTCCCAGACCATTGTAATATTTCTGGTGCAGTATTTTAGACAATACAAAGCTATATGCTGCAAAAGTTAGGTCTTAACATAGCTTCTCTAGAAGTGGGTGTAAGAGTTAAAAGGACATAAGAATAACATAGGCGTAGGATAGAATTCCAGTTATCTTTTGGAGGAAGTGATAGCTATGTCTCAAGACATCACAAACCAGATCTTTCAGTGGACATCCTTGCTGCATTTTGATGACTTTAGATGTTGCCTGAAGTAGGGACAACAGACCTGGATGATGATGCTCAGACAGGCCATCTGAGCACAGACACATGCATTTTTATTGTCCTGTTACAGGTAAAATATTGTCTGGCAAAGGGACAGCTGGGGATGGGATCATCCAACCATGAATCTGGGCTCACAGGCTTCACAGGCACAGAAAAAGAAAGAGAGAAGAAGAAGAAGAAGAAAAAGAAGAAGAAGAGAAAAGAGAAAAAGAAAAGAAAAGAAAAGAAAAGAAAAGAAAAGAAAAGAAAAGAAAAGAAAAGAAAAGAAAAGAAAAGAAAAGAAAAGAAAAGAAAAGAAAAGAAAAGAAAGAAACGAAAAGAAAGAAACGAAAAGAAGAAAAGAGAAAAGAGAAAAGAGAAAAGAGAAAAGAGCATTCCTTCTATTCAAGTCTGTTTATAAATTGTTTTTGCAGGCAGCACAACTGCCTGATGAGTACGCTTATTCCAGTAAAGCTTTAAACAGCTTCACTAGTGCTGGCATTGGTGCTTCTGGCAAACTGGTTGAGAGAGCGCAACAGCTTTCCAAAAAAAACCCCCGAAGTGATAGGTTTTTTTTCTGTCTGAATTTCTGGTATCAGCACACTGTAAAGTCAGGTAGGAGCTGGTGCAGCTGTGCTGCACCTTTTGGTGGCACTTCATCATAACCTGTAATACAGAATTGCACCCTTGATTGGCTTTAATTCACTTCATCTCCTGATTTAGGGAGATTAGTTTCAAATGCTTTTTCTAGCATGTCATTGAAGGTTCTCTTGAAAACCCTGCTTCAGCTGTCTAAGAAGTTATTCCCTCCTTTTTCCCTCTGTCTCTCAACAGGACATGTGCTCTCACAGCAGCCAGGGCACAATGAAACAGCATAAAAGATCTGTCAGTTGGGTGGAAACTGTCAAATCTTGTCATAAAACTACCATCAGGAGCAGCTTAACTGAGCAGCCAACATCCTTCCAAATCAGCTTTGGCACAAGTGCTCCCACAATGGAAATAACCAGAGCTGAGGTTAAAGCCATGCCACACTCACTTTCTGTGCTCAGTCTGGGTGAAGACAAAGAGAAAAGGGGGCTGAGTATTCCCAACTGGAGGACAGGCCAGTTAGCAGAGGCTTTTACTCTTTTATGGCTCCAGTGGTTCTGGAAGATGATTTCATGAAGTATTTGCCCGAGCTTTTCCTTTAATATGGTGGTTTTTGATGTATAGTTCTTTAATTGACAAAAATGTTTTTATTACATGGAGAATCATTATAGACGATGAGTCAGATTAGTAGGAGAAAAATCTGAGATGAGTAAGGAATTGGCTAATGGGGATATGACAATTAGTGCTGGAAGCTAAAATGTTGGAACTTACTAGAGAAATTCCTGTTGGTCTTGGGAGCAATTTAGTACAATAGACCTTTGCAATAAAATAACAGTACTAATGAAATATGCTGATGACTCAAAGCTTGGAGTTGTAATGAAGAGAAAGGAGGATTCACATGTCCCTTTCTTAAGGGGAAGGAAGGAGCTGGATCTTGCAAATCAGACAAATGAAGTGGTGTGATATGGGGAACAAAGTGACTTTTTAAGGAGGTGAGATTGAGAGTTTGGCTGTTTGGGTGAGAAAAGCAAAACCTGAGAGGATTTGATTGTTACCTGTCTAGAAGATAAAAATCAGGGAATGCTTAGGACTGTTTCAGTTATAGGCCTGCCCTACTGTATGAACAGATGCTCTGAAGAGGGACACATGTAGGCTAGAAATTAGAAAATATTTTGAACCAGCAGAGGACCAAAATTCTGCAACAGCTTCCCAATGAGAGAAGTGGAGATGCTTACATACTTTTGCCTGTGTGCTTAGGTGATTTACGGGAAGTTTTGTCTGATGTGGATGTTTGTGAGAGGAGAAGATTTGACTTGAGATGCAGAATTCAGTATTATTTTTTCTGGCTAGGAATATATGAAAAAACCCCAATTGATGCTATTGTAAATTCTGTTCATAAGATATTCCAGCTGCTTACTTCTGAGTGTGATCTTCCCTCTTACTTCTGGTAATTTCATTAGGTTGCTAACAAAGCTGACATTGATTTATCACTGGCTTTCAAAATTAACAGCTTGTTGCTCTGAACTGAGAAAGGTCACACCTCTCCCAGCTGTTGTTGCAGTTTGTCAGCAGAGCTTGTTCAAACACTGTGCCACCGGTATGCAGTGAGTCAGAGCTCTGTAAGTGCTCTTTGCAGCTCGGAGAGACGGGGATTTACCCAAATTTCTATCAATAATCTCATAGTTAGCAGATAAAGATTCCCATTGCAGGAAAGTGTGCCGGGTGTCTTGAGTATTGTGAACTAGGCCCATGTGGCCACCTGGGCTCAGCAGGAGGATGTTGGCACTGTCCCACTCAAGAAGTGCTGACTTCCTGTAGGGTGGCACATCAAAGGTTCATGAACTTCAGGCAGAGGCTTTGGATGTAGCAAGGAACTGCCAATTGCCTTAAACAAAGAGAACACCAGTTAAAATGACACATGGATTAGGTCAGAGAGAATTTAGGGCAAACAGCATGTGTGTCTGGGTGATTTCTAGGACTGCTCACCTCAGTCCAAGTTCCTGTGTCTATCTACCTGTGAGTGCAATGGCTCAAAGTGGGCATTACAGAGCTTTGCTTACATGGAAGCAAATTCTATTAGTCTTAGCTTTGTTCCTGATTTGAATTTTTTAATTTATTGCCATCATAATCTGAGCCCTTTAACTGTAGCTGGAACCATCTCTGTGGAAACTTTGATGTGCTACTGGCCCTTACTACACCTCCATTCTATATCTGTAGGCCTCTTGTATAGGGAAAAGAAGTTTACAAGGGGTATCTTGAGTTTTTTTTCCAAGTTTTTTTAGTCTTTTGATTAGTAAATGTGCTGGATAGTGTTCTCATCCTAAAGATGATCCCACTGGCATTCCATTTTTATCATCATCTCTTGACACCTCACACAGACAAGATCACAAGGGTTTTGCTTGGTCTGACATTTGTGCACTCTC
This sequence comes from Nicator chloris, assembly GCA_013400495.1. Lineage (NCBI taxonomy): Eukaryota > Metazoa > Chordata > Aves > Passeriformes > Pycnonotidae > Nicator > Nicator chloris. The sequence continues at coordinate 287,579 of WAAE01008516.1, forward strand.
CCCTGAACCAAAGAGTATCTGTGTGTGAACACGTGCATGTGTGCTGACCACAGTGTTTAGGAGAAGAGAACATGAAGAGAAGTCTTGTATGTTAGCATCAAAATATCCCTGGTGATGTATGCAATTCTGCTGCAATTCTTGATGGAGGTGAAGCCTGCTTTTTCCTCCTACCCCTCCAGTGCAGTAGGTAGGCTATGAACAAGGCAGGCTGCTTGAAATGCTGAGTGACAGCCATACAGGGAGGTGGTATGACAGCCTGTTATTTCTCAGAAGTATCTATTCAGTAGAATATGTCACATGTCCAGCCTTTCACCCCATTTTAAAATGGAAAAAAGACAGAAACACAATTTTTTTTCATAAAATGGATGCTTATGATTCATGCACACCTCTAATTCGTGCGATTTTTCTAAGAAATATAACATGAAAATTAAAATATTAGAAAATATTTTGTTGACTGAAGAAAACGAAACATTGTTAACACTTAATGAGCTCTGTTACCTGCTGCCTATACAGCTCCATATCTATACTCAGATAAATGGTGCTGTTGGAACTATACAGAGCAATGGACTTCAACCAACCATGAACTAAATTAAATACCTTTCAAGTGGCTTAAGTAAATGGAAAGCTATTTTTCTTTTTCAATAATTGATCTGGACTCTAAATTAATGAACCATCTGTAAATTATATGTCTCCAATATAAGTTTGCTCATAGAATGAAAAGATGACCACATTGAGAAATTTGTAAATTTTGTTTAAAACCTACATTAAGGATTATTTGAGAGGTGGAATGGTGTTTAAAAAACCAATAATTTTCTGTTCAAGCCATGTGACTGAACATCTGATGGTTCAGTTCTCCACATGTTTCTGGTTCCCTGCAGTACTGGGCAAGGCCCCACTCTGACTTTGCTACTTACGCTCGACATCGTTCTGCTTCTGTGTTTCTCTAGATGTACTGTTCCCGACATGCCTGGAAATTTTGTCAGGGTAACTGTTGAAGATTTTTCTATGATTCTTTGTCTTACATCCCAAACTGAACTGCCATACAATAGTGTAGCCAGATTCAGGTAAATCCAGATTCAGGATTCAGATTTACCAGATTCAGGTAAATCCAGTGTTTTATATGAGCCTTGGTCTCAGTGCCATACTTGTGGGTAACTGCAGGTAAACTCCACAGAGCTGCTTGTCTGTCTACTGATGACTTAATGTATTGATGACTTTATTCATTTTTTTAATTTACCACTCCAAAACTTTCTGGGCAGTCCCAAACAGACCCAGCAGGCCTAATGCTTTCAGGAAATAATAGATTCATTGCATCTGCTCTAAGCAAGGACTCTGAACATATATCCAGAAAGTCCTGGCTTGTGCAGTAAAGTTCTTCATAGTTGTTCTTGGTACAAGAGCACTTGTTTGGGGTAAAACTCTGCTTTGCAATGGAATGTTCATGGAAATTATTAGACTTCTTGGCACACTTCACCTGGTAGTTACTGAACAAGTTACATTATCAAGGTAAAACCACTTGATGTGTCCAGTCTGTTATGAAAGCAGTCCTCAGTCAGGCTTCACATGAGCTTCCAGCTGCATAATCACCTTAACTATTGCTTCTTTTTCTGGGCTATAAAGGAATTGAGGACTCATTGTCTCATCTGAGATGTTAAGTAAATGAAACAGGAGAGAAGTGTATACAGTGGGAATAACACAGTTAGAAGGCTTTAGCTTCAGCATTTTTCCAAGGCATCCCTGGCATCACTGCTGCTGTGTGGGTTCCTTGTACATGCACATATATGATGTAGCAATCCTAGTGATTAGTGGTTATTAGCAAAGAAGAATTTTGTTCCAAATGCTCCCTTGAGCATTGTCTGTTCTAAGGAAAGAGAGAAATTTCCATGCATGGAGCACTGCACGTGGATGTCATTGGGGTCCAGTCTGTCCCCACTTTATGCTCTATGCACATCTGCTCCTCTAGGTCATAGTTTCTGAGCAGAGGAAAGAGCAGCATTACTTGCAAGGGCTGAAATGTTTTGTTCTTTGTGTTGGACATTGACTAAGTACACGTCAATGGGGGAGTCCTTTGGAAAGACTGGAAGAATCTGTGTCCACTGACTGTTTCCAGTGGGCTAAGTTAAATCTTCTTGACTTTTGAGTAAGAGTTTCTATAGAAAGTTAACTGTGATGTGCTTGATAGACTTGGCTTGTATCACTTTAGCATGTTAGCTTGCATTTCTGAAACAAACAAATGTGGTACGTAGAGGCCAAAGTAACTAACACAGATCTCATCCTAAAAAATCTGGTGTATTGCAAACTTTTTAAGAAAAATCCATTATGTATTCAGGTTTTCAAGACTGTGCTGTATTAGAAATCCTCTCCTACTTCCATTACATTTCCATGTGTGTGTAATCTGTGTGAATTTAGAACCCCTTGCAGGAGAGCTGATGGAAGAACCCACATGATGAACTGCTGGACAAAAACCACTGCTCTGGATGCATTCTATCACTGTCTTTAAGCACTGCTTGCTTGTATGTCCAAATTACACTTCCCTGCTCAACTGTTCTGCTTTCTGTGTTTTATGCTCACTGCTAATGATTTCATAGTAATTGTTTCTTGCTTACTTTAAGCTCTAAAGTATTTCCTTGCTGCCATTTCATCCACAGACCTAGCACAGTGGCTGGACCATGTGCTGTGCTGTCAGACACATTCAGCCAGGCTCATCTGTGAGTTTTATGCAAAGAGACTTTGGAGGATGCTCTCCTTGCAGTGACTATGCAATCCCAGAAGATGGAATGGCAGGAAAACATGACATGAGAAATAAAAAGCCTTTTCAGATCCCATGTTTAATTTGGGAGCTGGCAGTTAGTGAAAGCACCCATTAGCTTGGAAACTGTAAAAATGTGCCATGATAATTAGTAAAAACCAAAGAATATGGGACCCCTGAAAATCATTTTAATTAAAATAATTTTTCAGAGGAGAAAGCATTTTAAACGCATACTGTCTTAGCAGCCCTGAGAGGAATATTAGTAGCAATATGAACTAGAAACTGACAGTCACCTTTGAAGAAAGAACAGCTCAAATTGGTGGGCACAGTCAGATATGCCCTTTCCAGATCCATGTGGAGCTGTAACAAACTTACTGCCCTACTCCCAGAAGCTACTGATTTCTCAGCTGAGTAATTGAAGACGTGAGCACTTACACTTTGCTGTCATAAAACAGGTTTGTTTAAATCCCCCAGCTGAGGGGGTGCTGATTTCTGAAGAGATGAGGTAGCTAACAGCTGTGGCCAGTAGCTTTTAAACAGCTCTCACTTGATTGCTTATAATTACCTAATTATAATTTGAATAAATTAAAAAATACACTTCTACTTAAAGTGTCATTAATGCATGTTGGAGCTGGGACTGCTGCCTTCTAGATCAACTTTTCTAAATAACAACAATTAAAAAAAAATCACATTTCTTTTGCTCTCAAACACTGTGAAATCTGTTTCCATAAATTGCAATATGTTAAGTCAGAGCAAAAAGAGCTAAAGGCTGGGAAATACTGGCATCCAGAACCAACATCCAAGGGCATCTAGGATATTTCATTTGTTTCATCAGAAGTTGGCAACTCTATTAAAAAAAATGTTTATCTTTGTTGTTTGTGATTCTAGGGGCCCCCCTTGTCTTCTCTGGACTTTTTCTTCATTTTTCCTGTCAGTCATCAAGGCTGTGGCCTCATGAGCCTTTGCTGACTGACTTGCTGCTGAGGATGTTTTATTCCTCCTTTCCCAGGGCCGCTGGCTCAGGAGCCCCCAGCTCTGAAGTGTCAGTGTCAGTAGGAAACCTAAACTTAAACAACATCAGGTTTGTTATGACCTTGTCCACAGGCAACCTGACAGCTCAGAGGCTTCTCTGCTTGTTTCCCATGTACTGACCTGCCCTAAAACCTAGATATTTGGGTTATATCGCCATTGGTAAAATAAATCCATGCCTGTTTAGCCAATACAATCTTGTTATACTTTAATAATAATTTCTGCTTTCCCAGTGTCCTCGAGTTTGTTGATACCATGGAAAGCCACTGATAAGATGTGATGAGGTGGTAAGAATTCCACTGTGAGAAAAACCACATAAACAAATAAATCTGTCATTTGTGTATGAACACACACAGACTTCATATCCATTGACTTTTGTTAGCTGCAGGCTTGGGTTGTGCAGTTACACTCCTCGAAGAACGTTTGTGTCATTGTTTAAATATGATATATGTACATATGTATTTGTGTGTATAAACCCAGCCTTGTGACCTGGAGCATGCTTTGAGGTGACAGTTATGAAAGTTTAAAAACCACATAAGCTGCAGCATTCAGCTCTTTCATAATTGTGAATTCAAGTCACATCTCAGAAATGCTGTTAGGTCATGGTTGCTGAGAAGTCTTGGATAAATCACTGCTGTCAGCAGCTGAGCAGTCCAGGTTGGGGAGCTTTTCTGTTTCTGCTGCCTCTGTGGAGGGAGCCCAGAGTGAGAAAAAGCATCTGTGAACCTCAGTGGCTTTCTCTGGAACTAGACAAAGCCTGTGATGGGAGGAGGAGAGACCATACTAAGAAAGATTGTGGGTGTAAGGGGAGCAGTGGTGCCTGAAACACAAGAACTCATTTAAGTCAGTATCCTGGCTCTCTGATAAAATGAGGAGGGTGGAGGTTGCTCCAGAGCTGGGCAAATCCCCTGAACCAAAGAGAGATACATTACTGGACTGCCTCCCACAATGCATATCTTTGAAGTTGTGCATGTCGACCTGCACTAGTTGAGGGAAAATTGCCATTTACTGGGGATTTACCAAATGTGACATTTCTTAATATGAAAAGCTGACGCTACAGCAAATACAGATCCATGGAAAACTGAGTGAATCATTGCAGCTGTTAATGGGTTTCTGAGGAATCTCCTCTGTGCCTGGTAAGAACCATTCTTTTATTAGTTTGAGACCAGTAGAACAGTTTATCTGCCCTGTGGGTGTTATTAACATATGCCAAGAATATCAAGATAATATCAGGAACACAGATGAGAAATAATAATTTAGGAACTGAAATGTAATGGGCTTAGGGGAACATGTGGACTAGTGACTGAATAAAATGGGAAACCAAACATTACTGGGGAGTTTCTTTCAACTATGCCACATTTAACGTCCCTGTGCATGAGTCTATAATGAAAGTACTCCTGCTTACTCATCTTCAATGCATGCCAAACCTTTGTCAGTCAAGGGCTCTGTGATATTATGGTTTAAAATATTGAAGATGTGCAAGGTTTATCATAGTATTTTAGCCACAAATATCTGTGGCTTGACCCTGTTCCCGGAATGAAGCAGTCATGTAACATGTTTTGTTAACATGTTGTTAACATGTTGCCCTTTTTTTCAGGAAGACTTTTCATTACCAAATAAGTGCTTTTGTGAAATGAGTATTTATGAATGTCTTGAATAATATTTATTCCATTCTACCAATCTCATAGTAAAATGAAGATCTGGGAAAAAACACATCCTTACAGCTTCAGTCTGTGTCATTCACTTGAATTACAGGATTTTTACAACAGGGAGTATCCCTTACTCTGTGCACACCAAATATCTTTCTTGAGCTCTTCCTGTGTTGCTTTAGTATAGTAACCACGTGGAGGATCAAAATGAAGGGATTACAGGAAAGGACTCACGTATATAAAGCCTGCATTACTGCTAGATTATTGGGGCTATTTTTACACGTAAATTATGGGCTATGTGCTGGCAAGTTTGCTGATAATGCTTCTAACAAGAACAAAAAGTGAGTGTGACCACAGTTTTAACTGCAATGGATTAAGGTACATTAGTTTCTTTTATCATATAGCCAAAAAATTCTGCAGAGGCAGTTAAGAAAAGAAAATAATTTTAATACGTGGATGGATATGAGGAAAAAAAGATTAATCTCTTCACATTTGAAAGATTGTTAAAAGTGACAATGGAAACACTGAGTGAAAGGGCATATTATTAGTGACTGAGACAGGCTGGCATGGTTGTAACTAGAGTTTAAAAGTTGTTCAGTTTTGCAATTGGCTGTGAAAAAACACAGTGAGGGGAAGGAAATAATGTCTGGACCTTATTCTCTTTTTTTCTTTCCATGCATGAAGCTGTTGAGAACAGAGGTTTCATAATTTCTGGGTCTTCTTATTCAAAGTTTGTGCTGTTATAACTCTGTAATTTCACAGAGAACAAAAAAAGATGTTAAAGATTGCATAAAACAGTGAATATTCCTTAAGTGGTTCAGAAATGAAAGGTCTAAGCTATATGTTTTCCATTGAATTTTGGAAGCCACTACAAAAAAGAATTAAATGTAAGTGATGCTATCTCATGGCAAATGTGTGAACAAACTCCATTTTTGCCCCCATACTGATGTAAAAAATAACCCAGTGTTTCCATAATAGGCCATGACAATATGAAACTGTTGTCACAGAGGCCAGATACAGTTTTTGAGCAGAATTTAGGAGGCCCACTGACTTCACTGTTTTGAAAGCTGAGTATTGATTTGCATTTACTCTGTCACAAGAACACATCAGACCTCTTAGCTTACTATTCATCTGAAAAATGAAAACATGTATTTATTGTCTAGATATGCCTTTTAAATACCCTTTTCTGTTGTCACCTGAGCATTGCTATTTCTATCCTGATTTTTTTGGGATATGCTCTTAATACCAACATGACAGAGACCAGCTAAGTACCTATGGATGGATACCTGATAGAAGTGAAAAGCTGAGGAATATTTATTTAATAACCTATTGTCTTTACAATTCTGATTTTTTTTTTTTTGCTAGCCTTTTTATTTAAAAGTCAGAAATTCAAAACCTTTGGTAAGGTTTAGCCAAATTAAGTAGGATTGGCTGAAGATGCCTCCATGGCTGTAGTTTCTTCTTCTGGTTCCTTACAGTGTCCACCTGCTGTTGAAAATCAGAGCTTCTAGTTTCTGAGTGATATTTTTGCTCTTCACTTCTCTACTGTGGCAGTTTGGAAATATAATTTAATGTAATGAGTCAGAGGCTCAGTTTCATCACATGAAGATCAGGTGAAAACAGCCATCAATTACGCCTGGGGATTTTGTCCCCCTCATCTCTTCAGCTCCTCAGCTCGTTTCCTCATTTCATGCAGGGTAAGTTGCTTTACACCAGGTATCTGGAAGCAACATTTGGGCACCACTAATGCCTGGGCTGTCTTCATAATAGGCCTGCCTGGTGCTTACAATTTAAAATACATGTGCAGATTTATCCTCTTGCATCTTTGGTAATATATGTTGCATATTTGATAATACCTGCAAGGCAAAGGCTTGAGAGCATTCTAGAACCACAGACCTGCCAAAAGGATCAGCTTCTGCTTTGGTAGAGCTACTGATCTCTTGTCAGTAGAGAAGTGTGGTCCTGCTCTCTCTCAAAGAGAGGATCATGGTGCTTTATTGCAGGTGGGCCCAGAGGAGAGGGGGGTTGGTGTAGTGTTGGAGTCAACATGGCCAGAACAGGAAAGCAGGGCCATTACAGAATGTGTCTGGGACCTGCAGGTGTCTTGTTTTGATTGCACATTTCAGAAACACAAATTAATAACTTTTTTTTTTGCATTGCTTAGAAGGGAAATTACATAACCTTCCTGTGGAATTGTACATCTCCAAGTATGGCTTAAGTTATACAAGCTAAATGGCCTCCTTAAGGTCTGTGTCCTTGACAGTGTACTTGCAGTGCTTGTTGTTGATTTATGCTCTTGTGTTTGTCCTATTTTGCAAATGCAAATATTTTATCAGGTACTTAAAAAGCCACATCCTTTTTTTTTTTTCTGTAAAATATATCCCTCACCCTTCTAGTTGTACAGAGCAAAGCCTTCAAAAGAATTCATCTTGAGCAGAGCATCAAATAACAAATAAATCACATATCCAATAATATATCCAGGAAAGAGCCTCTTAGTTGAATAAATACATCCATAACATTTTTAAGAATCATTGCTGCATCAAACACCTCATGATACTCTGCCTCTTCCCTCTCCAGCCTCCCACAAAACTTAGTAAAATACCAATAGACTTGACCTAAAGATGAGAATTTTTTGTGTTTGGGAAGTGACACTGACAAAATGAATGGACCCTGAGAATATAATCATGACTGTATGCAAGTTAGATCTCAAGCCCAGAACTGTCCTGGTTTCTGGAACTGTGTAGCATGGGATGGGTTCCTGAGCAGGGGTGTGCCATGGATCTTCCCTGGCAGGCTGAGTGGTTAGTGCCAACGACTGCTTTGTTGCCTGGATGCAATAATCAGGAAGGTATTCAAGCCACATAACAGGGTACTGGGGATGCTTTTCAATTGCTGCAATTAAGATGAACAGGCCAAATCAATGTACCATTGTATGGAGATGGCTGGCATGTTGCTCTGAAAAGAATGCCTGTAGCTTTTAAGTATCAATTATTCTGTGATGTGAACGGCACATGCCAGGTCTTATTTAAAAGGCACAGCCTGAAAGCATAGCAGCAGGAAAGAAATGAGAATGTCCCCATTCATCTCAGCTCTCATGTCTAAACAAATTCCCATTATTGATTTGCTACAGAAACATGGGAACATCCAGCAAATGGTTTTATTTCACTTTAGCTGGAAATGCTAATATTTGTCCAGTTGCCTGATTGTTCCATGTGTGCGTAAGTCCATGACAGTGATATGAATAAAGTATAATAACAAAGTCATAAAATCAATCTAGGCTGACCACATTCTCTTTCACTTTCTGAGAATACTTGGAAGGCATTAATAAGCTTAGTAACCAATCACTTCATGTTTAAGATTAGCTTTAAAAAAGTGCAAGATACAGAATTTTTTTCTGGAGAAAAAGAAAGGAATACATGCTTTAGTTATCTTTCCCTCTAACACCTTTAAATGTCAGCGCTGCCTGCACATAGCCTAGAAAGGGGGATGTAGAGATTCTTCTCCCATGTTGCCTCCAGATGCTGCTTGGGTTCAGCACTTTGGGATAAGACTGGGCTGCTTTGGAGGCGCAAGCTCAGACTCCCACCCCATGTGCCATTGTATCATACAAATGTCCCTGCTTGCATCTGTGCTGGCTTGGGTGCAAATGCTGCCTTGTGTGGCTTTATGTGATGAAGCAAGCACTCTGTCTTACCCTCCACTCATCTCTTCTTCCCCTGGGGCCAGCCCGGGGCCAGCCTGGCCAGCCTGCAGAGCAGGATAGGGGCTGTTGGGGCTGCACGGGGACCCTCCCCACACTGCCTTCATCTCCTGCCCCTTCCTTGCTCTGCAAGCCCCTGTGAACATTGTGGGATGTCTGTTCCCCTGGATGCCCGGTGTCTGGGCTGAGGCTTGGTGCAGTAGGTGACAGCAGGTGACATTTTCCCTGGCCTTGGCTTTTACAGATTGAGTCTTGCTCCCTGTGCATGCTGCCATAGGCAATGGGAAAGTGATGGTGGGGAGGAGGCATTTTCCCCCATCTTATCCGTCTTCTTGTGCTGTTTTTGCTTTGTGTAGTGGGAAGGCAGCCTGTGGCATGCCAGGGGCTGCCAGGACACTTGACCTGCTCTCAGTCTGCCAGTCAAAAACCTCTGGTGTGCTCAGTGCCTTGTCAGACATGGTGTTTCAGGCCCCTTGTGTGGCTACGTTTGGAGAGGCTCTGTCCCAATGAGATCCTCGTGTTGGTGACACCTCCGGTGTCAGCATGATGCTGACATCCCACTCAGTGCCAGGGACCTTCCAGGGGAGATGAAGAGGAGCAGCAGCTTTTGGGGTGGTACAGCCCAGCAGTGCAGCTGGCTCCCTGCTCCCTGCACTGCCTGGGCTCTGCCTGCCACCAGCAGAGAGAAACGACCACTCCATGGGCCTGTGTTTCTTTTCTCCCCAGTTTAATGAGGTCATGACCCCTAATGGAGATGCTGCCCTTGTAAAGGGTGCTCTCAGCCGCGGTGTGTGTAGCTTTTGGCACCATGTGGCCAAGCAGGGATGTGCATATGGACCAACCATCAGACACAATTACTTTCTCTTTCAGCGCTCCTTTCAGGGGCACTGATTCTTATGTAAAAGACAGATACCTCCAGTTGGTAGCTCATGTTTCTAAATTAGCTCTGTGATCAGAGGTGGTAGGTCCAAGAAGGGGTCTTGGGTCCCTCAGCAGCTCTGGCAGTGCCCAGCACTGCGGCCCCATGCCAGCACCACCTGATGAGCACAGCAGCTTCTGGCAGGGGAGCAGCAGGGGGAACGTTTGAAGCACAGATTAGTTCTACAAAAATGCATCTTTTCCTACTCCTACTCTTTGTATTCTTTGTACCGTGGTTTTGTCATTATCTGGAATGGGGTTTTTGACTTATTGCGTGGTACACTTGCATGTCTATATTCAGTAAAAAGAGACGAATTAAGTGGCTGTGACCACAGCTTCTGTGCAGCTGAGGCCAACTGCAACAAGGCCGTGGCTCTTATATCCGTGGTGAAAAATTAAATTTAGCAAAACATTTTAGAGCATTAGCACACATCTGCAGATACAGTAGAGCACTCTGCCAGTCAGACTCTTGAAAAATCAATAGCAAGGTATGCACTCAGTTTTTCTCAGAGAACATTACGGTTTTCTTACAGTGACAAAATTAGCATTAAGAGCTGGCTTCATGCAGACATTTATAAGCTGGCATGAGTCATGAACTTGAAAAGGAGTCTGCCTAGGTAATTAATTTTCTCTGTGTTATTGCAGATCTTGTCTTTGCTCATGGTTTTTTTGTAGTTTTTTTTTTTTTTTAAGGCTACATTTAAAGATTATTTTAAACCTAAGATTTTGGGCTGAATTCAATTTCAATAGTACTCCCCAGCATGACCTCCAATACAGGACATGGTGGAAATTCAGTTTTAAATTCACGACAATCTTGTGTTTTAAGTACTTGCCTGGAATTAACTGGATCTGCCACAGAAGACAAACCCATGTGTCTGATCTTTTGCAAGTTCTTCCCTGCTTTTGTTGCCAGCTTTAAAATGGGGCCAATTATATTCATTGCAAGAATGTCCCAGGAGTTGAAAGTCTCTGTGAAGAAGCCTGATTTCATGATGGCAGAGATTCCCTGACCTATTGCATGTCACAATGCTGGGATCTTTCAGGAGCAGTGGAAATGCTTTATGTGTGTAGAGAGCTGAGTCATTTACCTCATTCTTCTCAGGCTGTGGCAGAGTGGAAAACAAGCACAGGCTCATACCAGCACTACCTTTTATAGCATCCATTTTTTTGCTTCAGACTGATGTCCCTCTGGAAATCTCATCTAGGAACACTCCTTAAGGTGCTGGGAGATCCCCTGAATCGCAGACAGCACTGCAGAGCCTTTTCTCTCCACCATGACTATTGCTTCTTTTGCCAATATGTTCCTGTAGATGAGAAGAGGTTCAAAATACAGGGCAGAATTAATGAGATCTCACAGGGACCATCTCATCAGGCAGCATCCAGTTGATGCTGAAGGTCACATGGACAGCGCTGACAGGCTGATACATAAACATAATTTGTGCACATGAAGCAAATGAAAAGCTAGTTTCCATCCCTGCAAACCTCTCTAGATCCTCATTTAATTGTGCTGGCACAAAGCTGCTGAAGGCTTTCAGTGGCAGAGTCTTATTACTACAGCTGCAGAATGGCAGCAGATTGAAATACATCCTCAGTGTTGTTGAGAACGTCACTTGATGTCCTCACCAGGCTGAGCCTCAAGAGGTACAATACTGAGTCTCTGGGATATAAGAAACACAGCATGATAGATTTATGGATTCTCGTGCAACCTGCAGCACCAATGAATAGAAATAGAAACACATCTCCAGTAAATACATGCTTTAGGTCCTAAGAGTTGCTGGCTTTGAAAAGTCCTTTTCATTAAACATTTTTTTAATGCTTGGATGCATATGTCAATTACATATTTTGGACACTAATGATTTATCTCTGGATGAAAAAGAAGTGGGGTTTTTTTAGCTCACTGAACTTTTGCGTAATCAATTGGTTGTCATCCGTAGGTAAATGTATTCTAAAATTATGATTAATATGGTTTACAAGTGTTAATGTGAGAATCAATTTGAAATAGCTTGAATACCTAATGTGATAAGAAACTGTGATCATTTGCACGATAATGTAATGTTTTTCTAAAACTTGTGCTGTGTAACTTTTTTGGAACCTACTTTCCTTCAGGAAGAAAGGTAGTTTTTTTCTGATACTACTTTGTCAACAAGAAGAACTATTGAAATCCTTTGGATTATCGTAGAATCATAGAATAATTGTTGGAAGAGATGTTTAAAGGACATCTAGAACCAATCCCCTGCAGTGACCAGGACATCTTCAACTAGATTAGGTAACCAGACTCCCATCCAACCTGACCTTGAATGTCTCCAGGGTTGGGACATGTACCAGGTTGCTTCCTGGGCAACCTGTTCCGGTGTTTCACCACCCTCATTGTAAAAAAATTCTTCTTTAGACCTAATCTAAATTGACCCCCCTTTATTTTAAAACCATTGCCCCTCGTCCTATTGCAACAGGCCCTGCTAAAAAGCAGATTTCTCCTGGATTTGTTAGTGCCAAGCCTTTTTTTAAACAAGGAAAGGGAAGTTTTTGTTCTGGAAGAGATTTCTGGGAAAAAAATAAGAGTCACAAGCACCAAAGTTCAGCACCACTTGTGCTTCCTTGCGGGGTGTGTGCTTGTCCCACCTGCACTGTGTTTGTGGTAGAACAGAGAAGACCCACTCCATCTGACCATGTGCTGTGGACACCAAATGCACAGGAGTTAGCCAGAAGCCTGATGTCCCACATGAGCATACTAAGTTATCATAAGCAAAGTCACTTTTCAGATTTATATGCCAGTGAAGGCATTGCTGCTAGAAAAGGCCTCTGGATGCGTGACTTGGGTTGTTAAAAGGACACCATCTTGGGAGCAATATGCTCAGAAAAATGCTTGGGGAAAAAAACGTCCCAGCCAGTATATGGCTGAAATGCCAAAGTGTGCAGCAAAACCAAGCTAAATAAACTGCAAAATCTGTTTCTGGTGCTGACTGATAACTGCTTACTGGGTCTCATGATTTTGTCCTTTTCGTTGGGTTTACTCTCTTCCATTTTTGAGAACCTCTTTTTCAAAATCTCTTTACCTTAAACCAAACAAGTATGAGAAGCATGGTGTCTCTTTTTTTGCTGGTGCACTAAGACACTCTCTGATGTTTGACCAATAACTTTTTCTTTTAACAACAGAATTCCTCTAAGATATGCTATGAAGTTTTGATCATTTTTGATGGCTGTCTTCTTGACTCCTGAATGCTTTAAGAAGCATTAATGACATCAGTTTGGCAAGAAGTCTTATTTGAGGAGCAGTTTTGAAATCTCTGAGCTTTCTTTTCTCCAAGAACAGCAGTTTATACTGAAATTCTGCAGCACACCCATTCTGGGTACCAGAGGAGAGAGTGTAAAAATTTCAGTCTAACACAGTTTTGTGAAGCAACCTTTGATGTATGACCACACTGAACTGAGAGGACAAAAGCAAAATCTCCTGAATGATGCAGCTGAGATTTGGCTAAGTCTGAGCTGGATCTGAGGTTGTCTTATTTCTCAACAGCATACTTCTCTTCTTTGCAAGTTATATTAAAAAACCCTCACCTTCCTGCACTTGCTTTCCCATCTAAAGGGTATGTGAAGAACTCTGTGTGATGCCAAAAACAATATTAGTTTCTGGAATCAGCTTTCAGGATGTGCTGAAAGTTTTGTAATCAGCACCTTACCTCTCAGAAGGACTGGATGATTTACTCTCCAGCATCTCATAGGCAAGCAGGTCCTGGGAAAGTTGTTTTTTTCAGATACTCAAGAGGCCTGAGTAGAGAATTAAATAGTCTGGAAGTGTATCAAAAGTTTCTCCACCCTGGATTCACAGCTAGGACCATCCTGACATCAGTGTCTTTCTCCAGGCTACAAAAATATTTGGGGAAGTAAAACATGAGTCAAAAAAATCTTTGAAAATATCACAGTAACTAGAAGAATACAGTTGAAAAATGCTAAATAAGGTTATATTTTTTGCTAAAACCTGAGGGAAAAGCAGTGATCACATTGTGAGAAGCACTGGAAAAGAAATGTGCACAAGTAGGGGAGTGAGCTGTCGGCAGTACTGCCTAGTCCACAGGCAAGCTGTTATCCAGCAGAAGGAATTCCAGGTGATTAGAAGCCATGGCCTCAGCTTCAAAACCATGTTCCCTCTACAGACTACAGCATTGCTGACCTAATATGAATGTGCATTCAGAAAGCTACTTAATACAATATGATCATGTTTTTACCTGTGGGAGTTGGTTACTGTGATGCCCTTCCTGAGACCATACGGTGATACAATTTCAATTTACTTTGAAGTACTGGGCTGTGGGGCTCTAGCAGTTGCTTCAGATGTTGTTCAGCTTTCCTTGCTGCGGTCAGTGCATCTGAGCAGCAGATGGTTGGTGGATGTCAGTACCCACTTCATCGCCTCGGTGCGTGTGAACCAGAGCTCTGACTCGCAGAGAAGCGGTTTCTTTTTAGAGGGTTTAAATAATATTTGGGTTTTGATGATATTTATGAAGCACCTTGAAGTCCACATAAGCTAGGCCATTCAGGACTATGCATGTGTAAGGAACTTGTCTCTCCTTTTCAGCAGCTGCCTAAGCAAGTTTTGCGATGAAACGTTGTGTGTTTTGGACTGTGGTTCCACAGCGCGAGTGGTTTGGCAGCAGCGCTGGACCAACAAGTTCCTGCCCCTGGCACTGTGCTTAGGGCAGTGGAACTGGTGCAGAGTGGGGTTTTGCCTTTGATACTGCTGGGAGGGAGACACTTCTTGGGCATCAAGGAATTCTGTGTCACCAGGCTTATGAATGGCTGAATGCATTTTACAGTGTGATACATAGAAGAATAGTAGTACACAGTAGAATAATTACTAAGGGGTCAAATGGGACTGACATGAGCTCACCTGGTTAGAGTATGGTGCTAATAATGCCAGGGTGGTGGACTTGATCCTTGTGGGTCCCTTCCAACTGACAATACTCTGTGACTTGAAAGTAGATTTTTGTCCAGCAGGGAATGCTTCTCCTGTTGCATGGTTGTTCATTCCCCAGGGAATGATCCGGGGCTTGGGGGTACAAGCAGGAAAGCAGAGCTGGTGCTGAGAGAATCCAGCTGGAACCATACCCTGCTCCCAGCCTCCAGAGCTCACACTGAGCCAGGGTTTGTGCACAGGTCCAGTGAGGAAAAGCAGAGTATTGTTCCATACACATAATAACAAACTCCTCAGTCTCAGGTAAGTAGAACATTTCAGGATAAGCTAGACCTGGAGATTTGGACCATAGAGCGTCCTGAAGGGAGAAATAGAGCCATTCAGATGATATAATAAGAGGAATTACCAGCACTTATTTCTGCTGAGATCTCCTCTTTGTAAATGGCTAAGTAAACAACCCAGGGAGCTGCTGGCCAGTTTCTCTCATTTCATTATGTAGCGCAGCAAAAAAGCAAATAGAGAGATTCTTCTGTAAGCAGTCAGATGGTAACAGGTTCATATACTGTGGTGAATATAGATTTTTAGAAAACAGAGAAAACTTTGCAAAGCTTGTCTATTTTTGAAGCAATCACAAGCTTTTTAATAAGGTAGTTGATATGAAATTCAGGGCTAATACCATCACAGTGAAACTCAGCTTAGGAATTAATGAACACCTTTAAATACCTTTGTGTCAAGGGTAAATCCATATTTGATTTTGCTTTCATGAATGATCTGGAATTCTAAAGTAGTTGATTATTGCACTTTGTGTAAAGTTACAGTTTTGGATCACCGAAACTGCCTTGGAGTGTTCTAGCAACATCTGCCAGTCCCAAGAGGAAATTCAGCATCATAAAGTTATGTCAATGAGAGGAAAAAAATCCCAAGACAAACTTTCATCAATCAAAACTCATAGGAAAAAAGGCTATATAGTAACAGTGAGGAAGAGGGTCTGGGCATTAATACATAACAAATTCAACACACAACAGTGTAATTTGCAAGAAGGCCAGATCTGTTGCAGGCAAGGCTCCTAATGTTTCAGCTGCATCTGATCCAGGATTGCATCCAGTTCTTCCCTATAGGAAAACTGCAGAGTTTAAAGATGAAGTGTGTTAAAGCAATGGCAGACTTTAGTTTCAGGTTGTATACAGTGGGGTTTCTCAGTGTGTATATGCCCTGGACATGTATTATTACAGGTTGTGGTAATGGTAATGAATTCTATTTATCCTCTGTCTTCCCTTTAAGTCCTCAGAGTGATCGTTTTCTCTGAACCACACAGGAGACACTGGCAATGATCAGGAAACACTGGGAAGAGCAAAAAGCAAATAACAAGCCACTTCAGTGAACAAGGGACAGGTATAACTTAAAAAGTTAGGAAAAATTAGGCTTACGGCCACCTTTCATGAGAACGCAGGTAGAGCTGGAAATACACAGTTTAAGAGGAGGGCCATGAGCACTATTAAATTATTTTAAACCAAAATGTTGGTATTTTTAAAAGTAGTAACAGAAAGAAAAGAATTACTGCAGATGACCACAGAAATAAGCCAGCAGAGAAACGGTGAGTCAAACAAAAAATGTATTTGGGAAAATATGTAAGACTGGTTAAAAAAAAAAAAAAGAAAGGAAGGATTTGCATCTCCCATGAAGTTTGATGTGCTGAAAACCAGCTTAGTTTTTAGAGTAATTATAAGGAAACTTTATTTTCTATGAAAAAGCTGGGCTTCAATGAAACACAGTATTACCTCAAAAAGTGCTCACCTGAAAAATATCATACTGAAAAAATAACTTTTTGTCAATAGATTCCCTTAAATTAAAAACAAATTACTAAATGTTGAGATTTTCTACTGATAATTTACATTATGTGCTGGAACAGAAGCGAAATTTTTTTGTGAAGGTAAAGGTTTTTCCCATCACCTCCCTGTCTGGCTTTGCTTTCGTGAACAAGATGTGGCTGTATAATGGTAATAAACCTTGGTGAAGTGGAGATCACATCCATGATCAGGCACCCAAGAGGGCAGAATATCTTACCCTCTGAGCTTCCAGTGTCCCCTGCTGCAGAGATGCCTGAGGGCATACAGTGATGTTAAAGCTTCCCAGCAGTGGCAGCAAGAGGAAAGAGGCCAGCCAGGCTCCTTTCTTCCTTGCAGCCCTGAAATGTGGAGAGCAGTCTCCATCCCCTATGGTTCTTCAAAACCGTTTTCCTTGCAGAAAAGAGAAACTTCGGCAATTTTCTGCCTTCCCTTTGCCTCACTGCCCTGGGCTCGTGTAGTAGAAAACTGTGGAAAACTAGGAGTAAAGCTGTGGTGCACATTGTGCTGCTGTTCTGAATCCTTAGCATTTAGACAGCAAAAATAGCTTTAAAGAGCAACAGACACTCTTGAGTTCAGGTCTGTGTCTTCTCCAGACTACAGATTATCTGACTTGCACACTTGGCAGTGTGGTGGGTTAAGTAAATGCCCTTTTGCTTCTGGACAACAGGCCCAAATATTCGAAAAGTAGCGTCCAGTTAAAAAATTACCAAACAA
Source organism: Nicator chloris (assembly GCA_013400495.1). Lineage (NCBI taxonomy): Eukaryota > Metazoa > Chordata > Aves > Passeriformes > Pycnonotidae > Nicator > Nicator chloris. The sequence goes on from WAAE01008516.1 coordinate 305,091, forward strand.
TTGGGTTTCTTTCCTAGTCCATGCTCATAAATGGCAGCAGCCAAGGCATGCATGGGTTTTGCATGTCTGAGCAGCAGTAAATGAGTGAGGCTCTCCAGGACAGGGAGCAGAGCCTTCTGTGACAAACCCGAGCACTTGGGAGGTGAGGGAGCAGAGAGGGTGGTGACAGTGGGGCAATGCAGGGACTGCTGGTGGCCTCTGCAGAAGAGCAGGGACGAGGCTATTGCTTTATGTTGATCTTTCGAGGCAGTAAGCATTTCTCAAGAGAGCCTATCTGCCTTTTTTGCTAAATATAGGCCTGCCATTCTCCTTTTCCCGGTCAGTTAGTGTGGTTGGCTGTGGGCACCAAAGCTGTCTGCAGACTCCCCTTCCCACTCCTCCTGTCCCACTCGTGCCTTCTGTGACTGGCTCTGTAACACAGATGAAAGTTTTGCTGCTGCCAATGTGGCTGCTGTTCCCAGCGGGAGCTTGTGCTGGGGAAGGAGCAGGGCCCACCTGCCCTGCAGTGGCTGTGCCTTAAGGAGGCAGGAGAGTGTCTGGCTGTGCACAGAACTCAGGTGGGATTTGGGGTTCTGGACAGAGTGTCTGTCAGATTATGCTATGCTCTGCCCATCACTGATGAATCCAAAATAAAAGTCAGAAGAGCCATCCCGCAGAGGGTCTTGTTCTCAATATGAGTCTGTATATCAAAGGATCGTGTTTCAATATCATGCATTTATGTGAGCTGAGTCCACACTAATCCTCTGGCTCCAAGTTCAGGAAAGCATCCTTCTTCAAGAGTACTCTTGAGCACCTGCTTACATTTGTAGATCTGTTTTCCTCCTGGTTTCCAGAGTGGGATGCACACGAATGTCCTGTGAAATGGGGACACCAGTGAGCAGCAGTACTGAAATCTCAGACTACATCCCCTCCAGTCTAGTGAGACCTAAAGGCCCCTTCTGCAGAGAAGCTTGATCTATCTAAACCTGAATCTTTATGCAAAAGTTTAAGTTAATGCATCATATATGAAGTTTAAATCAAATCTGAAATATAAAATTAAAACAATGTTTCCTCTTAGTATTTTCTTATTGATCCTTTTAGTAAAAAAGTCATCTTTACTGATATCATGTGGTCCAAAAGCAAATCACTTTGCAGCTATTTTGTTTTCCCTGCTCCATATTTCTTTTTGAAGACGTTTGGCTTCATGATTCTCCTTTCTTTCCTCTCCTTTTCAGGCTTTATTTTGCAAGCAACTCTTTATAGACGAGTTCAGCATTTGTAAAGTTTTGGTAGTGGCACGTCAAGAATGCTAGTGATAGCACTGCATTTTCCTCTGAGGGACTCCACAGATGAGGTGCCGAGCTCCTGTGAGGTGTTAGTCCATTAACATAAGAACTGGAATACTGGTGGAGATGAAGAGAGGATCCCTAACACCGTAATGCTCTTTCCTGTGGGAGGCAGGAATGATGATTAAAGAAAGTGTAGTAGATAGTAGAACAATTAAGAAGTGTAAGACATGTTTTCCCCTTCCTTGTGGTTAGTGATTTAGGATCTTCTGCACAATAGACAGTATTGTACACAATAGTCTGAGTGATGTTGTTTAACAGACACTGATGTCTGGGAACATCTTTATTCAGTTTTTAAACTCCTTAACCCATTTTAACTCCTGGTCCTCACTGTTGTTACAGTAAATTCCACAACGTAATTATTTCCTGATGCTGATAAAGTCTCTCCTTTTGTAAAAAATCAACATGTAATGTAGTCTCTTTTTGGAGTAATATGCCCTAAATATGCAGGGTTTGGGAAAAGAGAATGTACAGTTGCACCAAATGTTTAATTACTCTGGTTTAAGGACTTAATTAGTCCAGTTAAAAGCAACCTGAAATCATCCATTCCTCCCACTCCCCTGCAACACCTATAGCAGTTGAGTGACCTCAGGGGGAATTGATGTGACAGACAATTAATCTACCATAAGACTGTTAATTTCCCTTCAGAGTGGCAGCCTTGCCACAAACACACTAAACCTGGAGTGGATGGACATGAGAAGAGGGATGCAGGACCACTCCTCCAGGGCAATCCACAGCTGGATGGATCAAACCCTTCGTGAGTCCAAACATTTGAAAAGTGTAGGGCAGCTGTTTGTTTAACTTACTGCACAGATACCATACCTGTTCAGGGCTTTCTCATTAAGTGAGAATCTTCTTTGGTTTTCTGCAGTCCACTAAGACAAACGGCACCTGCAGTGACATGGGCACAACAGCCACCTAAGTTTGACCAGAATGTAGTTCAGTAGCCTCCAGGACAAGGACTGCTTAAGTCCTGTTGTGCTTGACAGGGAGGAGCCTCGTAAATGTAGCTCTCCAGTCTGTTTCCCTGACCTCACTTGGGGAAAAAAATCCTACCAGCTATGATAAAAATCGTAGCTCCAAGTTTTCCTTCTCTCTATTATTGCTCTTCAGATCTTAAATTGAGATTTTCCATTACAACACCAGGCACGAATGTACTGCTGTTTTGTGTAATGCGCAGTGCTTATCCACATACTGGCAGCACCTTTATGTTCCAGTGCTGGAGGGAAGAAGTAAGAATTTACTTGCAGACAATGTGACAGACACTGTCAAGTTCACTTAGGTATTTGGATTTAACTTCTGAATTTAAATCAAATGAAGAGTGATTAACTTCTTTTCCTTTGGATATATCTCATATTGTTCAATTACAATAATATCAATTCTGCCATAATGGGATTGCTCATTTAATAATATTGAACTGTAAATAAATGTGATAGTTAAAACATTAAAAGATCTGAGTCAGCTAAAAAAAAAAGCCATGAAGTTCAGACCTTAAAGGATTGGCAGGTTCTAATAGTAATTTTTTTCCTATAAGCATTTACAAAATTGAGCCTGATTTTTTAAAACTGAGGGAGGGGAATATCTTAGTCTCCCTTCCCACACTTAAAAAGTCTGCAAAGCTTTGTTAAGAAAATAAACAGAAAAGCCTCGAGAAATACATGAGCTCCAAAGGAATGCTACGGTCCAGCTGCAGCCAAGGCTGAGGCACACCAATGGCTTCAGTTCACTGCAGACACAGCGAGCTCTCCTCCCTTCTGCTGAGAGCTGCCCTGCAATTGTTTTGGTTGGATTCCCACCAAAAATGAGTGAGAGAGTGTAGGTCGGTGTGTCATGCCAGCCCTCGAGCAGCAGAACTGCCACACTCCTTTTGGCCTCCATCAGGTGGGCACCATGGTTCATGGGCTGGTACCTCCTGCAGCATTTGTTGTGCTGTACCTCTGGCCGGATTACACACTCCAGAGTCCAAAGTCCAAAGAAACCCTCTGCTCCTTGGATGGTATGTTGTAGGTGAATGTGGAGGAATTAATAAAAGGTCATGACACGGGGTGCAATATTGAAACTTTCCCGTGTGTCTTTCTGTCCAGTTGTCCAGTGCCTGAGAGTTGGCTTCTCCATCTGAGACTCTTAGCTGGACCTGAGGTCATCCCAGAGGTAGCAGATCAAGCTTTGATATAGCAGATAACACAACCAGAGGTGTGTAGCTTCCTCTGCCTTTGGTTTAGAAGCAATTTTCCATGCAAATCCCATAGGTAAAATTTCCAGGGGTCACTGTGGAATTAACCACACTGCTCTAATGCTTTGTAAACAATCAAAGGCAAAAAAGAACCAAGTGAGATTTAGAATTTAAAAGTATGAACAGTCTTTGGACTACAGACATACTCAAAGCTATGTGAGTAGTTAGTTGCTACCTTGAATTACAGCCATTGTCAGCAGCCTGTGATTAAATAAAGAGTAAGGAGATGTGTGTGAATGTGAATGTTTCACAATGTTTTTGAAGTAACACAATACTGAGAGCATTCATTCACACATCAGCAGGGCAACCACAGTAGTCTAAAAATTATCCCATTTATTGGAATAATCCAGATGGTAGACAGACATATACAAGCATTGTCTTCTGGGTCCCTCTAGGCTGATGGAACAGAGCACTGCAACCATCTGTTCATCACTGTACTGTGCTAGTGGCTCTCAGAGGTACCAACAGACCAGGATGTATGCAAGTTGGATGTTAGTAGTTCAAGCAAGAAATCAGTCAAATCTTCAGTGTGGACCATTTAAGTAAGCCAAGTTGCTTTTACTTAAAATTAAGTACGGAGCAGCATACATTTTTTTCTCTCTGTGGACCCATGGGATCAGTAATTTCTGTTAGCGCAGTGATGATTTACCCAGGATCACAAGAGAACTTCTTGTGCTGCTACAGCTGGGAGCAGACAGTACAGAGGAAGCAGAAGAGTCTGTCGTGGGTGATTTTCAGACATGGCTTTGTTGTCTCATATCTTTTGTTGGAGTGTTCTTCTGTAGAATGCCACCAGGCCTGAGCACATCATCAGCAAAACACTGCTGCCTGCCTTCTCATTAGTACCAACAAAAAGTGACAATCTACCTTTTTTCATCTCAGACAATGTGCCTGGGTCTGTGTCATGTGAATATTGCTCTCGTTTTGTTTGGAGCCTTATTATGGATTGTAGCCAGTCTCTCCAGTTCTCACAGGGCATGTCAAGGGCCGTACTTTCATCATAAGGCAGCAGTGAATTTGTGCTGGCAGTGACTGATCCATATCCTTGGTTGTGAGTAGAGCTAAGCCAACAGTGATTGCTTGGACAGCCTTGCTGGGCTGACTGGGTTCCCAGTTTCAGCAATTTGCAATTTGCAATTTTCAGCAATAGTGGTGTCTCAGAGAGGAGCAGTGGGAGCTTCTGGCCATCATGTGTTCTCTGAGAACTGGTCCAGGAGGCATTGGAGCCTGCTCCAACAGGCCCTCAAGCCTGGGCATTGGTCACATGAAGGTGTCCATTCTCAGCTGAGGGGCAAGAATTTTGGTCATCCCTGTTGTACTGCCATATCAGTTTCTTCATTCCTTATCTGCTAATGCTACCTTTCCTTACGTTGTCTGTCATAGCAAGACTTAGCATGTTTATTAACAATCCTTTACCTGTATGCTATATCATACTTTAGTAGAAAAAAACCCCAAAATGCATTGCTTGGCAAATTTCAGCTTAGTACCAATGGTGGATGGAGAGATGTTATAGATGAAACCTGGAGGAGGGATGTTTTCCTGTCTTGCTTGCAGGCCCATGTGTTACCTAAAAGGGAAGCTACAGATCCTTTGATCCTCACATCCTGTCTCTGAGTACTTTGGTGTACTTTTGACTCTAATTCTGGGGTTTATGGGTAAACTTTTATGTGATGCTCCATTGAAAGAACAACATTAAACTGAAATCTTAAATAACAGATACAGTTTTGGCTATGGAGTTTACAAATTCCAACTTATGAAAGGTGGAGAACCCTGTTATTACAGAGTGATATTCTAATAAAGATGCTTTGGATGGCCATAGCAATTTTGAATTGCAATGGAAATAAAGCATATCCATTTGATCCCTGTAACTGCGTCCACATAAGGACTTCAGCTACATGAGTAACAACTTATACTTCTAAAGTGGTATTGCAATACAGGTCAAACTTTTCTATGAAACTTAAGTTAAAGCAGACATGTAGGAAAGGGAAGACATTAGAGCTGCTGGGTGGGAAGGAGAAGGAAATACCTGAAAACCCTTTCCTGTTCTCCAGCTGTGCCATCTAGCTGTTTCAAACTCAGAGACCAGAGCAGCAATCTGTGAAACAGAGTGGTAAAACAAATGAAAGAGTTAAAGTGAGTTGGACAGAAGCAGGGACAGTTCAGATCTGTGGAAGGAAAATACTTCCCAAAATGGGTCAAAAATAACAAATACAAAATGTACTGAATGAACTTTTGTTTTTGCTTAAGATTAACTTAAATTTTTTAGAAGAGAAAAAGCCACTTTCTCTAACAACACAAACCCTGTGTATATTTACCTGAGGCTTATAGAAATAGCTCATATGTCAAGTCTGGCTCCATAAACTCCGCCTAAGAAGTCTGGATCAGCAAAATTTAATCTGGAAGCTGTCTATAAATTTATTAAAACTGTCTGAGGTTTCTAAGTTAACTATTGAAGTAATCTTCTGTTTGTAAAAAGATGTAAGTTTAATAAGTTAGTACTGAAGTCCATGGAAATCAACTTTCAGCATTCAGTGCTTTAGTTAACTTTAGATTTAATTCTTCTGATAAAGAAATGCTAACTCAAGACCAGCGACGTAAAGTGAGGCCTATTTGCAAATAATTTTAATTAATTTTAATATATTTTTGTCTCTTTTACTCACTGGAGATTTTCAGCAGTTTCATGCTTTAAATAAATCTTAAGGAAGAAATCAAAGCAAGTAGTCAGCTGCTCTAAGGCCAATCAAAGTGTGCTTTTCTACATGTTTTACTAACAGATGAACAGGCAATCCCATTTATAGAGCATACTACATGTTGACAGAGCGCATTACTTCATTTTGCAGTATTGGCAATTTGAGATCTTAGCAAAACAATGCTGAGGTCGCTCTCATTCTGTATTGCCATCCTTGGAATGTGGCTTGGGTTTTCATTAACTCTCTCACTACGAGGTACTGCAGATGGAGACAGATTTTATAGCGGGGTTGTAATAAACATCAGAGAGCAGAAAGTTGTAAACAGCTTAAATTCTTTGTCCTGTGTGGATGAATTCCTTTTCCTTAACACTTTGATGTTCTCAGCATATTGTGGACACTTTTTCTAATTGGAGGTGAATGGGTGGATAATGCACGCGGACTTTGATACCTCCCAGCTGGTGTGTGGGGAGAAGGGGTCTCAAACTCCAGCACCCAGTGAATATATGCCTCAATATAAACAGTCAAAGTTTGGATATTCAGCCTGGCGCTTGGCTCGCAGCATTCTGGCTCTGCTTAGGAGCACAAATCGTGTACAGGATCACTTCCAAGATTTCTCCTCAACTGTTTAATCAAGAGAACAGGACAAAAAGGGAGAATAAAGAGCACTGCTCTAGCACAGCTCTCTTTCACTGCTGCATTATTCCTGCTTTTCCCTTTGCTGGCTTCATTGAAATCACCAGTATTATCAAGTTAGTGTAAAACTGCAGTGAATCTTTCCAAGGCCTTTTCTGTACTTACATTTTTTCGAGTCTTACCAGGACAGTTGAAGCAATACAAGTCACTTGAGAAGAATTTAATGACAAAGGAACTCGGTGTCCTCACTGCAAAAGGAGAGCAGACTGGTGGGGGAATCTTTAGGAACAGCTTCAGAGATTTCAATTCACAGCTTACCTTTTTACAAAACAATTGCCTGAGAATAGGCCAACAGTTTTATACAGCCCGGCTTTTCCCAAGCTGTTTTGCCCAGGGGGATCTTCCCCTCCCAGATTAGCATAAGTGTCCTTGCTCAGCAGCACTGTGACTATACCACCTCTGGGTCCCTAGATCTGGAAGGCTGTTGGTTGTGCTTTGCCTTCACCTTCCTCCAACCCCTGCAAAGGGAATAGCCACAGTATGGGGTACACTGGAATAATTGCACCCAAGCTATGAGGAATTCAGTACACTTCCATCAAGTAAAGGATCCTGCAGATTCAAACAATACATCTCTGCAACTGGAGAAACTGCTTGGATGATGGTGCATGTCTTATATGAATGGCGCTTTCATGTTCCTGTTGCTTTTTAAATCACTTTCTCTACAGTGCTTGCACTGAGAGCTCCAGTTTCCAGGTAACAGGGAGAACCAGACGCCCAGGTGCTGGGTGATTTAAGCTTTTTTCTGAATACAACTGGGAAGCAGCTTGAGCTCTAACATATTATAACTCTTCGGTTAAACTCAGATCTTTTGGCATGTAGACTAATTTGTGAGAGCGAGATGCCACGTTTACATGCAGTCACATGTAGTACAACTGTCATGACTGCTGCAGGGAAGAACAAAAGTACAATAAATAAACCTTTTCCTTTATGTTTACTGAGCTGTGTTTGCAGCAATGTGCACTGCTGAGTACCAAGTTAGTCCATGGGTCTTGTTGGGTTAGGTATTAATCCATTTTGCTTGGACATATAAGAAAGACCTTCATGCAGATCCCTTCCCCAAGCTCCAACTTGCATTGGTTTAGATTGTAGAAACACATGACTGTTGAAACAGGCTATCCAGGCAGTTGGACCAAAGGTCTTTAACATAGTCATTCCTACCTTTGGGTAGCACAGCTTGTTCCAGGGTTCTGTACATGGATGTGTCTGCAATGGCAGATTCTCTAGGTGGGCACATATAGTCAGTGCACTCATGTGGGTATGGAAATGTGTCAGCAGATCAAACACAGCATCTGCTTTAGACTGCCACGTCCCAAACTCTTTCAACTCTACTGTCGGTATAGAGTAGGACTTCAGTGACTAAATGGAGACCAAGATGGATAACTCATGCACAGACACTGATGGGTAACTATGTGAATCTGAAGATGAGTCGCACCTGGAACACTTGGACAAGGTTGTTGTTTGTTCTTTTCCTAACTTCTTGACAATGTTTTTAGATTTAGGGTAAGAGTCATCCGGAGTGTTTAACATTCTGCATTTCTCCATCTCCCCTTTTAGTGCTGAAGTCTGTTCCCTCATATTCTCTCTCACTTGTCATGATGCTTTTATGCCTGAATCATTAGGTGACTGAAGCTTCTTACTAGAAAATGAATATGCTTTGATGCTTTTGCAGCCTCAAGGTGAAAACAACAATAAACTTATGGCCAGGGAAAATGATGCTCAAATAAAATGTATTACTGCTTGAAGCCCTCAGACTCCACACAGTGAAATTGTAACCATTCCTGTTCTTCAGAGTAAAACCAGACAGTGAATGTAAATTGCTACAACACACTGTAAAAATGCTCATTGTTAATTCAGTGGACAGTCATATATACAAGTCCAAAATACCTCATAAGGAACTCAGTGTGTGAGGTTATTCGATATGATTCCATTTTATAAATGCAAAAGAAACATTTCAAAAGCTATTAATCATACTAATGAGTAGAAATTTACTATAGTGGAAAAACTGATTTACTAGCTTTCAAATATTTCATTTGCAACTCCTTGAATTCACTTCTAATCAATGCAGGAAAACTATCCCTGAGTTACAAGCAGGCTGTATGGAGACTCTGAGTTTATGACTGAGAAAAAATCCTCCTGGGCTGTCCCACAGCCCAAGGCCTGGGACGGATTCAAGAGTGTGTATCTTTGGTTAAGCCCATGGAGCGATCCAAACCCAGGTCCAGTGATGCTGAGAATTCTCAGTTCCCATTACCCCTGCGGGCTGCCTGGCAGAACTGCTCTGCAGCGGCCTCCCCAGCTATAGGACAGGCTGCCTGCCAGGGCTTGGCACCGCCGGAGATGGCACGGCCCTGCAGCTTGTCACTGCCAAGACCTCAGGCTTCACAGGACTGTGGCGAATCCTAATTCCATCGTAATTCTCAGGCTGCCTTTCTGGCTTCCCAGGCTCCCTGCCCTGGAGCGGAGATGTACTGGGATGCCTCCCAGGGACTGTCACTCCAAGGGCACTTTGCATGAGCGCTCCCCCAGGGCTCAGAGAAAAGAGGAATTTTTGTCAGGCTCGTTGCTAACCAGCAGACTGCTTCATGATTTGTCTTTATCTGGCTCCAAAAAAAGGTATAAGAATTCATGGTTCACAAAAACTTTGAAAATGTTGGCTTTAGACTCAATCGGATGAAAGTCAAATTTTGAAAAGCAAAGTTCTTTCTCAGCTGGAACACTAGCTTTTCAACCAGCCCCAGTGAATAGTATGAATAATAATTCCCTGACTCTTAATTTACAGTTGAAATCCAGAAGAACACAAGGTCCATCTGCTTACATGATCCCCAAATTATTGACAACTGCAAAAACATGATGTTTGTAACCACTTCACATATAGTCTGAAATGTATTAACCAATGACTTCATTTGAAGAGGTTTGTTAACATTATGAATATTATTATTATGGGTCACAAGAGCCTTGGTCTTGTTCCAGTCTTGAAATAATTACTTTTACACTGCAAAACTGGTTTATGAATTACAACATTAAATCAAAATGTACAGTAGTCACGTTACTTCTTGGGTGGTTTATTGTGTAGTTATTACTCCACAGACTAAATGGATTTTAACAATCCCATACTATTCCTGAAACAATTTTAAATACACTTTTGGTTCGTGAAGGAGCCCTTCCCTCCTCCTAAATTCTTGTCAAATATTCAGATGGTAAATTTAGATAGGAGCCCATGCTTGTGTCTGTTGTTGATAAGCATTCTTCTTTCTAGTCAGAGCAACCAGATCATGTATCTGTAAGTGACTTGTTTCAAGTAAGTAGTTTTAAAATTTTTTTTTATATAGCTGCAATTTCTGTAAAAGTCATATGTAATGAAAGAAAATTGTGTTTTTCTCCCTCTTCAGTTCTTGGAAGAGATTCAAGGGAGAAGGATAATTGCTAGTGAGAGCACAGCCCAGTTTTATTTTACAGTGAAGGTGAGTTGCAAGGAGATAAACAAGGAAGGAAATACATGGAGATCTACCCACACTCAGGAACTAGAAAAATTTTCTAGTGAATTGTTGCTTTCCCAGATGTGTATAATTTACAGAGATGAGACTTCACTGAGATTTTTGACTTGCATGCTTAAGTCTCCTAAGCTGTTTTGATACTCTTAACCTGGAAGTTACACTTACTTCTTTTTTTTCCCCCCCTTATTTCCCCCCCAAGCCCGGCATTCTTCCCCTTGTTTTTATCTGTGTCAGCAAGGAAAAACAAATGTAAAAAAAAAATTAGGCCTGAAACTCTGTCATTTATCTTCACATGAAACAGTGATGGTCACATTTATTAAAACTGCAGCCTCTAAGGAGAGAAAATTATGGCAGGATAACTGGTAATTTCTTCTGCAGCTTTAAAACCCAAATGAATTCTAGTGACCCATGGGGTTAATGCTAATTTTTATTGAAAAATATTTTATGCCATGTTATAGGGTAAGTTTTTTGCTCTACAAGTTAGTGGTTTATAGTTTTAGTTTAAAGATATTTTAGTGAATTTTCACCGATGCTGGAAATAGAGACCATTTTGCATATGTAAGGGCTACAAAGTAATTTAACCTTTTTCTAAACCAAAAGTATTTTAGATAAAAATTAAAAGAAATTAGTATTTCTTTGCCATGCTGCTAACTGATAATGCAGTAATATGCACTATTACATGCAGGACAACACTGACCTACAGTCAATTATACAGTATGTATATATATAGGGACTTATAAATTAAAAAGTCTAGTGATTTATCCTGTGTGAGGTTCTGGTAGCACACCAGTGCTAACAAACTCCTGGATGCTTGCTAACATCTTTCACGTTATAGGAAAGGTTTCCCTTGTGATTGCTCCATGAGTTGTCCATTTCTTATATCAAGTGCTTACCAGAATAGCTGGTTTTGGCTCCGGGGCATGTTGTCTTGATTCTGACCTTTCCCTACAGCTACGTTTGTTGCTGCTGCTCCTTCTCAGCTGATGCCCCATCAGGCAGCAGCAGCTCTGGCAGCTCTGGCTGACTGACCACAGGCAGAGGGCATGGAGAAGAGTCAAGGGTCCTCCTCTAGATATGTACTGATTACATTCTTAAGAAAAGCTGCTCCTCCTGCCCCTCTGCACAGCACACTTTGCAGCTTTGAGTTATAACCTGGAGTCCGGTTTGTCCTCGATGGCTTCTTGGCATTGGACCATGCAGGAGCATTTTGTGGGTGTGCAGAAGGTGCAGTTCCTCTCAGCTTGCACCGCCTGGTGCAAGCACAAGATAAATGTTTCCATCAATGGAACACAGGATGCTTTGTACCTGTTCCCCAAGAATAAGGCACTCATGTCTTCTCCACCATTATGAGCAACACTTGGGCGACTCCTTGAGAGCAGTAACAGGGTCACACTCTTCTCCTGTGTTAGATCTCGTATAAAGAGCTTTCAGACATCTAGGAAATTGCAGTGATCAAGTTCTTTCCAAATAGGATTTCTTTCTGTCTAAGAAGATTTGTGTCATTATTGTAAAGGAGCATCTCTAGGAGTGAGATGGCACTTCATTCTTCATGGGCATTAAGTACTATTTCCCTAAGTTCTGTTACAAACTGTGAGAAATGATCAACATATTTTGATAGGTAGCAAATAAATAAAAGAAAAAAGTTCTGAGCAAAAGATTTTTGGAGAGTATTATCTCTAAATTCCAATTCCTTCGTTTCTAGGTTTTGTTTATAGAACTTTATGCTTTTCCTATACTTGTCTGTCAACTTTTCTCTTCTTCTTTTTGGGAAATAGACTTAAACCATTACTTGCATTGACCAAGTGAACATTTGGCCAGAATAAGAAAAGTGCTAATCCCCAGGGAAGAAGTGTGCTGCCAGTATCACTCTTGGCTCTGTTTCAGCAGCCACAGAGGCGAGTCTTTTCCAGATGTGGAGTTACCTCTGTATGGAAGCTGCATTCATGTACTGTTAGAAAGGTCAAGCAGAACAAGACCTTCATGCTCGCTTCAAGCTTTTTCACTTGAAGATATTGATTGTGTTTTCACCTGATAAGTATGGTAGCCCCTGCTTGTCTGAATGCAAAGGAACAAGGCACCGAGACTGTTAAGGACTTTTCTGAAAGTCAGGTGAGTTTTAATAGCTGGTCTCCCAGGTGGGCTTCTCCTCACTTAACTGCAGATGCCTGAAGGGCAGCTGTCTGACCTAATTGTCACAGACTCTCACTGAAGTAGCACTTCACTTTATGTGCCCTACTTTAGATGTCTACTTGGAGTGACATACATTGTCCACCAGATGTGTGGGTTTCTTCCTGTGGAAGAGGGAAGCCTAGGGTGATAAGCTGAAATGGAGATTGTAGATGTTTACATTTAGGTTAGACAAATCCTTTACTGCAGTAAGGACCATGCTGCCCTCCCAAAGCAGGATGCATTTGGAAACTTTTTCCTACCTCATCTGATGAGACATCACACAGCTTGGGTCACTAGCTTCAGGTGAAGTTCATGGCAGACAAGTAGAGAAGTCACTTCTCCCCAGTTTCATAATTGTGTGCTGCAACTGGATAGTTATTTTCCAATTGTGTCTGCAACTGGATAGCTATTTTCCTTTGTTTGTTAGCAGTTACTGTTGAGAAAGCACTCCATTCCTACAGTAATATTGGAAAAACAAAACTTGGCTTCACTAATGATCAGGTAGGTGAGATTCAATTACCTACTCATTTCCCAGCTGATGTGTTGGAAGCAACTAAATTTTAGCTGTAACATTGTTCATTCTTCTTTTCTGTTGTCACTGACAAATGATAAACAAGAGAGGAGTGGCGGTTTTACTAAAATCTATGTTTGCAGGTGTAAAGCCCACATTACAGCTCCTCAAAGCTGTGTAAGAAACAACCACAATGGGAATCATGGAAAGCATGAATTGATCAAGTTGCCCTAGAATGAATATACAGGAAGTTAACTGTAATGCTTTGTATCATGTCTTAAGAGAAGCTAACCTGGAAGGTTTATACTTCCTAAAATGAGCTGCATGTATTCCTTGGGTACACATTATCAGGTAAATAAAGGAGGAAAGAAATTTGGAAGGAAGAGCAGAGAGGAATCATAAATCCTTCATAAGTGAATAAGGATGGAATGTGAAAGGGTAAAAGGTAATCAGAATGGCCAGAAAGATCTGTCTGTAAATCTTAGTTGCTAAGAGGCTTAAGAGAGGGACAGATGATTGCAGGCAACTGAGTAGTACAGCTCAGTGGGTTCCTGTTCATTGCAGACCAGGGTGGGCTCCAAACCCTGCGCAGTTTGAAATCAGACACTCTTTGGCCACCATAAATACAGTGTAAGAGAGCTTTCTAATCACAGCCACAATAGCTTGTGTTCAAAATACAGAAAGCTTTTGTTGAGGTCTGGCCTTTGAAAACACCTTCTGTAGTCAGCAATTAGTTTTAAATTCTGATACGAGGTACACAAAAATCTTGAACTCTGAAATTTCTGATAGCTGCAACTTAACAAATTATTTAAGATTTTATACATGAAGACACAAGAATATTTTCTCCCTGTTTTTTATATTATGTGTACAGAATAAAACTGGATCTGGTAAACCTGCATTTTTTTGGGTTGGTACCCCCCAAAGTGTAAGTTTTTGCTCATAACTCTTTCATTGTCATTGTAAAAAGTTCAACTGGAGTTTTCTTATAATGTATTCTTTATTTTTAATCTTAGCTGCACCAATATAACAACCTGTTATTATTGCAAAGCACTTCCATGCATGCTCTTTGTCTGCCCCCAGTATCCTACTCCCAACTAGACAGTCTCCTGATTTCTTTTGTGCCAGCTCTGGCACTCATCTCCTCCCTCGGAGGGCTGATTCAGTCTGCTAAATGGAAAGAAAGGTGTGTGCTTCATTTGCTGTATTGGTTTGTGAGAAGCAGGGAGGGAGGCAGAGGGAGGCAGAGGGAAGGGAGGTGGTGGCAGCGTGTGGCTGGGAGAGGGGGATGAAGAGGGTTAATGGGAGGCAGACTCTCCTTTCCATTGGCAGTGAGTTTCTAGGCCAAACAAGTTTGACCTGCAAAATTTCACCTTTAGTCCTTCCCCTCTCTGGCTTCTCCCTTTAGGGCATTCTTTACCTTCCTGGCCTTTTGGCTTTTTCCCTCTCCCTGAATTACTCTGTTTTCTCAAAGTTTACATCTCTCCCTTTGCTGGTTTGTTTCTTCTCTACCTTCTCTACAATTGGGAGTTCTGCTCTCCTCCATACTGTTCTTTTCACTTTGGGGTATTTATTAGAAACAATACTTCTGTTTTAATCCTTTTGCGATGTTTAGCATTTCCTTTTGCATTGACTGTGGTTAGAAGAAGCTGGTGATGGTACAGAGCTCGAGCATAGAAATCCTGCAAAGCTCTTCCCATCTTGCTCACCTACTTTCTGTGGTCAAACTGCAGAGCAGACAAACAAACACTGGGAATCAGAGCATAGGATATATGTAGAGTTTTCTAGTTGAAAACATCTCCTTGAAATAAAAAGCAGAAATTTAGAAGGGAAGATCAGGCACTCAGGGTTTTATTTTTTTACCCTTTTTTTTCCTGCCTACACGCCTGGAGATTCTGATGATTTGAAGTTTGATATATAAGGCTTCTTTCTGTTGGGTGCTGCTTTCCAACACATGCTCTGCAACTGCTCAAGTATCTACTCTGCCTTGTTTTCCAGGAAGGGGAGTAGCACAGATTGTTCACCCGAGTGACAAAAATGGACTTTATTGGTAAATGCAGATACTGTGTTCTTTGTTCACGCCAAGTAGACTGTCCATGGGAACACTTAAAGATTATTTCCTCTGCAGTAGGGATTAAGATCCATGGAAGATCCATAACTGGAAGCTAGTTGAGTACAGTACATCAGCATCAGAGCACATAAAAACTTTGGCTCAGCTGATTTATATTTCCAGGATGTATTTTTGTGTTATTGTACACATTTCTATTTTTTTCTCAAAGTACCTGTTCCTTTCTCTGTAAAGTATTGTGTTACCTCTGTTTTGAGATAATGTGATGGGCATTTGCCTAGATTGTAGGTCGGAAAGAGTAAACCTGATTAATTTCATATATGTCATGCAGCACTAGAATAAGGCCACTTCCTCAGAGAATAAATGAGAGTAACTGGAAGGGTTGCTGTCCTTACCAAGATTTGTACAGAGCATTGAAAAATGATTATAAAGGTGAAAGAGGGCTCAGGAAATCGTGTAGCTTAGCCTAGGCTCTGCTTAGGCTATGCTTAGCTGAGGGAAGTTTATACATTTTTAAACACTTTCATTGATGGTATATCTCCTCAGGCAAGTCACACAGAAGTCACTACTAATTATGTAACACAGCAGAATGCAATTTTCCTTCAGAATTTGTTTGATCCTCTCCAGTTTGTGTAAAGATACGTTCATAAAATACCAAATAGGCTGTGACATAGCATTTTGCTTTTCAAAGTCTAGGTGTCAAAGACTCATGAGCCAGTCCACCCAAAGCACGCATTGTGAAACTATGAATAGGAAGGCTACGTTTTATTTGTCCCTTTCTCCTTCACCTTAGGTCCTCGCCTGCAGGACCACGTTCCTCGCCCCCAGGTGCTGCCAGGGGCCGGACATATGTTTGCCGCGGGGCTGCGGGACGGGGCGGCTGCAGCCGCCGCTGCCGGGCGGTCGGGGCTCGGGACAGCGCCTCCACGGGCCGTCTCGTCCAGGCGGGCTCGGAGCCGGCGTCGGGGTCCGCCTGGGACGGCCAGAGCCGGGCACGGAGCCGCCCCTCCGGGGAGGGCTCGCAGGTGCGCCGGGCTGAGCGCAGCGGGGAGGCACCGGCGCTGGGCGGGGGGACCGAAACCGCCGCCCCTCCGGCGGCGCCGGGAGCCGCCTCCTGCCGCTGCCGCCCGGCTCTGCCGAGGGGCTGCCGGCTCCCGCGGCGGGGTGGGGACAGCCGGAGGCGGGCTGCAGGCGGGAGTTACGAGGAGGGGCGCCGGGGACCGGAGGCTGCCGGGCGGGAGCGCAGCGCTGCGGCGGGCGCCGGACGGCAGGTCGGGGTCGGTGCCCAGCGCCACCGCCGCGCCGAGTGGAGGGAGCGGCGCCTCCGGCCGCTCGTTCGCGCCATGGGGGACTCGGTGTTCAGCGAGAGGCCGGCGCTGCGCTACGCGGTGAGTGCCGGGGCGGGCAGGGGCTGCGCGGGGCCGGGGCGTCCACGTGTGCCGTGGGGTAGTGGGAACGTCCGTCTGTCCGTCCGCACAGGCGTGGAACCGCGGGTCAGGGGGAGGTGGCTGCAGTCCTGCCCCGGCGAGGACTCGATGAGCGCAGCCTGCAGGCAGGGCGCCGAGCTGGAGGCTTTCCCCCGCTTTGCTACCTGGAGTGTCGCGCTTTGCTGGAGATGACATAAAATATATATATTTTTAATTAATGAAGGAGACGGCGATGCGGCGGCAGCCGGGCTGCAGGCGGCAGGAGCGCCGGCGGTGCAGCCTCTCCCCGCGTAGCGGGGCGCTCCGGCTTAGGGAGGCGCTCGGGGGACGGCGGGAGCCCCGTGCCCGGCCCCGCCGGCCCTTCTGCCGTCCGCGGGCTGCGGCTGAGCCCAGCGCCGCGAGTGCTCTCGGCGGCTGGTGCCGGGACCGCTCCCGCCGCGGTACCGATAATAACACCGTACTGCATTTCATTTCCTTCACGAGAGCTGGTGCTGTTGGGAAGCCGCTGCGCTTCCACCAGCCTTATTAGGAGCATTTTGTCGTTTGCTCCGGCAGGGAAAAAAAAAAAAAAAAAGCCGCGTAAAAACAACCAGCTGCCTCCTCTCCTGAAGTCATAAATAAACTCCAGCACGAGTAATAGCATGCGAGGGCTGGTGCCGCTCTCGTTTACACCCATGTCAGTGATGAATAATTTTATTGCTGTTGTTAAAGTTGTGTGGGAATTGTCAGTCGGAGCAGGCTTGCTTCACTGGTCCTGGGAGCACGGGTGCGGGATTGGCGGGACGGGTTGATGGATTTCTAAGTGTATTGATTACAGGATACATTGCGATGTGCTTTTTTTTTTCACTTGCTTCACTTTGAGTCCTTCAGTAGTGGACATGAAATTAAACTTATTTTTATACACCCTTTTTAAAAAAAAACCCTTGTGTAAATTATTTGGAAGAGCCTACTTTTTGGGCAGCAGGGTTTAATGTCTGTCTCTATACATATTTTTGTACCCACTCAGCTGTAAGTGTTAGTGCATTCAGCTGCTGTAATAATTTGAGAGTTTTTAGAGGTAATGGTAAGTCAGCTAAATTAGTTAATAGAAACAAATACCTTTGGTACTGTGTATGAGTAGTGGTAGTGATTTCACCAGGAGTCTAGCTATCATACATCAAACAAATTGGGACCGTATCTTTCAACAGGGTAATGGTGCCTGAGTACTTCGATGTGAGGAGACCACTGCCAGTCACATCACGTGCTAGAGCCATGAAACTTTTATTACTTCCTGTGATTGTGCTTGTCGGTCTACCATTAACTACTAACTGCAAACACATTATTGTTTCTGTCAGTTGGGTATCAGTCCTGTTTTATGCCCAGAGCCAGCAGCAGGTAGTGCATTGAATTCAGAAGAGCAGGCATGCAAGGGAAAAAGGATGGCCAGCCATACCAGCTGACCATCGCCCCTTTGGCAAAACCCCTGCTCTTTGATTGCTGTATATTGCAGCAAAATGAAAACTGCACACGTAAGAATGAAACTTCAAAGTGTTTTTTACTACTTTAGGATGTATTTCAATGATGAAGTAGTAGCACTATGTCTTGGAGGTGACATTTGTAGTTGATATTATTGGTTTGCCTGGAGAAAACAGGGCTGGATGCTGTGTATTGTCCATGCATAGGCTTACACATGGAGTCTGTGAAGAATCTAGATGAGAAGAAAAGCTCGTTGACTTGATGACAAAGTAAGACTGTAGAGCTTTCTTGTATTGAGACCTTATAATTACCCCTTAAATGTAGCAACGTACCGTTCTCATTAAGAGATTGCGTGGTATAAATACAAATCGTTCTTGGATTGTTTTGATAACTGTGAAATAAAAATTATGCAGTGTTATAGCATTTAATAACGATTAATTTATTGGCAGAAGAAATTATAGTGATTTCTGTGATGAGCGTCTCTTCCGATTTTCAGGATTGATAATTAAAGTTTCATGGTTTTCGTAAAAGGAAGCATCTGCACTAGCATCTTTGTTCCAGTCAGCAGTGTGCTTTTGAAGGAAGTCTCCCAGTCTTCCCCAGTTGTGTGCTTTGCTTCATATGTCTTAACACGGGAAACAGCATTTGTTCAGGTGGTGCTGAACTGGGGAATGTGCTCCTGGTGCCTCCCAGAGCTTGGAGGGTATTTGAGCCTCAGGACTAAGCTGGAGTCAGCTGAACTTGGAAGATTCGTGTTGTTTGGACATTTGATCCGCTGTACCAGCCCCTGAGCTCTGCAATGTGCTACAGCCAATGCAACACAATAATGTAACCATAAATCATGGGGATGGCACTGCTATTCTGAGGCTTCCTAGTGTGTTTGCAAGCATAGCTTATGCAAGCACAGACTTAATAGCTTAAGACTGTTATGTCAGTGGGTATGATCACGTCACCTATGGCACATTGGATCCTGTGTGTGTGTTAAGTGAGAGTGGAATGACTGGTAATTATGTCTCAGTTCCATTTTGAACTGGGCATTGGTGTTGACTTACCAAAAAACTCCACTAGGCAAAGAGGTAATTTTAATAAGTTGAAACATTGTTTTCAGTGAAAAGTAAATGAAAATAAACCAGCCAATTGAAAATGAATAAAAATATATTATTGAAGGAGTAGGTGTAAAAAAAAAAACAAGAAAAAGAAACCAAAATGGAGATTGAGAGACAGTTATACTTGCATTAGATCACAGGAACATTTTTTTTTTCCTCCTAATATCTTTTCACTAGTCCAAAGACCTCTTCTACCTTTCTCATATGTTTATATGACATTTTTATTAAAACTTGCAGAAAGGTAAATAATATCTCATTCTTGATGTATGTTGCCTGGCCAAACTGTACCTTCTAATTTTTAGACATGGGTTAGTTTTACTTGCCCCCTGATCATCTGGCTGAATTACTCTGAATTAAAAGCTCTTTTTTGATATTGTGGTGTTTGTAACTGGTACTAAAATCTCCAAATATCCCAGGAACAGTTTTCATATAGTTTCGTTAAAGGGATGGTCACCTTCCTGACTTGGGATTTCTTTCTGTTTGTTGCTAAATTATCTTTTTTTCTTTTTTTTTTTTCCCATCTTAGTAGCTTTATGGGTGAACTAAAATCTACTTCATTTATTTTGGCTAAAACACCAGAGAGATCCATGGGTTACATGAGGCGTAGAGTTTTTTTTATGTAACAGAAAGACTTAAAACAGCCTCAGCTCTTGCTCAATCAACCGGCCCCTCGGTGGCTCAAAGCAGGAAGCTTGGAGAATGATCTGGTTTGGATATAGCCATTTTAATCTTAGTGTAATATCTTTAATCTTGTTTTGTCTCGAAACATTTACCAGAAAGGATTTCCCTCAAGGGAAAGGACATTTTACCCTGATGAGGAAACTCTGGCTGTCTTTCACCAGGGAATATGAGAAAATGGGGAGGAGCTGGGATTTGGAAGTGGCTGCCATGACTTGAGGAGTACCTTGGGGAATTCATCTGAGGAGAAGATATGAGACTTTCTTGGGGCCAAAAATTGAGTGTTCTGGCATCCAGAGTGGAAGGGATATGTGAGTCCCTGGACAACACAACTTTGAGTTGGTTTAAGCTTCTGAATCTATTGCTGATAATGAGGTCACCTCAAATTCAGACATTGGAGAGTATTTTGAGAAAAGAAGGGTTTTTTTCCCAGCCTACAGCAGGGTTTGGGGCATTGCATTGTGTGTTTGCTCAGCCTATGCCCAGCTGACCCATTGCTGGGGTGATAGGCAGACTTGCTGTTCACTCTTTAGTGTCTTAAATCCATGAGCCTGCATGGAAGGATGGAGAAAACAAAAGAAACAATTTGAATGGGAAACTATGACACTAGCAAACCTCCTGCTTTCTGGAGCACAGAGGAAGTAAAAAGAGGATAATAGATATTTTCCTCCAATATTCCAGTTGTAGTAATGCTAACTGTACCTCATAAGAATTATATATTAGAATAATTCAAGGTGGAGTAGCGAGATTGGTGGTGACACTGTAAAACTGTAAACTGAAACTGTAAAAATCTCCTTGTGAGGAGGAGCCAAGCACTGACATCCTCTTGTGGGCTTGCTTGTGTTTTGCAAGAATCCACTTTCAAAGCCAGTTGCTTGCATTTCTGATTTCAGGACACGTTGCCTCATGACTTGAGCCTTCAGCCACTCATGGATTTTAACAACAAACTTACATGCCGCAAGCAGACCACATTTGTTACCATAATTGTAGGAAATCCTGCAAGTAATTTGTCTTACTGGACTAATAGTGTGCTGCCTTCACCTAGACCATTTCACTGGCTTTTCTCTCTTCCCGACAGGCTTGCCAGCAAGAAATGTCAAGCCCCAGGCTGGGCCAGTGTGTGTCCAGATCAATCATAATGTGTTTTTGTACTTGGATTTGGTGAAGTTAAGGACAGGCTGTGGGCTGGAGAGTAAGTTCCTGCCCATCTCTACTCCACAAAAGGTAGCTGCTTATTTTCTCCTATCCTGAAGACTCCCGAGCGGAGTTAACTTGTTCAGGAAGTTTAATTGCTCTGTAGGTGTTGTTTTCAAATTAGGAAATTTTGAAGAAAACTATCAAATTCACCAAATAAGCAAGCTACAGAAGAGGCAATTAGCAGTAGAGGAATAGTTAAATGTCAGATTTCTGGCATCTGATTCATGGATTTTATTTGTCAAGGACTTATGCTCACCATGCATGTTGCATTTTTTGGAAGGAGGAATATGATTTCTGATGACTGTTGAGCCCAGTGCTTCATTCTTCATTTGGGTGAAATTCCCAGTGACAGTGGTGACTCATGCTTACACTTCTCCAACATTTGAAAGTACTTTTATTGCTAGTCTCCAAAGAGCATATATAAATATAGGAAGTGAGTGCTCTTTGTCACTCAGTATGAGCACCAAGGCCAAGCTTGGATTGGGATTGATGGAATCTGAAAGGAGTTCAGCTGTTTCTTATCTGCTGTGCAAAGGGGCCATGAGTTAACACCAAAGAGATGGAAGACAGGAACCAGAGGGCTTGTGTGTGTCACAGGATTTAAAAAAGTTACAGGAAGTAGATTTCCATTCTGATCAGATTCTATTTTTTTACAGCTCTTGAACACCTCATGTGTTCCAGGAGCTCTTCACTGACATGTGGGTATCAATGTTCTTCCTTGCATGTGCAAGAGAAAGATGGGGGGCAGATGCAGGTTGAGTTGGGCAGGACTTGCTAGGTAAGGTGCAGAGCCACACTGATGTGGTTTTATTAGTCTGCTCCCAGATACTGTGCAGGAATAGAAGTGGCCTAAAGCATGGAGAAAGTGGCCACCCCGTGTAAAGACAGCAGGATGTAAAACTTCCCTTTATTCAGTTTGTCTGTCTAACATAATCTGTCCCTCCAGAGCAGTAACAGTTCTTGTAATGGTATTTTCAAAGATGCTGTTTAATAAAACTCCCATGTGTGTGGATCTTCAGGGTTTCTCATCAGAGGGGCACAATCATTAGGCTCAGATGTGGTGCTGTACTTCCTTCTTCCTCAGGAAGATTTATGGTGATACTGCTTCTCCAGGAGAAGTTTGAATCAACCAGCACTAGTCCTTTGCAAAGCTTCAGGATGAGGTTTTGGGCTCAGCAGCAAGGTCGTGTGTGGCTAAAATCAGCAACCTGTGCCTGGAACGAAGGCTAGCCATGTAGATGAAGTGTAAGATGAGGATTTCAGTCTCTGTTATGACCTTTTTTGGTGATTTTTGAGCAAGGCTTTTCTCTGGTCCTTTTAAATTTTTTTTTCTTCCCCTGTGGAAATACTTCTCCTCCTAAAAGAACCTGTGTGTGGAAACACATGCTAGCGTTTAGAGATTGTTCAGGTATGATGGTGGTATGAATACAGAACTACCCTGAAGTAAGTGTTGAACTCCACCTAGTCAATATTTCCCATGCAAGCTGATGGTTTGCATTTCAGTTCTGTTTTCCATAAGCTTTTTGAAATTTGCAGATGTGTCTTCACACTTCTGTCAGCCTGAAGAGTGAAGTAAATGGAAGATGATTGAGGTCACAGATATATTTAGATAATTGGTTCTATTTTTATTTATCTTTAGTTGCAAATTGGTTACCTTTTATGCTCCAATGTCTTTGTAGAACTGTGAGGAAGGATATTTACTTAGTCAAGAGATTTGTTTCTGTAGAGTTATATATAGTAAAGTAGTTTTGCTGGCTACAGCTCTTCAAAATTTCATATATATTTAG
Source organism: Nicator chloris (assembly GCA_013400495.1). Classification (NCBI taxonomy): domain Eukaryota; kingdom Metazoa; phylum Chordata; class Aves; order Passeriformes; family Pycnonotidae; genus Nicator; species Nicator chloris. The sequence goes on from WAAE01008516.1 coordinate 327,921, forward strand.
AATTTAAGTCTCAAATGACACCTGTGGAATACTCTGGTTTACATGTCATCATGTAACCAGGGATTTCTGAACTTCTTTCATTTGCCTGCTAAGCACCTCTGTTGTTCACCAAGCAGTATTTCTATGCAAGGTGTGTTTGCTGCTCTCGTTCTAATGGAATACCTATAGCTGCAGCAGAAATACAGCTGAACTCTTAGTGACTTGGAAAAGATGTACTCAGAGTTCAAATTCCACATTATTGCTGCCTTTCTGTGACATTTGAGAATATAGAAAGACATTTTATTCCATGGAGTGAAATGGCTTTTTCTTGTCTAGGGAATAAAGGAGGTCTGCATGCATTGTATTGCTTACAAAAAGAATCTGACAGCCTTTCTGTAACATGCCTTGGCTGACAAGTCCACATGGTTCACATCAAGGGGTGTCAAATCTTAGTGCTCCTTTGGGAGATACCTGGATCTTATCAGGCATGGCTGACTCAAAAAGAAAAGTAAGTAATGTTTTTTCTTTCTAATGCTTACTACCTAAGTGTTACTGATAGTTCACATTTAAAAGGATTTTCTGAATATATCATCTACTAAATCAAAGTGTTATGAATTGCTGATAGAAAATTGAATATTACAGCAGTACTTAAATAGACTGTATTTAGTGTTCAGTTGCTAAGGGGAACCTAAGTAAAGTTTGGGTTTTTCAGGCTGTGGTGCCCTCAGGTATGCAGGAACAGTAAGTGCTGATCTAACCTGCAAGATATTCACACTGCTGTTATTTCATACTTGGGTGCTTTACATTTTTGAAGCTGTGGAAATTATACTGGAGGCTGTTGATGTTTCATCATACAATTGAATTTTTTACTTCAAGATAATATCTCATACTTTTGTGCTTTAGTTTGTATGAATCTGATTATTGGTCACTTTTGCTCTGCTGCCATGAAGATAGATGATCCTGTGATTTTATAACTACTACAATTCTATGTAATTATAGCGATTAGAGCCAGTCTTCACTGTTTTTGTTTACTGTGGATGATCAACTTCTTTGAAATCAAGCATCTTGTATGACTAAGTATACCTATAGCACCTAAACTTTGGCCTGAGTGTCTTACCTCCTGAAACTTGCTGTTGTTTTCTTTTGATCTTGATAAAGGTATAATATTTGCAAAGTTTTGAGTATTTACAAAGCCATTTGTGTTGTTTGGGGTGTCAGATTTGATGTAGAGACCTAAATCAAATGGTGTTAAATGATGACTATTTTTCCCTTTTTCCTGTTAGTTTGTAAAAGGTCCTGTTACACTCATCTGTATGTGACTTGGCATATGGATTCAGTATCCTTGCTGTCTGAAATTCTCATTTGTGTGATTACTACATTTTTTCCAGTCTGGCCCTATTAATAAATATCCCAAGGCTTGCAAAGCACTTTGTTTAAACACAAACTGTGGAAAAGAATCTGAAGATCATTGTTTGATTAAGCTTGTTTAAAAACTTGGAAATGTATTTCTGCTTTCCAGGTGGGGTTTTTGAATGAGCAAAGTGTGTAGAGCTATCTCTATGAAAACCAAAGCAAACCCGAAAACAAATTGTGCTGGAAGAAAACCATAGGTACTTGCAGCCTGGTCCTATTCTTGCTGAAATATGTCCCAGCTCTTGAAACAGATGTGGAGTCCAGCTTTGTGCAGAGGCCACACCCTCCGTTTCCCTTGGCACATTGTCTCACATTCCAGCGACCCTCTGGATGAAACATCCTTTAATTGGTACTGTGGCCTTAGATGTTTATTTTTTTCTTCTGCAGTAAATCGTTCTTGTCCTTTATCACTGCAGGCTGGCATTAATATTTGCATACTGTTATTATGTATCCCTTTAAATGTCAGCTTTTGTGGCTGCACATATTGAATGTTGGAAATATTCCCAATTTCTATGAAAGTTATCTTAAATAAAAATGAGTGATTTATTTTACTGCAGAATGTGGCACTGAGGAACTTGTGGTAGAATGTCAGAGAGGTTTTCTTGTTTGCAAGCAGAGATCTCCATGAGTAATTGAGGAACCCCCTGGTTAGCTGGTTGCTCCCTCTCCCACATGCCTGTTTCTGTGGTCTCCTTTATCAGAGCTTTCGTTGTCGAGTTCACAGCCTGTTCTGGCCTCTGAGCACATCTGGACAAATGGTAGGAACAGGTGGCAGGAGAGGAAGTAGATGGCTTGGCTTTTAACTGGAGGGTGCATGTCTTTCAGAGTTGTAGCTGCTGAATCTCTTACTTCTTGTGGTGTCTGCAGTGTCTTGCACAACTGGAGGTAGCAGCCATGACCAGGGGGTTTTGTTTCAACCCATGAGGAGCACGTGTGAGCCTCAGGGGCTGCCCCTGCAGTGCGGGATGCAGCATGTTCAGGTCTTGAGATCGCATTCATCTCTCAGTGGTGGGTTTTCACTGGAGAGATGCACGTGTATACCTCTCAGCATTATTTGGGGACAGGCAGCACATTCTAACACCTCTGTTCAGCTCAGGAGCAGGGGAGCTGCTGACCTGGCCTTGTAACCTGAAACGCTGAATTCCCCGAGCTGACTGTTGGAGGAACACGGGGGATGTCACAGCTGTGACACGGAACTTTGAGCAGCTGAGAATTGCACCCCTCGCTTCCAGTTGTGTGTGATGGACACAAGCTGAAGTTTTCCAGGAGTAAAAACTGCAATGTCACACAAGTGTGTGAGTCAGTCTGGCTCTCAGCATGACCTGGTAGTTTTGGATTTAAAGCCACTGGGCCTTCCAGAGGCAGTTCACAGTTCTCCTTCAGCAGCAAGTGAACTCTTGCTCAGTTGTGATTCATGGCACATAGTTTTATCTTTTGGGCAAGGATCTGGCTGGTGCATCATTCTGGGCTGCTTTGTTTTCTTGTGGCTGAGTGAGCCCACAGTTGAATGCTGTGGCTGGAAGAAATGAAGTTGCTGGTGATGAGCTTTGTTTTCAGAGTTATTGAGGACTGATAATATGAATTTCTCTATAAATATTTGTGGGATTTTTTTTTTATTTTTTATTTTTTCATGTCTTACCCTGAAATGTATTCACAAGGTCTGATTTAGATTGATGTAAATCTCGAATTCAGTCTAAGGCTACAGGAGAATGGACTAATTAAATGCAAATTTATGGGCTTTATTGCCCCTTACCTGTCTTCTTCCAGAATGCATCTGCATTTTAGTCAAGATATTCCCTGCATGAATGCACAGCCTGTGTGAAGCAATGTAGAATTCTATATTTTAGGAATTTAAGATGATAAAAATGTTGCAAGAGGGCAGAATTAACCTCTGTCAGAAATACAGAGGAGAAAAAGGGTAAAAAGAGCAAACTGTGCAGTCCTCTGTACATTGTAAAAACTTGGGAGTTTTTACAAAAACTCTGTCAAGTGTTTTGGTTACTTTATTGTAACAAGGAGAGTTGCATACATTTATTTACAGAAGAGATGCTCTTGTCCTTTTTGGATGCTGATCAGCTGATGATTTCCCTTCTGGCTAACTATAGTTTTTTGGGGAGACATTTTCCCTGCTGTGAGTTCTCTGATGAACAATAGTTGTCCCACTACAGGTGATTCATGGCTTTGGAAGCGGTCCTTGCAAATCTTTGTTTTCTGATAGCACTGTAGTCTTGAAAGCATTTCTTTATATGAGAAATTTGGGAGTGTCCAGTTACTGAGTCTTTCTGCACAATTTTGGATAGGTTGTTGTCAGTGATGCAGAATTATGTATTTTACTTCCAGAGAGTATACATAATGTCTGGAGAGTATTTAAATCCTTCAGTACTAGAATAGCATTTCTGGCCATAAGTTAAAATTTCCCTAGTGCCTGCTAGTCTCTCAATGAGGCTGAACTGGAGTCAAAACTGAAAAAGGTGGAGGGGACAGTATTTCTGCCTTCCTTAAATAAAGAGTAACTAAAATGTATACAGGGAGAAAATCTGATTAGTAGAAAGCTGCTGGGTTGTGTTTTGTTTTTTTTTTTTCTCTGTCTTGAGCATAACCTCAAAGTGTTTGACAAGAAATATTGCCAGGGTCCTTAAAAGTATTATCTATGCCTGCATATAGAGTGCCTGTTCCTTTAGCTAGCATGTAATATTAAGCAGAGTTTACTTATATCTTACTATATTTTGTACTAGTTGTTTAAATCACTTGCCCTTTATGTAGAATTCATGCCTGAAATTCCAGCTGAAGAAGTATCATTGAATTCCTTTCCTTTACTATCATATTTCTGATGATTTTTTTTATCTATTGTTTGTTTTAAAGTTCTCTTAAATTCTTTCTTTTGCAGGAAAGTGAGAAAATGAACCATCATGAAATACAGATGCTCCATAGATCACGCACAACAATTTTTAATAAAAATACTGTGCAGAGCACATTTATCAGCCTAACTTATTCTGTATGATTTCTGGTGGAATATTTACACTTTTTTAACTTTCTACATCTTTTGGTGTTAAAATAAATACCATACATTGGCTATTAATAACTATTTATTTCAATGTGTGAAGCTTTGCAGATTAGCGTGTCCCTTTCACCTGAAGTCACAAGAAATAGCAAGGTTTTTCACCTCTCCCAAGTTATGTGTGTAATTTGGCAAGACACATTCTCCCAAGATAGGGTTGTTAGAGCTCAGATCTTCATGCTGTTGCCATTTGTTAATTAGATTTCCTTTAATTTTGCTGGTGTCATTTTGCAAGGTGGAGCTTTGGTTTGAACCCTTCGAATTCAAATGAAGACCTTCAGCTGCAAAGATGTACAAGATTGATGTTAAAATGGCTGTCTTCATTTTTCCCCTTGTCATGTACAGATTGTCATTGCATTGTGTGTGTTAGTCTTGTGTTTTTGGGATGCCTGTAGTGATCTCATCTACCACTGTTCCTCTCCTAAGGGGGCAAGGCCAAGCTAAGTCAAGGTTTCATTTTACATGGACAAATGCTTTCTTTACGGAACATATTACTGAAGTTTTCTGAAAAAGTGCAGCTCTGCTCCCGAGATCTGGTGTAAAACAAACTTCAAAACTGAAAGCAGATTTCAGTCATTGCTTCTGAAAATCTGAGCAGTTGCATGGCTGCTTGGCAAGGGGTGAGGATGGTTTCAGTGTTTACGAAGCCAGATTTATAAACTGACAAGAGCAGAGTTTGTACATAGCTTGTTCAGTAAAGTGCTTAATGCATTTTGGTGCATTTAGAAGTAATAATGTGTAATAGAGTGCGTACATATGTCCTTGGCTTTCACAAATAACCTTGTTATATTCTTGGTGATTCATCTCGCTCTTTTCTCCCATGAAGCTTTTTTTTCCCACTAATGGTAATACTACTCAGTTTTCTGTTAACTCGGTAGAATTTCTATTTATCTATTAAGAATGCGAAATCAAGGGGGAAAGGGGAGGTCACATATATTCTGCAATGAGTTACCTTGAGGAATTAATGTCTTGCTATTTTGCCTAAACTGGCCTCCAGCTATCTTTGTGGATCCCTTTTAAAGCAAGCTTGAATGCAGCTTTAACAGGGTGATTGGAGCAAGGCAACAATAAATACTCTGACTCACAACAGTGCGTATTTAGGTATTTAGACATAGATTTAACTCTAAGTGCAATTTCTCAATCTGGCTCCAAAAAAGCAGACGAAGAAACAGACATTTTGATTCCATTCATCAGGCAAATGAGGTTGCTTTTACATGAGCTTTCTTCGAATCTCCTCAAGGCTTCCCTGCTTGAAGCAGAAGTGGGTAAATGCATGGCTCTGTACATTGTAAAAACTTGGGAGTTTTTACAAAAACTCTGTCAAGTGTTTTGGTTACTTTATTGTAACAAGGAGAGTTGCTTACATTTATTTACAGAAGAGATGGTCGTCTTGTCTTTATACCCTGTCACCCATTATAATTATGTCTTATGATGCAAATTCTTTGCATTTTGGTCCATGTTGAGCCACACGCACTCCAGATGATCCCAGCCTTACACATGGTGCTTTCACCCTCAGTGATGGTTATAAATAAACAAATATAGTGAAGACTGAAGATCAGGACTATCCTGACCTGCTCAGACCTACAGGATTGTTCATGTTTCTTTCAAACAAGAGATGTCATGTGGTGTTTGGGTGGGCATTGTAGATACAGTCCTGCTGATGGTGTAGCTGGACACCTTCCTGAGCCCCATTCCTGCAGGCAGTTGCTGTAGGATCACTGCCCCTTCGGCCAGCGTGGACTGTTGGGTGCATTTTCTCTCTGAGTAATACTTTAAAAGAATTGAAACTGTGTTGACACTCAGAAAAAGGCTAAAGAACACCTTGTCCTCTGGTGTTCAGTGAATCCTGAGTCTTGTCAACTACTGACCAATGTCTTGCTTTTTGTTAGTCTTGGGGGTTGATAGCTCCCCTAGACTTCAGCTGCAGCTTTTGTTTGCTCACTGAAGCATCAGCATCACTGAAGATCTGCACTTGAGGCTGAGTTACACATTCATATAAACAGCCCTGCTGACGTACCTGTGTCAGTGAAGGCCAGACCATCATGTTAGCAAGGAGCAATGCTCAAAAGAGCTTTCTTTGGGAAGAAAAAAACCCTTGTAATCACAAGCTTGTCTGCTTTCTTTCTCTTCCGTATGTGTATTACAATGTACTAATTGTGTATGTTTTTTTTATGATGTTCTTATATTCTCTGCTGGAAGTATTCGCTTCAGATTATCAACAAGATTACCCAATCACCACATCACAGTTGGTTTTTAACAAAAGCCATTGGCATCAATGGCCACCACATGGGAGGAGCGAGCAAGGCTTGCTGCTTGGCCTCCTGAGATTGCAACAAAGCTCGTTCACACTTACTAGATGATGCTTAAGTTACCTTGCCAAAACTAAGTTCAGCTATCCATTTAAAAATCATTCCTTTATGAGTACAGTAATTTCTTGTGTCTTGTAAAACAGAGAGCAGCATTCCATGTTCTGATGCAAGCTTGATTTGCTGTTCTAATGCCCAGTTGTGAGTATGGACTGTTGTGGTATTTTTTGTGTTGGTATTACTGAAACCTCACCTGTGAGTTTTTGCACAATTACTTCTCAGAATTCCTGTTCTTTAAAAACCTTCTCTTTCCAGTGTTAACTTTCATCAAATAAAAAGAAAGAAGAAAAAAGTTGCAGTTTTGACAGCAGCAGAAGTAATTGCATTAGTTATGGAATTGAACAATATACCAACTTGGAGAAAAAGAGAAGGGCCCAGATACATGCATTAGTAAAGCAGAGGTGAATTTGCAGTCATTACACTGATGCACTTTTACATGTAGCTGTGCTTGCAGGAGGGTGCCTCTTCCACAGCACATAGGCTGGATCTGAGCCCTAAAAATAATTCATCCAAAAGTTTCTGAGGTCCTTTATTAGTTTTGACAGCCTGCTTTCTGATGCCTTCTTTTGATGCTCATATGTGTTTTCTCTACTTTGGGATCAAAACTGTGTCTGCCATTTAGCCTTATTCTGGGGGGACAGTGTGCAACGATCCTGCCTCTTAGTCAGGGAATTCTTGTATTTGTGTCAGGAGTGTTTGGGAGACTCCCTGCTCACTTACACTCTCCACGGGTTTACATCTATGTAATCTTAAATGTATTTAAATTACTTCCCAAATGACCTCTGAAACATGTACTTTTAGTCTTAGTAAATATCTGTAGGTTTGAGCATCAAGGAAAACGGAAAAAAAAGGCAAGGAAATAGCAGCTTTCGTGGAGCTCTGTTAAACGTGTGCATGCCCACATTGCTTTGGTACACATCTTCTTCCCATTTGTAGTAGGTTTAGATTGTTTTTATATTGTCCACTTTACTCTGTTTCCTGGAGACTCATGCAATTTAGCACTGCAGAGGGACTGGAGGAAATGATCTCTAGACTGACTCTATTAATTATTGTTCTCCCGAGAATCTGCTTCTTCAAAGAGAATGGCAATAGCAAAGAGATAAAGAGCACTCTGGAAAAATGCTAGTGCAATTATTACTTACACGTCTGGCAAAATTGGGGACTGCTTCTTTTCCTGAAGGTTTCAAAGAAGCAAATTTCTTCTGCTGTATTGTTGCTTTTTATAAGTCAGTCTTCAAGCCTGTAACCCTTCATAATTGCTTGAAACTGGAAAGTGATTTCTTGGGAAGGAAAACACTTAAAAGTTAGCAGAGTTCACCTTTGCCAGTGTCTCAGAATGTAGGACATGGGGGTCCTCCTGAGCTGTGGATCCCTGCCCCTTACTGTTGCACACAGCTGTGTAATCTCCTAGATAAACACAGCAGCGCCTTTGTCTCAGAAGTTGGATGGTTTTTCCAGTTCACTCCTTCAGCTGAAGGGCTATTCCAGGGCCCTGTGACCAGCTTTTCATACTGACTTAAATTTATTCTTGGGGCAATGTGAATATATGAGCTTGTAGTTGAAACTGCACTTTTGCTGGCCTGTTAGTTATCCAAGTTTTCCTTCCTTCATTTTGTTTTGTCTGCAGAAGGGATTCTGGCTCTGCTCTGAGGGTCACCCTTATTCTGTGTCTCTGCCTAGAAACTCCTCTGCGTTTGTTGCCTTCTTCAGGGATGAACTTCACACACAGTGGGGGAAAAAATGTGAGAGCAGAGTGACAGGAGCTCGTTTCATGGCCTGAAGTCAAAGGGAAAATGTCCTCTGTTATGATCCCTTCCTCATGCCAGCTATAAATGGAGCCCAAGCTTAGCAGCTGACATCAATGTTGTAGCACTTCTCATTTAGATGAATACCGCCCTTGGCAACCTTTTCAGCTCATGGCTTTACTTTTTACTTCCCATCTTTAAAATAGTTGCCGTAATCGACTTTATTCTGCACTTCCTTAGTTAGGAAGAATCATCCTCCCAGAGACTGAGATCTGCTGCCTCTGCAGGCGGAGGAGAAGAGGGAAGCCGAGGACATACCTCATCGTTCTCATTCTGCTGGAGTTTCTCTTGAAATGTGTTTGTTAATGGTGCTTGGTTTTGGGGACAGAAAAGGGAGAAGTGGAGTTGGGAGATAGCAAACTGAAGATAATGGGGGATGGAAAGCAGGAGAAACTGCAAAGTACTGATGAGAGACAGCCATAGATGGGGTGACCATGCTGCTGTTGAGTCTGGTAGCCAGCCCACAGCCCAAGCACTGATCCTTGCGGCTGCTGCAGCCCCCTGGCTTTTGCCAGTATCTGTGCCATGGCCTAGGGGGTATAAAAACTCCTGGCACTTGGAGCAGCAACTGTGGAAGAAGCTCCTAGGTGTGTCCCTGCCACATTAAACCACAGTAGGTGAAGCAGACGTTCATTACGGTGGGCAAACCCTCTGCTCTTACAAACAGATTCCTTTTGTTTGCTCCACTACTCCTGTGGCAGTAACTCCTTTTTGTATGAATAGCTTAATTTGGAGGAAACCTCCAACTTCTACATTTCACCATCAGTGATTATGGATACCTTGTCAGTGGGAAAAACACACGTCTGCCTGGAACTTAGACAGGTGCTTGACAAGGATGACCTAACCGACTTGAAAGAGATAATGTGAACCTTTTCAGTCCTCTTCCTAACTAATTCACTTCAGTGGTGCTATTCTTTCTGTTTTGTCAAACTTTTGAAAACAGAAAATGTAAGACTAAAAAGTCAGAAGAGCACATACTCTTTAAAGAGGATCTTTTATGAACCTATTTATTTTAAAAATTAAATACTTTTTAAAAAAATTCATATTGGCTTTTTTCCTCTCTTACATGGCCACTCTTAGAATTTAAGAACATTGTCTTGTGCTAAACAGTGGCCCTTTGTGCAGGCTTACCAGGGATATATTGCATTTTCTGGGGGAAATGTAATCCATACTTGTAAAATTTTATGGATGATGTTACATTAAGTAAAGGTATTTTTTTGCTTGTTGTGAATCTGAATGGGGTAAAGGATGAACAGATCTATGTATACCTCATTGTTTAAAGTGTGTGCCAGCTCTCTCCTACATAATTTTCCCCCAGGGCTGTAAAGTTTTAGTAGCACTTAGCAAAATGTTAAAAGGAAATATATGCCAGTATGATTTTAAGGACAGCATAAGGCATTTGGAAGTGGTGACTCATACAAAGTGTTAATAAATACAACTGCACTCAAGTACTTAAAACTGTGTTTGTTACACTACGAAGGTGAGAGGTTCTTCTGAAATGCCAAATTAAGAATAAATTGTCTTCAAACTTGTTAGTCTGTAAACATATGTCTAATAATGATAAAAATCTTTTGTTAGGTCAGACTGGCTAATTGTCTTGCATTTTTTGATAGAAGGGATCCACAAATTTAAGGAGTTTTAAGAACCATAGCAAAGTTTATGAATTTTTAAATTTTTCTGTCATTCAGATTACTTTAGAAATGGATTCTGGGTGAATTTTTTATGAAATACGCAACAGTGTCAGTTATGGTTCCCAGCCTGTTCACACAATGCCAGAAGGGCCTGGGGGTGGTGAGGAGGTTATCCCAGTTGCTGGTTGCCTGGAAGGCCTCGTGGTTGATGGGATGGACAAGTGCACAGGTCCCTGCTCCTTGTCCTGCTTGACCTCACCTTGGCAGGTTTGAGATTTGAGGTGCAGTGGGATGGCGTTAGGGGTCTGCTGTAGATGCCAAGCTCAGCTTTTGTGTAGAAGTCCACGTTGCTGGAGAAGGAAATACTACTGGGAGATCCATATCTATGGGAAACTTTCAGTCCTTGGAGAAGATGCTATTAATAATAATAGGAAGGATATTTCTGGATGTAGTAGTCAACATATTTCTTCTCCTAATAGTTACTGAATGAAAGATCACTCCATTTCAGGCTTGGCTTTGGTATGTAGGAATGACCTTATGGAAGAGCTGACTATGAAAACAGTTCTGGAACAAATGCTGACAACTTTAACAATTTCAAACAGAATTTGAAAAAAAAAATGCAGGGAATAAAGTTAGGGGAATTAATTACCTGAACTAAAGAGATCAGGGGAGAGTTAATTTTTTTTCTTCTCCAGAAAAAAAAGTCCCCAAACTTTCAGAACCACACATAAAGCATTCTATTAGAAGTGCACATATACAATTAACTGCCTCAGAATAAAGGGTAAGCAGAGATCCTGCAAACAAAGAAGGCAAAGGCTTCTGTGCAGATTGTAAAAGGTCAAGCTGCGTTCTTTGCAGAGGAAGCTGATGCAAATAAAATGTGTCTTTCAGTGACTGAAATGAAGCCATGATGCATTGAATAAGTAGTATACCTTAAAAATAATACAGAAATTTTCTCAAAATGAGGTATTTTCTACCTCCACTCTCAATAGAGTTATGTTATGTTGGAGATGCTGTATTAAAATCTGAAAAATAGAATCTCTGTTTTAAGAATAAAATGTCTGATCTTCCTGGATCCTGGGAACCGTATGATAATCCGTCCCTAGATTACAGTAATAATGGCACAAGGTGCTCTCCCTAGCTATATTCATTGCTCTTTTAGAATATGTTACTTTCTCTGCAAGGTTTGTGTTGGCTGTGTCATTAGACATCAGCTCAAAGTACTGTAGGGGCTGACACATAAACCTTAAAATCTGATCTCTAGCATTTTTGATAGCTCAGTCCTTCCAGAGCTGCTCACATATGACTGGAGAATAACAATTTTTTTTTTCCTGTTAAAAAGAAGCAAAAATCTGACTTGAGTGCCAATAGATTGATTATTCTGACACTTATTGTGAGAAAGAGTTTAGAACAAGAAAGTCGTTAAAAACAAGGAATAATGGTGAATGGGAGAGAAAAATGAAGCATAATTTTACTGTAGCCAGATTGTGCAGAATAATTTGATGGTTCTCCTTGATAGTTGTTGCATTTCTAAAAGTAAAGTATTCTTTTTTTTTTTTTCTTTTCTAACCACAAGCCTTGTATTTGGTGTTAGATTTCTGGTAGAGAAAGAAAAGTGTTTATAGCATTGCAAAGGGCACTGATAGAGTTTCACTGGGAATATGAGTACATTTCCAGTGTCCTGCGTTCAAGAAAGATGAATTAATGTCTGGAGAAATTGTGTGAAAACAATTAAGGAAATGGAGGTATTCTCATCTTGAGGACTGAAGGAGAATAAAGTTGCTTAGCATAGTGAAATGGAAGATGAGAAGGGTGCGATTATTGTCAATGATACATCAAGGGAATAAACAGAAAAGAAAGAATTCTTTCCATTAAAGCACAGCTATGAATCATAAACTAGGCATAAATAAACTCAGGTTGGCAATTAGGAGCTTATTCCATAGAAGCAGGGTGTTTCTTGAATAGCCTCTTGGTCAGCTGCTGCTCACCTTTCTCTTGTCACATCCTCTCATAAAAAAATGTTGACTGAAATAGGAAATACTTCTTCTGCCCAGGACTCATGGGGTCCACAAGAAATATTGGTTTTCACAGAACAAGTATTTCATATTTAAAAAAAATGCATTCAGGAACTTTTGGTGGTTTTTGTGCGTAAGGACTATTAGTGTTGTATGTATCTGTTCAAAGGCTCATATTCGACATGGAATAAATGAAAAGTAGAGCTTTGAGTATCCATGGAGACAAAACGTGCTGGAAGATATGAAAACTGAAAAAGTTAGAAGATATTTTCATCTCTAGAATTTTTTATTATGGAATGTATTTATGATGGTGACAGATCCCATGTACCAGTTGGTCTTCTGGGCTTTAAAGTATGTTAATATTACAGAGGCATGAAATGCAGAACTGAAGCCAGCAAAGATTGGTAATCAAGTACATTAGGAAAAAGAAGATTGAACTTCAGTTTCACTGGGGCAGAAAAAAAGCATGTAATTTCAGTTATTTAATCAAATTCCATTTTCCCTAGTTCCCTTTTTTTTTTTTTCCATTTGTAGTGTAATTTTAAATTATTCTTATATTTTATAATTTATTCTAAGGTTTCTGCCAAGTGGCAGAAATGTCACTCGGCCATCCCTTCCCCACTGGTGAGGAATGAGAGGATGGGTTTGTCCCCGTGTGTCTGGGGACAGGGCATGGTTTGATTCTCGTAAAGGGATGGAGAAGAGCCCTGGGAAGCGCTAGCAACCCAGTCCAGCAAATATGTGAGGGTTGGGTTGTTTTTTTTTTTTTTTTTTTTAAGACAGAAGCTATGCAGCCTTAAAAGGACTTGTTTAAATTTTTGTGTGTGTGTGCTGAGTATGTCAAGTTTGTAGGGAGCCAGCGATTCTTGCATCCTTTTAAAGTGAAAATTATAGAATGCTTCACATTCTGTTTGTCACCAAAATGCAGATTTCTATCTCTCACTATGAGTAGAATCATAAAAGTGATTTTAGTGAGAAACAGCGTGAGGATTGCTTTGATACTTTGCTATTTAAAAATGGGACGGGAGGCCAGGATTTGCTGGCTTCCAACAACCTTGACATAGCGCGGTCAGAAGAAACCCCCTTTCCTCCACTCCCCCTCCCCCTGCAAATCTAAACAAGTCCTTTTAAGGCTATATGGGAAGGATGGCTGATAGCTATGGATATAGGTGCTATGTAAATCATTAAATAATAGGAGGAGTGCTGGAACACATGGAAACCAGAAACTGCAGCAGAAATGCAAAGCTCTGTAAAAGTTAGCTAGAGGTTTGATGCGCATCTGGGCGTTACCTTCAAATTGTTTCAAGTGGGTGGGGAGTGTGTGGCTTGTGTCTGTTGTACAAACCTAGCTGAGCTAGGGTATCAAAGAAGCATCTGAAGAGTGTTTTACAAGCACTCACTTATTGGCTTCCATGCATTACTAAAGACTGAAGCAAAGGGGAGGCTTTTTGGATTGCAGCATTTATGGTTTGCTAATGGGAGCTGAGTGGTGGAATACTCATTTGCCTGTCATTTTTTCAGTGTGCTTCCTGAAGTTACAGTTATAATGTAGGAGGTAAATCCTGTGAGCCTTTGAACAAAGTGAGGAATGGGATTGCTGCTTTGGGACAACTTCATTCTTTCTTATTTGCCTTGCATTTCTGTCTTTTCCCACATGGAGCTGTTGTGATCAAGTTGGGCACTCCAGCTGATTTTCCTCCCACCAGGCACTGTGCTTCACTACACTTACACTACTACATTTAACATTTAATGCCCTCTCCAGTGTGTGGTTTTATTCTGAAATGTATATTGGGTTGATGGTCAGGAGGTGCTTAGCTTTGCAGGCTGGTGGAGCAATCTTTCCTTTTTCCTATTCTAAACTGTATTAATTTGGGTATTAGAATGGGTTTAATGCAGCATCATTTAGATTAGCAAAACATTAAAATAATTCCTGTAAATCAAATCCCTTAATGCATCTTCTGATCTGTGAAACCTCTCTGGAATGGCCTTGGCTTAGCCAAGCTGCTCTCTAGTACAGGCAACAGGCTGTGAATGTGATCTGGTTAGAAATAAATGTAGTGCAGTAAAGTCTATCTTGAAAAAATTCTTGGCATTGCTTCTATTATATGTAGAACTTCTAAAACATATTTGATTTTTGTGTGGCTTGTGGAGTACCTCTGTCTGCAAGACTCTGATCCTAATCCCTTGAACATGAATGGGAGTTGTTTTTTCTCTCACTGTTTCTTCCCTCTCAGATATTGCTGGTATGTCAGACACTCCAGCACATCTTAAGCATTCCCAGGTGTCTGTCTATTTTACCTCTGGAAATGGCTTTATTACCAGACTTTGAATAGTGTCTCTTTCACTGGGCATTGTCTGCATTTGTAATCGTCATGACACAGAGGGCAGAACAACCTTTCCTACTTTAAAGTACTCCTCAGTATTTTTATTGACAATAACTATTAGCATGCCTTGGCAGTACAGGATGCAGCTAAATCCAGTTGTGGATAAACACTTGCTAACCTGGCAAGTTCATTTACCTCTGTTAGTAAGAAACACTAGGCATAAAGACTTGTGCTATCTTTTCATGTTGTCTTCTCCTTGAGTTAACTTCTACAGCTGACGCTGCTGTGACATCAGTGAGTCACATGTCCCATTTGTCATGGAGTGTGCAGTTAGCTGGTTCTGCACATTTGAGTCCTGTTCTGTGGGAAAATGTGCTCAGGAGACACCAAGCTGGGACAGAGCCTTTGTGAAAAAGCATCCTGGCAAGAAGGCAGGAGACTTGATCAGGGCTGCACTGTTCCTCACTAAGAGGGATGACAGGATTTGTGGGTTTTGAATGGAGCTGCCCATCAACAGCCTTGAGTCCAAATGGAAGATACCACTCCCCTATGGAGGAATTTCAAGGCAGTGAGATGAACAAAAACTCCTCAAAGGAAGAAATTATCTGACTTTATTGCTTTGTGATTTTAGAAAATACCAGTTTTTATTTTGAGAATTGCTTTCTTTGGTTTGCAGTAAGAGACCACTGTTTCCTTGGATTTCTTCCCTAGACACAGTCTTGGGCAACTTCACATTCATATTTGAATGTAAATTATTGGAGTCAGTCTCATCATTGGCATGAAATAGTAAAATAAAATCTAAGTGGGATGGATTTCTTTTAAATGAAAAAGGTTATTAGCTTATTAATTTTATGTAATTTGGTAATGAGTTACTCAGACAAATGTTTTATTATGTTCTTTCTTACTTAATTTTATTTGTTTGTTCTCCCAAGGAGAACTGCTTTTGGCAATGATTTTCACTGGCCGCATGTAGATGAAACATAAGTGTGCAGCCAGCACACTTTCATGTTCTGCATAATGAAAAAATGCATGGTATCATTTTGAGTTATGAAGAAATTTGTTTTCATAAACTTTTCAATATTCTCTGGGATGTAATTATTTAATACAATAGGTACTTTTTATTTCAATATACTAATTAGCATGTTAATAACTTTAAAAATTTAAGACTGGCATTGAAGGCTTGGGGAAAATAGCATAATGTACTGATTTTTTTTTAAGTATTGTTTTGCCACTTATTGTCTCAGATGGTTGGTTAGCCACTGTTGATAAAAGTTTCTGTTTATCTGACAGAAGAAATTTTATGGAGTTAAAACTGTTTTTCTTTATTCTGTGAAGGAAGAATGAAGGTAATGACTCTCTTGAATCTCCTCATAAAACTTCATTGACTGACATTGTCAGCTTAAGAACCCCATATTTCTTTATATTTATTCTTGCTAGTTTCACAAGTGCTAGTATGACTTATCTTTTCTCTTTATTTTTTATAGAATTAGAGAACAGTTAAGATTGGAAGAGTTCCTCTGGAGATCATCTAGTCCAGTGCTTTGTTCAGATCAGGTTCAGCTGCAGCAGCTGGCTCAGGCCTCTGTTCAGTTTTATTTTGGGCATCTTCAGAGGCAGAGACTACACAGTTTGTGTGGGCATCCATGCCAGTGTTTGACCACCCTCACTGTAGAAGTTTATTCCTATGTTTAGAGTGGAATTTCAGCCTGTGTCCACAGTCTCTTGTCCCGTGACTGGCCACCAAAGAGAAGACTCTGTACTTGCTTCCTCCTTAAGGTATTTCTACAGATTGGTAAGACCCTTCTAAGGCATCTCTTCTCCAGCTCTCTCAGCCTTGCCTTGTATGAGAGGTGTTCCCATTCCTTCATCATCTTTGTGGCCCTTTGCTGGAGAACTTGCTCCAGTAAGTAAATCCTTGTCACTCTTGTTCTGGGGAGCCCAGAACTGGATCCCACATTCCAAGTGTGTCTCAGCCATGCTGAGCAGAGTGGAAGGATCCTTTCCTTTGACCTGCTGGTGACTCTGTCTAATGCAGCCTATGCAGCATAGTAAGCTGATGGCCTTCTTTGCTGTGAGGGCACATTGCTGACTCAAGTTCAGAACCAGGGCCACTTCCACAAAGCTATTTTCCAGCTATATTTGTCTCATATGCTGAGCAGTTCTTGCTTTGCACCCAAGTTTCCCTGGAGGTGTGGCAGGTCAGATGTGATGTGGGCCTGAGAGGTGACCTTGTCATGAGGTTTGTGTACCTTGCAGCATGCCTGTGCAGCATGCCTGCCCGGTCCTGCAGGCAGCAGAGGCAACCTCCATGCCCAATTCAAGCAGCATTTGACATCAGCTGGCTTGGGAGTCCTTATGGTGGCAGCTGGAAATGACTGCAGTGACCTGCTGGGGGGCATGGTCCCATGCCTGGAATCCATACCAAGTGCTGTGTTCGTTCACACAGTGCGGACAAGAACACACGAGCTTGGTTCAGCACAGAGCTTTCTCTGTTGAGGATGGCTTCATGCCTTACCTTACACAAAAATGTGAGCTAGTATCTGAAAGGTTTTAACACAGGGAGAAATGGTCTTGTCCTCTAAAGCCAGTGTAGTTCTCTGGTTTTTACATACCCACTTTCCCCAAGTGGTTTGTAGATGCAAGTCTTCTTTCTTTGGAGTGTGAACCTTTCACTGACATTAAGGAAAAAGCTTGAAAACCAGCAAAACTTTGTAATATTCAGCAGACATAGTACCTGTCACTACTCATAGCTTCCTATTTTAGTTATGCTGAATTGCAGCTCACCCCTCCTCATGATTTCATGTGTACAAAATTAAGAAAAATGGAAAGCTTTATGCATGGTTCAGGGCCAAGAAATCCAGCATGTGGACTTAAGACATCTTGCGAAATCTTCATCAAACAGGAATAATATTTTGAAACAAAAGCAAGGAAATCAAAGACCTCTACCATCATAACTTTACAGCACAGTGCTTTTATAAAGGCATTGAATATTTTTACCAGATGCAAAAATGCAATTCTGTCTTTCTGGATGCAGAAGACTGTCTGAATGATAATATGGTTTTCCAGTTGGCACTTTTCTTCTTTTAAGTAAGGAAAGCTTAATGTCTGTATAATGCCAATACATGAGAGAATTAATTGCTTTATTAGCTGAGCACTCAAAAGTACTGAGGCCTTGAAGCCCAGCTTGAAGAGAAAGTATCATGTAAAAAGAACAGTTTTTTCTTTCTTTTTTTTTCAATTGTATAGCCTTGTATAGTGATGAAAGTACCTAATACTACCTCTGTATTTGAAGCCAAAATACTTAAAGGAGTATGAAAATCCTATTTAAAACATTTTTCCCCTCCCCTGGACTTGCTGCCAATGGATATTTTATATCTCAAAGATGTACAGCATTTAAAAGTGTTTATTATTTTTAGGCTCATAGTGGTGTCATCCTGAAAAATTCATGTTGCCCTGAATTAGGAGGATGAAAACTCAAAAGCAGTTACTTGGTTTGCTCCAAATGTTCACCAGAATAATCAAGACTTAAACTTGCCTTTGGCTATTCTTCAGTAGGCAGTCTTACATAGAAGCAAATAGGTAAGAAATAGAAAAGATAAATGCCTGAGTCTGTATACAAACAATTATTCAATAACTTCTGGAAAAAGAGCAGTTTGGTTGAAAAACCAGATGCACTTTGAAATGAGAGTTTAAAAGCATTTACATTGATAGTAAGGTCCAATGGAAAACTGGTAATATCTTTTAGGAACAGACTAAATGAGCCACTGTAGTGAAGAAGAGCACAGGCGTTGCAGGTCACTGAGATAAAAACAGCTGGATCAACCATCTTCAGTCAGTGAGAGGAAGGGGGGAAGAAGGAGCAGAGTGCTGAGCTTTGTAGCAGAAAAGAAAGAACATTTTTGTTGTTTTGGATGTTCTTCAATACCAGCCAGTTAGCCAAATATTTCTGTTTTATAGTGTGAGGTGAATTGTCATCTCTTCATAGCCTTCCTCTGGACTGTAAATGTGTGCTCTGAGGTGCACCGGAACAAGGAATGTGCCTGGACTATATATGCTGATGTAGAAATGATTAATGATTTAGGAGACTCCTTTTCTAACAGTGGCTATTTCTACTCAAGCTGAGCAGTATTCATCTTACATGATGTGCACAAAGTTTTGGACTGAACTGCTAATACTTCTCAGAGGAATCTTCCACAGAGGAATCCCTACATGGTCTGGCCTGAAATAAGAACCTGTGTGCGAATCCTGGTAGTGACTACATGGCTGTGTGAAGTGAGGTAAGGATGTGTTGGAGTAGAGTAGGTCATTCCTGCTCCCTTGTAAAGGTCTCGGCTCTCGCTGAATGCTTTTCCCCACAGCTGTCCGTTATGCGAAGGGCAGATGTTTCTGATAAGCAAGCTTCCAATTTCTCCTGAGTGTTAAAATACCAGCTTTTTGGATACCTCACTTTGCACTTTACAGCTCTCTGGCACCTTAGCTCCACGGAGCTCATTGCAGCTCTTGCCAACTCTGGTTGCATGCAAGACCCTTCAGTGTAGAGTTTCTCTTCATACTGAGGCAGCAGCCTTAGTAGCTCAAGTACTCACTTCAGCTCACTTCTGTTGCTTAGTGTTCCTTGAACCTGCAGAAAGTCTTTCAAGAAGCTGTCTTCAGTTCATGAGAGAGAACTCAGCATGTATCATCCCTTCTACACATTAACCTGATCTGTTCTTTAATTCTTGGCAGCTAGGACTTAATCATAAGTCTGGCTGTGAATGAGTGAGTTTCTGTTTGACTACCAGTGTCACATTGTTAATGTTAGGGAGGCATTAATGTGTTGTTATATTGTTAAATACAAATATCCCACTGGATTTTTGGAAGCATACAGAGGTTGATTTGTTGCAGCACCAGTATTCTCGTGGAATTTAAAATGAGAAAGCTGCTAGATCTGTTCCTTTTGGAAAGCTGCTGTTTGAAGTTCATGGCTGTGTTCCCCAGTTCATCAGAGAAACTTTTAATCAGTGGAATGAAATGAATAATAGAAATGTCACAATACTCTATCTTTACAATGGACTTTATCTTCTCTTTTTTTCCCCTGCAGTTCCCCGAGTGTTTCACTCAGGGTGACCAAGGCTGATTGCCATGTACACCGAATCCTCTTACCCCGGCAGTGTATGTG
The DNA here is from genome assembly GCA_013400495.1 of Nicator chloris. Classification (NCBI taxonomy): domain Eukaryota; kingdom Metazoa; phylum Chordata; class Aves; order Passeriformes; family Pycnonotidae; genus Nicator; species Nicator chloris. The sequence continues at coordinate 347,670 of WAAE01008516.1, forward strand.
ATTATTCTTATTCTGGATGTGTTTTTAACAGGACCAGGCTCAGTGTACTGCTACATGAAAGAAAGACTGTTCTAACGTACGTCAGTTAAATCATTCAGATGGTAGAAGCTGCTTCTTTCAGATTTTTATCGTATTCTGCTTTAGGATGTACCTCTGCTGGTAAAACTGAGAAGCAAGGCATGGGGCCTTTGAGGGGCAACAGCCAGCATGTGCTTTATGTGTGGTGAACAGCCAGGTATGTGCCACTGTACTTCCATGTCACCTGTCATACTACAAATGAGAGGAGTAGCTTCTTGCTGAGACGTGTCTCAGGTGGGATCTTAGCATAACAGAGGCCCCTTGTTGAGTATTCGATGGCACTATACATTTTTGTTAGTGTAACTAACTCTGAGGTTTGAGATGGGGTGCTGGAAAGGGGAAATCCTCTCTGCTTGGACCCTTTCACCTTTGGTGAAGTGCAACACCTATTGTCATGTAAGATAGCTGTTACTTGTCCTTCAGGCTGTCAGATGTTTTTTGTCAATTGGTATTTTTGTATCTGCTTTTAACTCTGTTAGTTAGTATATTCTTACCTTCAAAACAACTCTCTTCATGGCTCTGTATTTTCTTTGGTGAAGGTGTTGGAACCCAGCCCGTTGTCATCTTTACATTAGGCTTTGAGAAGATGTCACTGGTGACCGTCAGGGTAGAGAATGAGGATATTTGGTCATTTACAAAATTATCAAAGGGTCCTTGTCATACTAGATTTTGCATGGACTGTCTCTTTTTATATTGTCTTGACTGAGTACCATGATGGTGTGGAGCAAGGATCTGCCTGTGGTGGCCTCTCTGGCCTGTGGATGCCTCCCCTGCTAAGATGAAGGGTTGGTGCAGCATTACACAGAGGAGGTGCTCTTGGAGGAAATGTGTGCATGCCGTCCCACAACGCCTTGGGCTGTTGATGTAATTTGTTTATCCTGAGAGAAAACCTCTTATTACAGTCTAGTAGGGTGGCAAACCACAATCAAAACAGTTCCATTTGTACACCATGTGGAGGAGCTTATTTAATCCTCAGGCAAGTTTCAGAGGTCAAGTCCTTTCATCCCATTGCCTCGTCTTGGCAGAGGCCCAGTGCTGAGGAAGAGTCCTGTCCTCTCCCTGTAATTCCTCCTCCAGACAGCCTCCTCAGCCAGAGGAGATTCTGTCTTCCTTGGCTGTGTTACCTCCCTGGACTTGGTGTGTGCATGCACAGAGCAGCTGTGCTGGAAATGTGTATTGCTCAATCATCTTCTAAAACAGTTCTCGATGGTTGCCTTCAGGCCCCAGATCTTACCTTCTCTCCTTGCCTGAGCTGTAGAAATGGAAGTGTGTAGGGAGATGGGGAGAGTGAGTTTCCCCATGGATACCACCATGGGATGGCACCACCTATGGGTGGAGGTGAAAGGGCTGAAGTACTGATGCATGGGTTTAAGGTGGAAAGAACAGGTAGAAAGTCAAGGAAAATGGCAGACAATGGTGTGTAATGGCAAATGTCAGAAGTGCTTGTAAATATTTTTTTTTCTGCCTGATTTTGAGGATGCGTGTCTTGCTCTGTAACTTGAAAAATGGGAGGAAACCTGTGAAAACTTGGCTATACACTTGCCCAGGGTTTTTCATAAGAGTGGAAGTAGAAAGCATCGTCTCTTAAAAACCTGCATCTTCTCAGAGTAACTTCCATCCCAGTGGTGCACTTGTTTGCCCAGTTATGTTCCTTGTGAATGTGGCATTCAAAATATTTACAAGAGCCACTGCCTTGGAATGCCCCAGTTAGTTTTGGGGTGGTGGGGACGAGCAGCTGTGGTGGCCTCTGGCATATTGCTGCCAGGGGGGCTGCCTGCAGGGAGTCTTCATCTCATCCTGAGCTTTGCTTTCCAAAGAGTTTTTTTAACATTTGTAGTTATTGATGATGTTAAAGCCGACTTCTATGGAAAAGTCACATTAATTCATGCAAAGTAAGCTGTAGATGGATGTGGCTAAAATGTTACCGAGAACTCTGTGGCTCAAAAAGGTAAAGATTTATTCAAAGACAGGACACTGCTCACATTTCCCAGAAAACACATCATGAAGGAGATAGATTTATGTTAAGTGGGTTGGCACCAAGAAATAAAAAGCTCTTTCAGGCTTGGTCTCAAGATACGGAAACTTCTTGTTAAACATTAAGCATCTGGGGAAATTCTCACCTTTCAGGTGCTCAGACCTTTGCAGGATTGAACATCTGGAGACCTTTTTAAAGTTTGTTTTATTGATACATATTTGCCAAGTTGTCTAGTACTTTCTTAAAGGAAAGAGACAGGAGCTAGTTAGCACACAGGAAGAGAAAAGAATTAGAAAATGAAATTATATTTTTGTGGTTACATGGTCTTTTAGGTCTTGTAGCTTTTTTTTTTTTTTTAAGAAAATTTCTAAAGTGTGGCAGTGGCAGATTTCTTTACTTCTGTCAGGATATTCCCATCAGTGCATTATTTTTGCTGACATGCTGTACAACTTTTGAAATATCAAGTTAGGGGACAATCCTAGGAAAAGATTGATTAAACATTCTTAGTTGCTCTGAAGTGTACCTAAAATGAGGCTCTATTGCATTATTTATTATATAAGAATATTTAATTTTTAGTCCCCTTCATTAAAAAAAGCTGTAACATTTGTGCAAGGTTAAAATAAATAACAGAAATAAAGTGTTTTAGAGTGGTTTGATAGACTCTGTCTCAGAAAGGTTTTTTTATCGTATGGATATGTTCTGATGCATTTTCCCTTACATGTAACGTAAAAGGGTCGATTGATAATCACAGTAAGATTCCTTTATATTTCTCTGACTATCTAAAGTAGCTATTAGTGGAACAATATGTATACTCTGAAGGTGCCTTATGTGACAGCAAGACTTGAAGCAGCTCTCCTGAACAATTTACGCTTTGGAAATGTGAGGAAGTTACATCAGGATAAATGTTCATTTGTTGCATATCTATATTAAGAAATTTCTGTCCATTATGAATGTATCACTCTTACTCAGTGATGCAGGAAAAGTGGCTTGTTCCTTTGTCACTGAAGGGTGACGTAGCTCACAGTCATTGTGGGTTGCCATGTGAGCAGAGTCTTCTCCACTGTGATCTTACACAGAGTCACCCAGTGGCAGTGCTGCGGCAGCTGCCTCACTGCCTGTTATATGTTACTGTTCCATGCCAAGGGCAAATCAGACAACTGCTAATGAATTCTGCTTCAGTAAGAAGGGTAGAAGTAGGGGAAGCAGCATAGCAGTGGAATTCGTGCTGTTCTCAAAGTAACTGTCCTTTTCTGTTAATGCATTTCTAGGATATAGTATGGATGTAAAAACAAGTGAAGAGGAAGACACACTGAAGACAGTCAAGAACTCTTAAGAGGAGGAAGTGGGGCAAGGAGAATGCAGAGCTCATCCAGGCAGATGAGATGGATCACAAGACAAATAGGGACAATATCAGTAAGGGCCAGGTCAAATGACTCCTGAGAAAGATCTCTAATAATAATAATAATAAGCAGTGGAGTAAATAGGTCATGTTTTGGTAGGTGACCAGGAAATGTTGTAGATCAAGAAGTCAATCTTCATTGAATGAAAGAAGTGAGTAATGGCTGACTTCAGTGCTAAAGGAAGTGGGTTATATTTTTAATCTTTATCTACCATGAAAGCAGTCTCCTGGGCAGATCTGGAGCATCATCATTAAAGAGAAAATCCTGAGTGACTGAATTCAGTGTGTGTCGACCCACTGACTTCAGCAGACAGTTTCTGCTCTTAAGCTTTCAGTATCTAACTAACCAACCTGACAGCTTGAAATATACCTGAAGAACTCTTTTTAAAAGTTTGCATTTTAAGATCAGGACCTATATAAAGATTGTTGATTCAACATTTACAATTCTAAGCTTTCTAATTCATTATGTAAAATCGGGGTCAAAGAAATTTCAGAATGTTTTATTTTAATAGAGAATAATAGCATTATAACACATCTTGAATTTTACTTGTCCTAACTTGGTATGTTTGACTTCTTTGAGGTGGAATTTCCCACCCTGGGGCCAATCTAATATGTCAGTAGAATTAGGTATCCTTTTACTGACTTTTTTGTGGGATATTATTTCACTTCTCAGTGGTTTAAGATTCCCCATCTTTCTGTTGATTCTGAGAACGTCTGTCTGATAACTGTTTCATTTACGAAATAATACTTATTTCATTTATTAGGGATCAACAGCTGGTTTTATTCCTGTTTTTGTAGATGCTGCCTGTGAGAGATGCCTTTCTAATATGATTGAGATGCTCTGAAGCATTAGAACAGCAGTCACTCCAACTGAAACAAAAAGCTCCAGTTTTAAGGTTAACTAGGTTTAAAATCTAGTGCTGGCTTGTATCTTTCCAGCAAAGTCTTTTAGTCTTTTTTATAAGTACAACCTTTCTGTGTTGTATTCTGTCTTGAAATAACTGCCATAGTCTTGTATTCTCTGCAATATACAAAGCCTGAAATACACAGATTGTGTGAAAGTGTTAATTTTTAAAATCACCTTGAAAACTCATCAGTCAAATGTAGTTGGTATATAATAATTCTTTGTGCTATCTTACTTTCATCTTTTTTTCTTTGTAACCTGTTGACAGATTAAAATGAATACCTAGCTAGTAATAAGTTTTTATTTTATTTTTTTGTGTAGAAGTTTCTAATAAATCATGGCTTGGAGATACTTTGTGCCAAACTCAACAGCAACCAAAGAGAAAACCCCTCTAACAACAGGAAACTAAGGATATTGTAAACCCCAGTGAGATACAGAAGGAAGATGGAAAAATCTGTTAATAACTTCCATTCCATCCTTTTGTCTTACATCACTTACCATTGTATGACAAGTGGAAAAACTCCTTGAGTTTCTTTTATGGTGGCATTCTTCAAATGTATTTTACCTCTGTGTTTTTATTACAAATTTTCAGCTGAGTTGTGAAGTGGGGCAACTGACCTAATATGCAAGATATATATAGAGGGGGAAAATATTTAAATCATATTTTATGTCTTTCTACAACGTTTCTGTCCAGTAGAATATAGTAACGTAGCAGGAAGTTGGAAATAGAATTCATAATAGGAGGACTTGGCTTTAAAAATTTGAAATATTTGTCTTTAATAATTTGCCTTTCTTCCTTGCCAATACAATTATTTTCAATTATCTCAGTTCTTTTTCAAATATTGTATTGTGAAAAGCAATTACTGAAAGACCTAAGCTGGTACAGAAGAACTATTCAGTCCAAACTGATAATTTTCTTTGAGGGACACAGTAAAAAATTGTAAATGGTTCCCACATGTATAAATAACAATGGACAAAAATAATTCAAAATCTAACTTTAATGTCACACTAATACAGAACAAATGAGAAGCTCACCTGAGTAGCTGCTTGGGAAATAATTTTAAGATTAATAAATAACAATCTGTATAGTGTACTGTATAGTTTAATTGATTCCTTCTTGTTTTGCAAGTGGTTAAGCTTTGGTGTTTTTTACCTGGCTCTACAGGAGGCATTTTTTAGTCTCCTACCTTGCTGTTCTGTATGTTTTATGAAGACAGTAAATTAGTATTCAGTACTCACCTGTGTCCTGCCCGTCCTTCCTTCCAATCCACAGGAGTGTGCCTTGAGTCCTGCAGCATGTGGGTGTGACTGTTCTCCTGCTCCCCCTTGTACCTGCTGCAGTTGCTGTGTGGGTTCTTGTCGTAAGATACACAAAGATAGTATGGGGAGAAAAATAGAGAGCACTAAAGGTATTCTTGCTGCCTATGTATTGCAGCTGTGTCAATTATCCAAGAGTGGGAACAGCCTTGCCCTCCCAGCTTTGGGTGTAAGAAAGAATGAGCTAGCTGGGAGGGGTCTCAGTTGCAGTTTCAGTCCTGTTGCTGTTGGAGATGGAGTCTGCTGCTGTGCTGTGAAGAACCAGGGACAGGAGGTCATGCAAGGGACAGATAAGGTAAGACTCTGTACAGGGACAGGCATCCGGGATAGGGGGAGGAAGGAGCTGGCTGGAACAGCAGAAGAAGGAGAGGAGAAGAGCTGAGGCATTTAGTTTACAGACGAGCTGCTAGCATTAAAGGACAGACCCCGAGAGCTGTGTGGAGCTGCCATTGGGAGGCAACGTAGAGACTCTTGAATAACGAGGTGCTGGTGTGTGAAGCCTTCTGATAAGTATGGGAGACCTTTAGATAAGGAGGTGCTGGTGCTTGGAGCCCCCTGAGGTTTTTGAAGAAGCACTCTGAGTGTTGTGGCCATCTCGACTATGCCAGAGTGATTTGGCCATCTGGACAACCTTAAATGGTGTGACTTCCGCAGGCTCCCATGTCCTGAGGAGGGGTGAGCAGGCTGGGGCTGCTGTGGCACCAGGCTCTCCGGGCTGCTGAGTGCAGTCACTCCTGCTCGGAGGCGACAGCAGCTGCTGCACATCTGCACATCATCTGATCTGCTGCACATCTGCTGCTGCACATCTGCTGCTGCACATCTGCTGCTGCACATCTGCTGCTGCACATCTGCTGCTGCACATCTGCTGCTCCGTAGGGCTTGGCTTCAGGAGCCGCCCGCTCAGTGCACCGCTGGCTGTGGAAGCACCTGGTTATAACTCCCCTTAATCCTGTGCTGCCCAGCAGGAGTTTCTGCTCTGCAAGCATGGAGGGTTTAAGAGTGAAGCGTCAGAGCTGGCTGCTCTTTTCACACATGTATTTTTTTCCCTGTTGGTAACAGCATTGGCTTTTACAGAAGCAATGAGAACTGTGTGGGGTCAGCGCTCCCAACAGAGCTGGGATTTTGCTTTAAAAAAAAAGACATTTGGCTCAGACATGAGAAATGGTGAAGGTTCAGGTGCTGCTGGTGGCTTCCTGACCTCTCTCACTCTTCCAGCTCACCAAGGGTGTTTCCTACTTTTCATTGCTTATTGGGTTCTCTTTTATGTTTGTCACCACATAAAGTATGTATTTATAACTTTTAAGTGTGTAAACATTGCCAGTGAATTTATTAGCCTATCTTCTGTTTTGCTGCTGATGTGGTTCTAAGATGCTTTTTTCCAAGGACTATTATAATAAATGATAAATAGCTAAATAATTATTTAGAAATGCTCTGACTCAAGCTTATTCTACACATGAAGACTAATTTTTTTTTTCATAAATGGCAAATATTTTCTTTAACAATTTGAAACTCTGAATGGCAGAAGGGTCTGCAAGCAAATTAATCAGGGTGAAAGTAGTAAAATCAGCCCTGCTCAGGCTTTTTTCCTCCCTTCTGTGTGGGAAACATGACGTTTTCTAACCCGATAGTGGGAATGTTTTCTTCTGCAGGCCTGAGTCACTTGTGAGGAATGCTAAGATTAATGCACAAGATTAGTTTTCTCACTGCTGCCTTCTCCACTGCGAAAATGGAATTTTACTTTCCTTTGAACTTTTCTTCCATTTCCAGCAAAATTTCAGGTACTCTGAACATTTTTTCCTACAAATTCAAACCCAGTTTTGATCTGTAAAATCTAAAATTTTTCCTTGCCCTTTAGTGACCATGAGCACAGAAGTCCATGCATGTTCTCTTTCAGACTTAGCTTATTTTTAGAGTGTAGTGATTAATCTTTGCTCTGCATTTTATGCAGTTCTGCAATAAACAGAAAACCCTCTGTTCTCACAGAGCTGTGAACAGGAGTTTTTGCTTTATCAGGGGTTCCCTAGGTGGACAGTATCAGTTTAATTCAGTTTTTTCCATTTTTAACATAATATTAATTCTACCTAATCTATAGCAACAGATCTTCTGAAATGGCATTTATATTTCTATTGGATTATCTAAGAGAGATTACTCCTGCTGTCATCTTTCTTCAGTAAGCATTAACAATTATTGAAAGGATTAGTCTTACATACCGAATTTAAAATAAGAGATAAAGGATGTCTTCCCAGGTGGCTCCAGAGTAAGCAGTACTGTCTATACATTGAAGCTCATCAAAGGCCTGATTTTAATGCACATTAATTTCATTTTGACGTGCATTGCATAAGTGTTCCCATTGAATTTGAGCAAAAAGACTTAAAGCTCTGTCTTAAATTAATAAACTGCCTGTTAAAGTAATTTTAGGAAAAGCAGTAGTACAAAAACGAGTTCATGTTCCCATGGCCAATGCACCTTAATTTATATAATTTTAAGATTTAACACATGAAGTTGAAATCCATCATAAGTGAAAGGAGTGCAATTGACCTTTTCTCAGTAGTTTGTGAATAACATGTTCTGTGTACTATCCCTAAAGGAGCAAGAGCAAAGCTCCAGGTATTTCTCTTTGCACTTTGGGGCAGGCTTTAGTTCCATCACTAACTGTGACAGCTCTGTCCTGCACAAAGCACTGCTACTCCTTTCCAGACTGCAGGGGAAATGCCTGACTCTCCCTGCCCTCCCTGTGTCCCAGTGCTGCTGCCCATGGAGGAGGGCTAGAAGGTGACCTGGAGGTGATAACACTGGACCCAACAGCATCTCTGTGTCTCTTATATGATTGAAAGGAAGTCAGTCTGGAGAACAGTTATGAAGAAATGGAGATGCTTCAGATGAGCATGTGTGTAACTTGGTGTGGTCACGTGCAGGTACCACTGCTGTGTGTTGTGTGTGCCTGCTGATGCTCGTCAGCTGTGTTCTCTTCGGTGCTCATAAGGTTGGAGAAGTAATTATTCTAATTAAGACTACAAAAACAAAAATTAAACATGAATTCTATTTTAGATAAGTTGCCTTTTCAGAGAGGTTTATTGTCCCAAAGACGTTTAAAATCCTATTCCACTGATGTAACTGAAATTTCTGCCCTGTTCTTCATTTGGGATAGACCTTTACTCAGGGTTTCTTGTAGTGTTAAGGGACAGAGATTATCTTGTAGAAAATGCCCTGTTCTTGTCATTGAAGGGATTTGGTTCTCCACTGTGATGAGGACATCTTAGAGGTAGGAAAAAAGGTAACATTAAAACTCTTGAAATTCTGTCTTCTCATTCAGTCAATTAAAAGACATAATTAGTAATTGAAGAGGTAATTAAAATTTGATAGGCTGCCAAAATTTGTATATCACGTAATTTTTTTTAATAGTGCGTTATTTTTTGAAATTTGTGACACTTTTGGCCTTTTTTTCTTTCTCACCTTCCTGCATCTCACTGGATTTCAGTTCAATTGAAATTCATTTCAGTTCTCCTCATTTTCTAAAGCCCCGAGTTTTTCTTTGCCTGTTGCCAACATCCTATTTCATTCTGTATTCTCCTTGTTTACATTTGCTTCCTTTCTTCCATAGATTTCTGACACTGTTGATTTCCTGCTCAGTCCTATATTGGCTACTCATTAACTTCCCCTGAATTGTTCCCTTTGGGTATTTAATGCTTGCTTCTACAATTTTTCATGATCCTTTTTTTTTTTTGTTCCGTTCTTGTTATACCACCATCAAGACTGGTCATTATTCCTATTTTATTTACCAACATAATTTTCTGGGACTCTTATATCATTAGGTAGAAACAAAGACAAATGTGTATTTGGATGTACTTAACAGGTTAGAAATTAATTAAAGTGTTCAAGATAAAACCTTCCCCTTGCCTCAGAGACTCAAATTTCACAAGAGTTTTCTATTTAGATAGCCTTGCAATTTCTGATTTTCCATATTCAGATCAGCACCTTTTTCTTTTCTCCATATCAGTGGAGAACTTAGTTTAGAACTTGTTCTCTGATCAGTGAAAAAATTCAGATAACATGGATGAAAACTCACATTCAGTCTAAATGGGAGGCAAGTTTATCTCAGACTTACTGAAAATATCTGAAGCATCACACAGATTAATAACAAGCCAACATGTCAGGTTAAACTGGAGAAGGAAACAGATTGAATGACAAACTGCAGAAGACTTTCTGCTGAGGCCTTTTCCAAAGACTTTTTTTTTTAGGGTATATGTTACTTCAGTATGTTTCTAAACAGACAAGAAAGAGGAATCAGAGTCATGAGAGCAGAGAAATGTACTTGAAATTTAGCACTCTTCACGCTGTGTTCCAGCCTGTCTGAGAACAGTTGCTGTAAAGCATCTGGAGAAGAGAGGGGATTAAGCCCTGGATCTTGAACCATGCACTCATACTTGGGCAGCGAGCAGCAGGGTGTGGTCCACATCTGAGACTGGTGGTGGACTTCCATTCCTGCCTCTACAAATGGTTTCCTGCTGACCTCAAACAATTTCCCTGGGCCTAAATTAAAATAGGGAGGGAAGTGTCAAACTGCAAAGTTGTAACAGACTTTTGAAATGCTTTTTCTGGAGGGGAAACTACAGCCTTGAGTGCATGCCTGAGCTCCCTGTGCGAGGGAAAGGATGAAGCAGGTACCACATCACAGACCTGCCAGCGTGCCAGACAGGGCTGCACAGGACCCAGAAAACTGGGTTTGCTGTTCTCCAACATGGCCTGGAGGCAAGTTCCAACACCAGGTTCTTGGAAGAGCTCCAAGCCACTAGGTTAGAGAACAGCCTAAAATCAGGAATGTCTGTTTATGTTGCTCTGGTTGATTATGTTCATTTGGGGTTTTTTTTCCCCAGTGGTCACATCTGATTTTTGGGTTTGATTTGAGGGCTTGTTGTTGTTTTTTTTTCCTTCAAACTTTTCTTAGTTTGTTTTTGTTCTTTGCTTTTTTCAGGAATACATTCCCATATCTGCATGGTGCTCTTGAAAAGGCCATGAAACACTTTTTTTTTAACAGAATAGCCTATTTCCAAGGGTTTTATGAAAACTGGTCATCTCTGTGTCCTGTAAACATGTGGCCTTTCACATATACCTCTTGGAGACCACCCCCTGTACTTTCTGCCTTTTCAGTCACTGCTTTGTGGACCTCAGTGTGGTGGGGCTGAGGTATGGAGACCAAAGTGACATTTTACTCATCATGCCAGAAGGGCTGGTGTAAAGTTAAACACCTATGTACAGTCCCTGTTAGGCACGTGGCACCAACCTTTCATTTTGGTTTTCTCACCTGTAAATTGCAGTGATTGTTGAGAGCTGAGTACTTCACAGAAATATGGATTGGTCCCCTCTGCTGCTCTGGATTCAATAAGCTGTATGTGTTGTTGAAAACATAGATTGCAAGCTGGTTGTGGTTGATTTGTTCTTACTAGTCACTCAATTCTCAAATGTTGTGAGTTATTGTTCCCACTTATTTCTAACACTGCACAAAAGAGAGCAGAGATGATAATTTTTAAAAGTAAAACCAAGCAGTCATTTTTTTATGTTCTCAAAATCTACCAAGAAACAAAGGCTTGCTTTCTTCTGATTTTTTTTTCTTCATAAGATCTTACGTAACAACCAAAGTGATAGTCCTTAGACTGAACTTTTGTACATTATTAATATGACTTTCCAAGATCTTGCACACTTGTGCACATTAGGCTACAATAACATGGTGTTGGGACCATCAGTAGCAATTTGGATCACTTTATCACCAGTCTTTCTTTTTACTTATTACATAATCTTCACCCATGGGATGTGCATTTATTCTTCAGGGACATTTGCATCTTAGGATGTCTCTAACGCTTTCTACAGAGGTCATTTTTTCCAAACTGTCAAATACTGTGAAAAATCCTTGTCACCAAAAATTAGAGCACCTCTGTCTTTCTTGATTTACAAAGTAGTAACTGAATCTGTAAGATAAAACCTTCAGGAACCTCATGAGAAGTTGTGAACCTTAGCCCAGCTCTGTTTTAAAAAAAGCTTTCCTTGTGTCCAGCGTTTTTGCCAGTTAGGGCATTAGAAAAACTTCCGTAAACAAGGTGTGAAAGCAGAACAGATGAGCAGGGTCCTGCTCTAGCTAACATTCACTGAAAGATTGATGTGAGCTTCCTTTAGGGCAAAGTTGTCTTCCTGTGCATTCATAACAGAGTCAGAGAGGTGGTATTGGGTCTGTACTGATGGTCTGTAGCTATTCCACCCTGCCAGGTCCCATTTAACACTTCTCTCATTGACTAACTTAGTTTACTGGCATTGCTAGGGACCCCTTTAAATGTGACATAATGGACAGTTTAGGATTCTGCTTTCTAGATTTTTGTTTTCTTGAATGATCCACAAGCAGACCCAAGTGTTTCAGAAGTGAGTAGCGTTTTGGGGTACCTCAGATTTTGGATGACAAAGTCAAGTCACTGATTTTTTTTCTAAGGCTGAGGGCACAGCATCAATCTGCCTCAAAAAACTTCTCAAAGTGAGTGGTTGTGACCTAAGTCTAAAGCAGTGTATTTGTACAAAAAGCCATATTCCCATGTCATAGAGAGTGAGATTATCACTGTGCTCATCCTGGGGGGTCCTGCGCCCTGTCAAGATTTGGGAGAGGGAAGCAAGATGTGATCTGTCCAAAGCAGCAAGGTCTTCTGTTGTGTGAGAAACTAGAACAGACTGAAGCTCTGAAGTCATGCAAGCATTTTCTCTAGGGGAGTATAAATGTCTGAAGTATATCAGAACCCAGTTTATAACCAGGACTCTTTTAAATACATCTACCCAGAAGAAAATCTGACATTTTGTACTTAAGTTTGCAAGACATAGGCAGGATTTACCGTGATAGTTGTAATGTTTGAGTTAAATATCCTCTAGCAATCAGCAAGGAGCTAAATTTACATCCTTGCCTGGTTTTGTGTGTCACACATTCCTTCATATTAAACCTATTTGTCAGGTAAGTGTTGATCTGAACAGAACAAGTCTCTTGCTCAGAGCAGCCCTGCTCATGGTAAAGCTTTGTAATTGAATGCCAGTAGAAATTGTTAACTTGGCAGTAGCTCAAGCACTGTATTGCATAGAGGCTTTGATTTTTTTTTGATGCCAAGGCAATGTTAGAGGAGCACTTGATTTATCTTGAATTTACAGGACTGTGACAGACAATAATCTAGTTCAGGGAGTTGGAATACTTCACTGGAAAAGGAATGTAGTTTACTTTTTGTAATCATACTGTTGGTTTTTTTTATGGCTAATAGAATATTGTTCCTATGTAATTCTGGGTATAGAGCTGTGAGAGCTGGATAGTTATTATATAGAGTTAGGAATACTAGAAAGGCAAAAAGCCTGAGTCCAGTTTATGAAGAATGTAGAGCAGTATGGCAAACATAGTGTGAATGGGAAAATTCCCATTTTGTAGATTCAAGTAGCATGTATATATTTCCAAACATGGCTTCGTTTTTCAAATAAGAAAATAAATCCTCTTATTCTCAAACTTCCTTTTGGACACAGTAGGACTTTTTCTTACTGTTTTTCTCTTTTTCTTCAAACCTACTCATCCCCAATATTTAGCTGTAGTCTTGAATCTAAACAGTACACTCTGGATTTTTTTACTTGGAGTTTGTGTTGGTGAATAAAAACTGACAGTACTCCCCATGAGAAGCAAACAGAATATTAAATATCCCGACCTGCAGTGCATTTGGTTATTTAAGATTCTGATCTTCATCTGCTTGGTTAAGCTACAAGTTAAAGCACAGACCAGGTGGTAAGTCATGTGAATGTGAATGTTTTACATGTGAAAATCTTTACATTGGTGCTTATTCATTTCAAGACACAGGAAGTTCCATGCTACTCAGCTGCTTGTTCTTCCAAAAGATTCAGCAGCCCTTCTCTGTAAAAGTTCAGTGCTAGAGACAATAAACTTATATTCATCAGCTTCGTTGTGCAAAACTGTACAGATACAGCAGTTAAGAGAATATGATAGTACTGAGCAGTTTGCTTCTCATTTGCTTAACTGAGGCTGGGATTCAGACTTCATGTTCTGAGTGCCTGTCAGTCTGGTGTATATATGATTAATATTGGTGAGTCACTTCTGATGGGAATTTTCGCTTTGTCTCACATTGCAAGATAGGGAGACTTTCTGCTTCTCCCACCATCACTTCAAAAGCACTGTATAAGACAGAAAGGAGATAATTTTTCATCTTTTCAGAATTGCACTCTGTTAAAGAAACTGAGGAGATAGCCAGTCCCTTTGGCATTTGCTGCACAGGTGTCTGCAAACCAACTACGACAGCTGGGATTGGGATGAAGGTGTGAGTAGATTGTTATGCACATGAGAGACATTCTTACTGCTTACTTAAAATCAGAATTTAGGTGAGAAGACTAGACTAGAAAAAATGGGAAGGAAGTTTTTCTGTAGGAGCAGGAAGGCAAATCATGACCTGAATCATGATTTAAGGGTTCATGGTAAGAATTGGTGGAGCTCTGGAGATCTGCTTATTGTATCAGAAGTAAATAAATAAATTCTCCTGGGGAGAATATAATGCTTCATTAACACAGATTAGCTCAAAAGCTCTCTGTAGCTGACTGTAAAATAATGTAGACATTTTTACAGAACTTTCCCTTTGATTTTAGAAAATGCTTTTCCTCTGTTTCTGTATGTATGCCTCTGCATAAAGAATGCAATACATAGGTTGATTGTGAGATTCAGTACCACAAAATTCATCAAATAGGACAGAATGGCTTCCATACTGAGGAATTTTGAAGGGCTCCACCTGTATCTAGAGACCACATATTTGCAAATGCTTAGGTGTGTAAATGTACTGGAAGTCCTGAGTGGTGTTTTACAGTGTTTAAACCAAGTGAATAGCTGCTGATTGCAACAGGGCTTAGACAACTGACTCACTTTGGTTTAGACAGCCCTGCAAGACCTCTATGTGTAATTTTAGACCTCTAAGAAATGTCAAAATATGGTCTGATGCTTCAATGAGTATGCTTCAGCTGAAATTTGAAGTCTACCTGGCCTCTCTTCTGACACCGAGGACCTCTTGAGCTCATGTCTGGTGGATTTTGTGTCCAAATTGTGTTTCGTGGAGCTGCAGCTCTACAATAGGACAGGGGAAGATCACTTGAAGCAAATTGCTGCTCCTGTAGACAACTGTATCAGATAATTCTTGTTATGGTTGTGATGTTCACTACAAATAACGTTACCAACTATTTGGTGACCTCTAGGAATTTATTCTTCTATCTTCTGTCTACTACCTTTTGGACTTGGGTATTTCCAAACTGACTCAGCACAAGTCATATGGCTACAGTGAGTATCAATGCAATTATTATGACATTTTTGTAATAGTGCTCTTAGTTTGGATTCGCATTATTGTTTGATATGTAAGTTTAATTCATTCTGTTATGGATTCTACATTCTTCAGCAACATTCAATTTGTATTGCTAGCAGGTTGGAAAAGAAATTAATCCATGGGGAAAAGAAATTTTGTCTAATACATGCGCTAATGACACTTTAGAAAGTGACTGTCATTAAAAAAAAAGATTTGAGTAATTAATTGTATCAGAGGTTGATACTTTCCCTTCTTTCCCCTCTGTTCCTCACCGCTTTTGGAGCTCTGTTTGCTTTCCAGAAGTATAGTGACATGCTCTGGGTGACTTAAAAGGCTTATTTCTGCCCTAGGCTTAGAGTAGAAAGGATGAATGCTTTGGTAGTGCAATGCTGGTCTGAACACTGGGGGGAAAAACAGAGCTTTATGAAGACAGAAAATGAAAATATTTTATAATGTCTTCATTGCTTCTAATGTTTGTTTTCAGTATTTTCTGCAGTATTTTTTTCTTTTCTGAAGAAATCTATAGCTTCCATGCAAATTCCTTTGCCCTCTTGGTTTTTGTGACTCGTTGTTCATTAAAGAGCTGTTACTACCGACAGAAGATGCTCAGGTTGCGCTCCTGCCTGCTATAAATTGCACACTAAATACTCAGAGTGAATTCTGGTGGGCATTTGCACTTAGCCAGCAAGTAAGGATATCTTGGGAACCCTGCAGAGAATTGCTCAGTATTCTGTAAGACTGCAGTCTCCAAATTCAGACAGTACGTCCAGCATGGCTCTCTGAAAAGATTTTTAAAAAGTAAGACTGGAGAAAATGTTGGGAGTGGGTAAAGAAAAATGGAGCTGTATATGTGTGGATGAGGATGAGAGTGTTTGTCCTGTATTCTGACCTTATTTTTTCCCTTCTCTGTATGGTTTATTCCCCATTTCCCATTCATCTCTTTCATACAAGGTTTCAGGGGACCCTCTGTTGTACTCTGGAATAGTTTGTGGCTCAGAAGGAGACAGATTCCAACGGCCTCACCAGGAATCAGCCAACACAGGGCCACCTCTACACCATGGGCTGCTATCCTTGAATTTACAAGTCTTACCACAAGCCTGATGAAGGTGGTCCAGCTGACTGTGCCCTGGTGGCATTGTAAGCTCTGTTGTAAACACTGTAATTCCCCACAGTACATGGAAAAATACACCTCTCTGAGCACACCCTGTGACTGTAACGCCTATTAACTACTGTGACAGGAACTTTCGAAATACCCTGTGTAGAACATGATTTTATTATTCTGAAGAGTGTTCAGAAAAATGACTTGGTACATTGCCATCTCTGAATCCCCCTTTCTCCAGGCAGTTTGAACCTGTGTATAGACATCTTTGTTTTCAAAGTTTACCTTTTTCAAATCTGCATATCATCTGAATTGGCAAAGGAAATACATCTTTCTGCCTTTTTTTCCATCCCCCTACAATGTCATAGATATTATACAAGGAACACTGAGAAAGAAATAATAAAAGGAAGATGGAATAGCAGATCTGGTTTTGTAGTCCCTTTCAAAGCTTAAAGCCAGGTCTGTTTTCGTCCTGGCTATTATTTCCTGGATTATGGATTATCATAATCAAAAATGGATTATGATACACAGTAAATGGTCAGTGTGCAACAGCTAAAAATAATGAAGTGATGCCATCTGCTGTCTTAAAATCTTGTTTAGTATTGCATCTGACTGAATTGTTATCCTAAGGAGGAGAAACTGCCTACACTGAGTATTACGTCAGAGCCATGGCATATTACCTTGATGTGTGTCAAAGTTAGGCAATATAAATATTGATTGTGATTAAATACAGTAGACTATAGAATGTCAGAAGGAAATGTGATACTAGTGTCAATCCAAAACAATTCCTTGGTGAACTTACTTTGCAAATAATTTGAACAGTTTTTTTCTAGACCGTTGTGGTTTTTTTTTATTTCTGAGAGGAAGAAGTAGAATCTTGTGGAATAGAGGGGAGATTGGAAAAGGGTGACACACCATCCCATTAAAGTGTACGTTTATTAAAATGTATGTTTTATGTGGTGAAATTTTTCACATTACTCCCATATTAGTACACGTTATCTACAGTGACTTTTAGGTGCTTTTTTTAGAGAAGAGTTAACCTGACCATGGTCTTCAAAGAAGTTGAGAACCACATTTCTGTAAGACATGTTGCTCAAAGAGAAGTCACTCATTGTCTCTGATCATAACATTTAACAGTTGAGTATACATTCAACTAAACTAAATTTGAAGTGGAGTTGACTATGGACTACCATGCTCAGCACTGAAATGGTATCTCATTCAGAGAATATCAAATAGTTACTTATTTCAGGTGTGTCTGTGTATTTGGTTCGTTGGGGGTTTGACAGCAAGAGTTAAGGATGTGTTTTGTTCACATGCAGTTATGCCAGATTGCAGTTCACAGGTCACCATTTAATGAAACACTGGAACGTGGCAGAGTGATCTGAAATGTGGTCAGCAGTGCTTAGGAGGTGTAAAGGGTTGCAGAACCAGATGGGATTTAACTCTTTCTGCTTTTCTTTGTTGCTTTTTGTAATGGTCTGTAAAGCCCTGACACAATCTCAGTTTCCTGTACATTTTTTTCACCATCGTGAAAATAATCTGGATTCTGTGAAGGTAACTATCACTATTGCACTGTTGTAACTTCATATCTTGAATGAATATGCCTTGCTTAGTGAGGTGTGAGTAAGGATGTGCTTAGGCATAAACTTATGTATAACCACAGTCTGAAAATGAAGTGTGTCATTTCTTGTGGATGTTGGGGCTTTTTAATTTATTATCAATACTGCAATGATGTGTATTTCTGCTTGTATTTTTAAAAGACACACAATCTGTGCTTAGCATTTTGCGTAGTTTAATTTTCACGATAAAACTTACTCATTATATAAATATTAATGTCCAGATGTAGTGCACTAGAACTGCTCTCCTATTGGAGCTTTATAAATAACAGAAGTTCCTGATTTGGTGCCTCTCTCTACTATGGGAGCATATCTGTAAAATTCACAAATGGCCAAACCAACAGCAAATTAATGTTACAGTTAATCCCTCACAGTGTTTTGCTTTCCAGCTGCCTGTTTATTAGGGAGATCTGCAAATCATGCTTAGACAGAGAGAAAGTTATGGCTGTATTTGCATCTTTTTCGTAGCTTGCCATACCTCTTTTAAAGTTCTGTAAAATTCCTCTGCAGCCAAACTATCCAATCTGGAGCATTAAGAAATCATGAGATAGTTTGAAAAATATAGAGGCATATTTTAAAAAAATATGTACTTGGTGACGCTTTTGATTTTTGTTTTCTAAACATTCACATTTCCAAACTTCTCTGCACGACTCTGAGGGCTCAAACCTTGCTTTAAGAGGCAGAATAAAATGTGAAATTCAGATTTTTATGTAATCGTGGGCTGGGTTTAAAAACACAGAAACTTCACTGCACTTCACAGAATTTACTGTAAATTTCAAAGTGTCCATCAACCAAAAGCTGTGACAGCATAGAATTATGATGCATTTACTTACATACAAATCTGCTGCTGTTAATGTAGTCCTAAGTGGGCATGAACTGTAACTGTGTGTTAGGCTTTATTTGGGATAGTTTCCAAATGATTGGGAAGGGAAATAGTACTTAGTGTAGATAATATAATCTATGAGTTCCTATTATATTTCCAGGGCAAATGCTGCACTCATAATTAGAGCATCAGTAACAATGTAAGCAAATGTCACAGTCTTGGTTGTAGAAAAAGCTACTTGAAAGCAAGAGGAGATTTAAAGGTCTTGTTGAAAAAAAGCAGGAAGAGATTTTATTCCTCATGAAGACTCAAGGAGCTCCTGAGATGATGTTTCAAAGAAGTTGCAAAAATGTCCTCATTTTCTAATTAGTTCATCTTTCTCAGGGAGTGATGACTGGCTGTTAGCAAAGCTTTTTTCTGGAAGTGTCTACGCTTTTGGGTAACACATGTCTTCCAGCCATGCCAGTCTGACTGTATGCAAAGCTGAATTGCTCCCTTTCCACAGGATAATGTGGTACCAGGGTACCCAGAGGGCTTCTGACTCTGTAAGCTGATGTGGACAGCAGAGTATGGATTAAAGGTGTGGATGATGGGAAGGAATGACCAAGATGTAGGGAAGGTGGTAGAAACACAGAATTAAAGGAAAATCAGAATTGTCTTTTCTTCAGTCTGCCCCTCAAGATTTTATGCCATGTGAATTTTTCACTATAGCAAAGTGCTTCATAAATTTAAAATGTAAACGCTGAGGATTTCTTTCTCTTATTCCCTGGTGTAATTTTTACTTTCATAACTCATGTTCTTTTCCAGCTGAGTGCTATTTCCAGGGAAGCCAATTCATGCATTTGAGAAGTGAGCAGTGCTTTGGGAGCTCTCCAATCTGACTGAAAAAATACAAAACCCTTAGTGCAGTACCAACATGAAGACCTGGAAATGCAAGGAGCCATGCACATGATCACTGTTTATCTTCATTCCTGCCATTCCTGCTGCAGGAACAGAAACACTTCAATGACTCGTCTTTCTTTTTTGTTTTGATGCTGCGTTACCAGAGATGTCTGACTCTGAGTGCAAACTCCACACGATGAGAGGCCTCTCTTAGGCTTGGAAGTGTGAGCTCTGTCATGGGAGGGGGCTTGCTGTGAATGAACCTCAGGCCTGCCTGAAAAACATCACCATGTCTGACTTGCTGCAGTCTAACACACCTGTTGGGAAGATGGAGGAATACTCATCACAGAATTTTTATCTCTGAAACAGAAAAGGTCATTTGTTACAGACTATGAACTAGGTACAAAATGAAATTTCCCTGGTAACTAGGAGCAAAAGTGTAGCAATAGTGTTGAGGGTGTTCACATGACATGCTTGGCTGAAAAAATAGCTGATGAGGATCATGATGCAGATGACTGGGTCAGTTTTCTTTTTTTCTTTCCTTTTCTTGTTTCTATTTTGACTTGATGCCATGTATACAACTCTTTCTCTTCAGCCTAAGATTTGAGTGATGAATACCAGCTTATTGAGCCAGTTTGGTGCTCGTGGGATAGGTTGGAAGTCTGGTGTAGGATTTTATTGATTTGGAAAGATTTGCTTTAGTTCCTTCAGCATTACCATGTTTTGTCACCTCAGGTTATTTCGATAGCCTGCTCTGTGAAAATTGGGTTGTATTAAGTCTCCCTATATGATGTAAGAATTCAAATAAGTATGGAGGTGTGACACCTTAGATCAAAGTTAGGGTTCAGTCTATACTTAAGATTTGCAGTTAAAAATACAAAGTTATGTTTATAATGACTTGTCAGTTCAGAAAATAATTACTTCCACTCGCTAGGGCAAGCAAGTATGAACTCTTTGTGCTTGTTAGAGCAAAACTCGGGCAGCTGTAATTTTTAAACAAAGTTAAATATTCTACTGAGGAAGAAGAATTCTTTTTCTGTGTAAGTAATTTTCTATTGTTTCCTTTTCTTTTGCTTCTTGCTTGAATTACAGCATGGAGTAAAACATTAGCATTTTTGCATTAAAAATTATATCTAGTCACTCTTATTTCCTTAGTCTCTTTAAATGGGTGTTGTAGAAAGAGTAAGATTTTCTGAGTGTGCTGGTTTTCTTTTCTTCCAAGCAATGTTGCAAAATGCATCATCAGTTCAGCAGTGTAAGCATGCTTGCTTCTAAGGGCTGGGAGGAATCACCTTTGGCTGCAACATTTAATTTGTCTGATTTGTGTAGGCTGTGCTTTATGGGAACCATTAACAGTAACTCTTTGGAGGCTGTAAATACAAGAAACAGGATATTTAATAAAACTTCAGAAAATGCCCCTTGAAGTGTGTGCATTGTAAGGTATTTCTTAATGTGGTTAGGCAGCTTCTGTAATTTGTTTAATTGTTGAGCTTTTAATTGTTATTTGTATTATCATATCTGGACTCCATCCAGCATTGATGTTTCCCACTTGTAATATTTTGGGTTTAGGGACCTGCATGCATTCTGTGGGAAGTTAAGGCTGGAGATTGACAATGACTTTGCTGGTGTTCCTTGGGAAACAAGTTACAGCTGATGCATACTGTGGAGTTAAGGAAAGGGGGCAGGGGAAAAGTAGGCACAACACAAAACCTGTTACATTTAGGCTCACTTTCTCTTTTTCTAGTTGCACTGGTGTGTTCAAGCTCAATCTCTTTTGTCTTCCATATAGTGTGTTGTGTTGGCTATTTAGCTACTGGACAAATTTACCACATGCTGGAAGACTGGGAAAGGAGCAGTTAAAGAGCATGCTGGCTATGGCAGGAGAGGTATCGAGCAGATCCACGTTATGGGAGCTCAGTCTGGAGCAGCTTGGTAACTTCATCAGTTTTGATCTGCTGAACTGTCTTCATATAGACAGAATCAAAGCTTTGTGAGGAGATGATAAAAAAAGCATTAAACTTTAGTCTCTCCACAGTGCTTAGTTTCTAATGGCAAATTTATAGCTTCTAGTAGGAGCAGAGTGGAGTTAGTGTTTACAGACTTGAAGTTTGGTGGTGCTGAACATAGTAATTTATAATTCAGTACTGTCAATTCAAATTGGCCAATCTATGATATGATCTGATGGTTGCAGCATTGTTATATTGATACAGTGTGTGCATGCAGCATTAGCACTCTGCTTAGAAGTTAGAGTCTTTAAGATCCCGGATCATTGCGTGATAAACCTTCCTGCAGCAGCCCTTGCTGTCCCTGGGCTCTCTAGTTTCAGTCACTTCGAGTTTGTGAAGGCTCACTTGCAGAGTGGAGTTTTACAAATTCCTGCTCACCCAGGATCTTGAGGGAAATGTAGAGTCCCCAAATGTGGGAACAGAACCTGCAAGAATCTATAAACTTGGCCACAGAGAGAAAATGACCACATCCACTAAAACATGAGATAATATCTCCCACACACTGAAAGAAAACAAAGAAAACATACAAAATCAGACTCTGAGAAAGGATTATCTAGTAAGTTTAAAGCAGCACTGTATGTGTTTCTATTTTAAGATTATTTAACATAAATTGATGTTATCTAACTCCACGTCTCCAGTGAGGGAATGTCATCCTGAGTGCACAGAACATGCACATTGGCTTGGAAGAATAAACAACTGTTCTTTGCTATTCTTTTTGAAACCCAAAGACAGGAAAGAGGGAATGTGATTACCCTTACTACCTTCAACTCCTTCCCCAGGCCAAACATGTGTCATAAGCTAGCAGGCAAGCAAAAAAAGTTTTATTAGAATAAATAGGGAAAGGATCAGCTAAAGCTCTAAAGACATCTCAGCTTCTGAAACGTCTTGGCACTTTGCATCATCATGGCCTCCTAATGTTCAGGATTTTGCACTGTAAGAAGGTCTGGAAACATGCTGATGGTTCTTCTCAGTTAGGCCTTGGGGTGAAGTGTCCATCTCTGGGAACTGAATGGTTGTGAATCTCCATGCTGAAACCCAGAAGGCTGAGGGTGGATGGAAAACAGTCAAAACAACACTCTGGTTTTAGTAAGCACCATGGTTCCTACTTCTTTAGTTTTCTGTGTACCTGGCAAGGGCACAGAGGCTATTTTTGAACTGTCTAGACTATTCTTCTAAAAGGGATCTCTTCTTTTTCCTCTTCTGGTCATTGGTCATCAGGAAGAAGGGAATTAGCATGTCTATTTGTGAATTTGCCCACACACTGAGCCCACATAAACATTTTACAAAGCATATTTATAGAACTGTAGTAAGAGCATGCCTTCTCAAGAGCTATGAATTTATAAAATTGACTTGCATGTAGTTTAATTAGTGCAGAAGCATCACTACTAACATAAATTTTTGCATGACATTTTCTATTTAATGTAAAATCCACTACTTCCCCCTTACTCCCCCAGTTTAGCTTAAAAAATTTATACGTGTACACAAAGACAAAATGTGAATGTGCAGCCCAGTAGTTTAAAGTTACACTTCTGGTAATAGTTTGAGTTATTGATGATTCCAAAGATGGAATATATTTCTCCACATTTGAAGAGTCTTGACAGTGAGGTGAAGTTCCCAGTGACTAAAAAAAAGGAAACATCACTCCTGTTTTTAGAAAGGGAGAGAAAGGAAGACCTAGGGAACTACAGACTGGTGAGCCTCCTTCTATTACTGGGAAGATGATGGAACAGATCCTCATGGAAGCAGTGTTAAGGGACATACAAGACAAGGAGATGATCTGAAACAGCCAGCACAGCTTCATTAAGGTCAAATCATGCCTAACTACTCTGGTGGCCTTCTATGATGAAATGACTGCAGTGGTCAACAAGGGAAAACTGACCAATGTAATCTACTTAGATTTCCGTAAGGGCTTTGACGTGGTCCCACACAACATCCTCATCTCCAGTTGGGAGAAGTGGATTTGAAGGGGGGATTAATACTTAATAAGAAATTGTCTGGATGGACACAGAGAGTTGTGGTCAGTGACTCTAGGTCCAAGTGGAGGCCAGTGACAAATGGTGTCCCTCAGGACTCTCATGGGACTGGCACCCTTTAATGTCTTCATCAGTGACATGAGCAGTAGGATCAGTGCGCCCTCAGCAAGTTTGCAGATGACACAACAGCAGGACAGGATGCCATCCAGGAGGCCCCAGGCAAACCTGAGGAGTGGGCCCACGAGCACCTCATGAGGTTCAACAAGTCCAAGTGCAAGGTGCACCTGAGTCAGGGCAATCCCAGACATGAGCACAGACTGGGAGAAGAAGTCACTGAGAGCAGCCCTCCAGAGAAGGACTTGGGGGTTCCTGTGGATGAAGAGCTGCACATGAGCCAACAGTGTGTGCTTGCAGCCCAGAAGGTCAGTGGTACTCTCGGCTGCAGCAAAACAAGAGTGGCCAGCAGGTTAAGGGAGATGATTCCCCCCTCTGCTCTGCCCTTGTGACACCCACCTGGAGTGCTGCATCCAGCTCTGGGGTCCTCAGCATAAAAAAGACATGGATGAGTTAGAGCAGGTCCAGAGGAGGCTGTGAAGATGATTAGAGGGCTGGAGCACCTCTCCTATGAAGACAGGCTCAGAGAGCTGGAGTGGTTCAGCTTGGAAATGAGAAGGAGACCTTACTGTGGCCTTCCAATACCTGTCACTGGTTCTCTTTCTTTTGATGATGCTCTTCCCCACTGTTATTTTTTTTTATCCCCCATTCTCTCCACAGAGAAGAATTTAGGATTCTAGGTTTCTTATGTGAGTGTATGTATGTGTTCATACTTTCATTGCTATGAAAGATTGGTTGTGAAATGCAGTAGTGTCTCAGGCCATCTCCTATAGCTAAAGAGAGACCCTTTCTCACAAATATCACCCTGTTGTAATCTGAGACCATAATAGCTTCTCATTAAATAGGGTTGCTTCATCAAAGCTGACTGGTGTTGGACGTTGCTGTGGATTGCTGCTTCCTGGGTACTTAGAAACCCCTTGGAGCTGATTTTGTGCTAGCATGGAAAAATGCAACTAAAATGACAGTAATCATCCATTTTTGAACAGAGAAGGCAAGAACTGGTTGATAATGTTGGCTGGGGACATGATAAGTAAAATGCTTTGCTTCTCCCTGCCCCCCCTGCCCCAGCTTTGCCTCAATCTTAGCTTGGCCAGCTGTGCTGGCCAGGACAGCCTCACGCTTCCTTGGCACACCCATCTGCTCAGCTGTGTCCAGCTGGTGGTGCTTTTCTTGTTCCTTCTCTGGTGGGGCTTTCACAGAGACACCAGGCTCTGCTCCACTGCCTCTGCTGGTATCTCTGCCTGACAGAACTTGTGGTGTTGAGACAGGAAATGGAGCTCAAATAAGATGCTGAGCTAGTGTGACTCCAAGCTTGCTTCATGGCTTCCAAGATTGGTGTGTTTTGCATAGAAACTCATGTTATGTCTTCATCCAGATGCAAAAAGTGCTCTAAAAATTTATTCCTTGCAGCAGAGCCTGTTTATATTACTTCTATTATTATTGTTAAGCATTTGGACAACCCGCTTGTATTAACCTGATCTATGACAGTAATTCAAATGGTAACTACAACTTTAACAATGATTGAAACACAAAAGAGCAGGACATGCCAACAGCAGCTAAGAGTCCAATGGGGAAAGGCAATGTCCAGAAAAACATTGCCCCTTTATACATTCACAGATGTGTTTTATGTAGCATGTTGATAAAAGTATATGCATGCATAGTTTAAAAAAACTACACTTTTGGTAAAAATCATGTGACATATGAGTCAGTCTTTGGGGTGACCCTTACAGACAACTGAAATAGCAGATGTGCTAAAGTTTTAAAAATAATGTTATCTCTGGAGATAAGCTCCTGCTCATTTCTCACAAGCAGCTATTTTTTTGATGCTCTGGTGCTTATCTGTGTGGGCATAGGGGCAACATAGATCAATATAGATGCATCTGGTAAGGGTTTTTTTGAATTTTGTTTGCAATATATTCCTTCTGAGATTCCTTGTAAAAAAACCCACAGACCTATATGAAGTTTCACAGTGAATTTAATACTGCTGGATTCATGATTAGTAAGGGCATTTGTGAAGTAACTTCCTCTCTGAACTCTGCAAGATTTGCAGAGTTCTTACATTCCTTGAGTGCATGTGTGAATAGAAGTCCACATCTTGACATTGCAAGTGACATCACAGGTTGTTGTAAATTGCATGTCAATATAATCACGGTGTTGTTTCATCTTCATTTCTCCTTTTCACATTTAACAAATGCTAATAATACTTGAATATCTCAGGATTGCTTGTAGTCATTAATTTCTGAGTGCCTGCATGGCTCACCTGGTTGTTTTCTGCATAGATCAAGTTCTGCACTCAGACAACCAGGCAACAATATTAATTTGTGAGTAACATTTTGATAGCTTAGTTCTATAGAACACAGTGAGGGATTTTCCTGTTTTTAAGCTGTGTTTTCATTTTAGTAAAGCACGAGAGCCCTTGCTTTGTGAGGCAGTGGTGCACTTAACTGAACAGATTTGCACTGTGGACTTGATGAGGAGGGAGCTGGCACTTTGTCATGTAAGAGGATTTATTCCAGGTGTGTGCTTGGCAGAGGGGTATGGAGCTTCCAGAAGATGGAGCAGAAGAAAACAAAAGGGCAAGTAATCCAAACAAAATTTTTGGGCAGACCAGACCCGACCTGTTGTGTAGCCTGAGTTTCTGTGCTGTTACATGCAGTTCAAAATGTGGCCAAATCCATACACAGAAGTCATGGTACATCCACAAGCTGTAGTCAGCCTTCTGTCTTCTCACAGCAGCAAAATAAATTTGATTGAGAAAATTCTCTGTTGATTAAGACTGATATTTTAAGAACTAATATTGTAGTTATGTCCTAACCATATGTCAGAGCTGGATTCCTTCTTCTAAAAAGAAAGTATTGACTTATTTCACCATTGCTATTCTGTGGTTCATCAGTAAATATTCAAGATCTTGCAGTCTTGTGGTGGTTTACTACGTCATAATGTTGACTTTATTATTAGAATATGATTATATTGCACTTGGTTGAAATACAGTGGTTTTGTTTTTTTTTAATTTGTGATACTTCAATATGCCAATGATACTTGATATCTGCAAAATTATTTTCTTTGCTATCAAAATGTTGCTAAGGGAAGCGGGGGCTTTGTGGTTTGGGTTTTTTGGGGTGGTGTGTGGTTTACAAACTGCCTCTGGGGGAGATGAAGTAGAAGCTATTTGTGCAATTGCAGTGCATCGCTTTAAGGAGCAGTAGCTCCTCCTGTGAATGAAGAGAATGAAAATCCAAAGAATGAAAAGCAAAAAAGAAATTCTACTTTCTCAAGAGATTGATTTTCTTTGCTTTTTTGGTACTGTTGCAGGTGGTTATGTGGGAAAATCTCTCCTAATCTAAGCTTTCTTGTGTTTCCTTGCCCTATCCTGGAGCTGTTTACTCCTCTGTATTGCTGTAAAACATTTTGTTTAGAGGCTTAAAAACAAGATCACAACCCCCCTCCCCCAAAGAAATGAGCAAACCCAAACAAAAACCCAAGGGTTTGTGCTATAGTGTGTGACTCATCGTGCTTTTTTTGGAAGGAGGAACTTGCAGCATCCTGGTACGTATTCAGAAGTAACCAAGCTGCTAGGCTCAGACATTTGAGGGCTTTTTTCCCCCTCCTTCTATCAGGCCATATGTACTTCCTGTCTTGGGAAATGAGTGTAAGTTTCTTTCTCTCTCCTTAGGCCCTGGGGGTTTTTGTTGGGGGTTTGTTTGGTTGTTTGTTTATACAAAGGGAGCTGTACATCAGCTCCAGGAGTGGGATAAGTGGGATAAGAGGTCCATTTTGGTTTGTAGGTAGAGCAGAACTCAAAAGATAATATTATTAAATATTTTCTTGTTCTAAAGGACAGATTCACTTCATTACTTATAAGCAGACAGAGATAATGTTTTAAAGTTTAAAATCTGAAATTATAAAAAAAGAAAGTTTATTAAAATATATCTCTGTAGCGAAGTTAGACAGGTACTGTTCCACTTTTTATAATTTCAGCTTTTAAATTTCACCTTGTTTATATATGAGTGAAACTTGGCTTGAAGATGTGTCCCTTTACAATAGCTTTTAGTAAAATAATGAGGAAGCAGATCTACTTGTACATTATCATTCTAAACCAAAAGAATTCTGATTAAGTAGCTGAGGTACTGAAAGTGAGATCAGCTTTGCAACTACTGGAGCAAAATGGGTAATACAGCTGATAATGTAACATAAAGCTGTAAATAATTGAGGAAGTATTTAAGGAAGTATTGTAAATACTTGCCTTTTGCTCAATGGCTGGCTCTGTCAGCTGGCTGTCACATTTGAAATGCTGCATTTGGAGAGATTTGTGTAATCTGGACAATTTTGTATAGGGATGATAGGGAAAGAAAAGCTGAACTATGATATGCCAGCTGAGAAGTGGTGGTGAATTTCTACAGTCAGCAACTTTTCAATCCAATCTGTTCACATCTGGGAAAGCGTTCTGGTGTATGACTTTGGAACTGCATGGATGTTTTTTACGTTAAGGATGAAGATCCCTGGCTGATTCCAGACTGATCTTAGCTGGTGAATTAATGGGATGGAGTTCTTGCTTTGCATTGTATTTAAGCACACTGCAATTAATTAGGCTCTACTCCATCACATCTTTTTTTGGATGTAAATCTCAAAGTTGTGGTTTGGGAACTTTAGCACAAATGACAGCAGCCCTCGTTCAGTGCTGTGGTGTTCTCTATTGTAGCCTGAAACCTGACAGTCAAAATGTCATAAGGTGGCCTTGAGCTGCTGGCTGCCCCATTTCTTCATTCTGTGCAATTTGTACAGATGGTAAGTGGTAATAAAAAGGAAATGGTACCCTGCACTTCAGTCATGGTTGTTTCATTAGCATGGCAGCCTGAGCCCTTGTCATGTAAGTGCATGAGCCTGGATAAATTATGGGGTACCATAAAAATTCAGGATACGATAAAAGAGGGGCAGCACCACTAGAAGTATGAAAGGATGACTGAGCACAGAAAAGCAACCCTCCTTAGAGTACCTGCTCAAACACAAGATACAAAAGAGAGACTAGAAGAACAGAGGTGTGGGAACAGTCCAACAATCTCTTAAGTGCAGAAGAAATACCTTGGCTGGTTTGAGAATTTTTGATAGGAAGAGCAGCCACCAGTACCTGTTTGGTGACAGCTCTTGGTGGGCAGAGCTGGGAGCGAGCACAAACATCCCTCAGTGCTCCTCCCTTAGCTGCAGGGAGCGATTGCTGTTTGCTGGGGGAACAGGCTGCTTTGTGGTTCTAACCGGTGGTGGTGTGTCACTGCTCCCAGCAGTCAAGTGACCTTGTTTATAGTGTGGAGCTGGGCCAGTCTGCAGCTGTTTCCACTGTAAACTCACAGAAAGCTGGGTTCAGGGTATGCTTGTGCATATTACTTTGCAATTAACTTTGTATGGGCACACACGCAAATAGCTGCCTCAGTGCTTTTTGCTGCTGTAGGCAGCACAAGTGCATTGTACATTTTTGGTTCATTTTTGCCCTGTCAGAGAAACAAGTGTGTGGATAGAAAGGAATGAAAGTGATGCTTAGGGTGCTGAAGAAATTAACTACAGGGTGAAGTGGATGGGTAGTGAAGATCTTGCTAGAGGAACCAAAAATAATTTTATGTGGAACCATTAATCCCTCATTCTACAACACACTTCAGAAGAATCATTGTAAAACTGGAAAAGCTAAGTACAGTGAAGACTGAAATTCTTTTGGAAAAGCAGAATCAGTATGTGTTCTTGAAGATAATCTCTGCAATACTATGATGCTTTCTTTTCAGAATAGCAATTAAAAATAATCATCCCATTGTGTATATCAGATTTGCTTGCATTAAGTGTTCCTAAAACAAAAAGCATTTAGGCATGAACACTTTCGTAAGCATCACATTCTAATTAGAAATAGGATGGAGCTGCTAAGGATTGAAGGAGGTAAGAAGGTGAGTAAACACTCCCTCTGTTGTGCAAGCATCCTGCCCTGGGTAGTGTCTTTGAATAGGTAAGAACTTCCAGGGACCTTTGCTTATCATTAATTTTGGCATGCTGCACAAAGGGAGGGAATATGTCTTCACTTCCTCATGAGATTTTCATCAGTAGTGTCTGATTTTGTCCTGTTTCTGACAGAGCTTTCTCTTATGCTAATGGTTTCTTCTCTGCGCTCTGTAATTTTTTTGAGGTTGGTTTTTCTTTTTGCCTGTTCAAATCTCTGTCCCATGGAGTAGAATTGCAACCAGTGAGAAAAGACTTGTCCTCCCTGGTGACAGAGCAGGGATCCCCCAGGAATGATTGAGAAGCTGTGGTTGTGGAGAGGGGTTTTCTCTTCAGGTGTTAGGTAGGAAACCTGTCTCTGCCGTTGTATTTCCTGACCTGGAGATGTTGCAATGTGTATTATGTGACATGGTCCCCATTGCATGTGCCTTTCCCATGCTGGAAGGAATGAGAGGGGAAGGGACATCTGACAGATGTGTAGGCGTTTTGTTTATCCAGTGCTGGAAGATGTAGTGGTAAATTAAGTTGAATGGAGTAACATTCTGTATAATGCAGAGAAAGAAAGGGGGAAAGGAAGAGGAGAAAAAAAGAGGGTAGATGTATGGGGAGAAACCCAAGTCTTTTAAGGTTTTCTTAAGGATTTCTATTCTACAGGAGCATACTTTAGAGTAAAAGGCCTGTGAGGGATTTGTCAGCTCCTTGGAGAGCCTCTTTTTAAACAGTGCAAAAGTGCCAGAAACCTGTCCTTTGGATGGAGGAGAGCTGTGTTGTGTGTGAGTGTTTTGGAGAAGTTCTGTATCTTGGAGGAAGAGGAACCAGAGTGTGGTTTGACAGTTGCTACAGCAACTAAGGCTTTTTTAATGGGAGGCGAGGATAAGCGATGTTATAAAGGCTTGTGTAACTGACGTACCTTCCCCTGCTTCCTGCCAATTTTCCAGTATATTAAAACAATAAGTAATTTATGACTTTAGCTGAGAAATGGCTCTATGTTTGCCCAGCTCAGCCTTGTTCGCAAGACTGCGTGATCTTTACAGAGACAACAGAAAAGAAATTATTTACATAATAGAAAGCAGGGATTCAAGCATCTCTGAAAAGAATGCTTTTCAAGGGACAAATGCATCCCTTGTTCTGCCTGAAGAAATTCTGTTTGATGTGCATGTCAGTGGGACAAGTTTTTTTATCTCATAGCTTCCTTTCTTCTCATCCTCTCCCTTCCTCGTGACCATGATTTTTGTTTTTTCAAACTTTTAAAAACTCTTTTTGGTTACTAAGGAGTTCTTTTTAATGTAGCAATGATGATGCATTATAGAGTAAATGAAAGATGATGCAAACCTGTGGCAGGAGGGGAATTCTTCTGTCTCTGCAGCAGTGTTACAGAAGCAGCCCTGGCATAGACATGCTCCAGCAATTGCTCTCTGGGGAGAGACTTTAACCCTTGTAATTTTTTGGGACTCAGCTGCCTGCTATTATCCAGGAGGAATGATACATGAGTGGAAACCACACATCACATCCCAGAGTATAGAAACACTCACTTTAGGATTCAAAAAAGTGCCTATACTGACTGTCTGTTCACTAGTTTAAAATTACGTATTTTAATTTAGTGGTTTTGGTTTTATTACTGAAATTTAGGGGCATTTGACAGCTGAATTTCAGGGGAAGAGAGTTTGGCTAATGCTCTTGTTCTTTGAAATGTTGCTGAAAGTCTTAGGCTGCAAAAGGGCACTTTGCCTTGCCCTTGGGTTCTTTGTGCAAGATAGAAGTAATTCTGAGTTAAGACTGCTGATTTTAATTGAAGAGTAGGTGTTAAGCCATTAAGCGTATTTGTAAATGAAACACAAATACACACAGTTATAGAATCTTAAATACATGTTTTTTCAGTTCTTAGTTTTAAAGCCTTGTTTTCATGAGCGAAACATGGTTACCTAGCTCTTCAGAACTAAGATTTACTTTACAGATGTCCTTACTAATATTTTGAGCATTAACAACTCATAACCAGAGCTCCCAGATTTGTAGGTTTGTTTCCTGTGTTTCATTTTTCAGTTTAAAAGCAGAAAGTTATCTTCAGTACAATTCATGACAATATTACACAGTGCATTTTCAATAAATTATGACTGAACTAAGAACCAGTTTTCAAGTGAATGACACTGAGGTATTTAACTGGAATAAGTTCACTGCTCTCGAGTTGCTGAGAAGCAGTGCATGAAGCATGCACATTTCTTTTCACGGATGAAAAAGTAATAAACCTTTGCTACCAATTTTATGCATTTTAAAACTCAGCAGAGGATAATTACTGCCTTCTTGCATTCATTATGGCATTTTGTGGATTCACATGAGATGAGAGAAATAACTGAAATATTTGAGCTAAAGGGAAGACTGACAAAAAGATGTACTTTTAGATATTCATGTGTTAGTGACCAGTACTTACTAGAAAAGAAATTTACAAAGTTTGAATTCTGCAACATGATTGTGTTCCTCCCGTAGCATCCTGTCTGCCATTTTCTTCCTCCTACAACCCTGTTTTCTTCCATCCTTACCCAGACCTTGAGATGGTTTATCCTTTTTGTTTCTCTGACT
This sequence comes from Nicator chloris, assembly GCA_013400495.1. Classification (NCBI taxonomy): domain Eukaryota; kingdom Metazoa; phylum Chordata; class Aves; order Passeriformes; family Pycnonotidae; genus Nicator; species Nicator chloris. The sequence continues at coordinate 379,759 of WAAE01008516.1, forward strand.
CATTCACTTGCCCTGGTGACACAACCCCATCTCCAAATCTCTCTTACTCTCGCTCCATCAGGCTGCCTCAGGGTCAGCCTGCTGCAAGATTCTCCTTTATGTCTCACCATCTTTCCCTCAGTGGGACAAACCTGCTTTCATCTCTCTCATCTGAAGGAGCCTGTGTTACTCCAACTGCTGCCCATCTTCTTTCTTGCTTTTCTATCAAATGGATTGATTCAGCTCCTCGAAGTGATTTTTTTTCATTTCCATTTGAATTTCTAAGCTGGCTCTAATCCCCTCCATGGCACCTGACTGCCCTTGTCCAGCATGACTACCAAATAGCACTGTGTTATTAGAGGGACACCAGCAGAACTTGCACTTGATCAATGCATTCTTTCTGCTCTTTAGGTCACACAAAGTGGAATTCTTTCAGCTCCACTGAATTGTTACTGAATGTGGAGAGATTTCCTAGGAATCACAATAAGGACACCTGTGATATGAAAATGATATGTAACTGAAAATGTTAACATTTTAATTCTTCTATTATGTTATAAAAGGTAAGAAATTGTTGAGAAAATGTGATGGTCAGGGTGCAGTTATACAGTATGCAAACCTCCCATACTTTTTAAGTTAAGGGTCTCTCCTCTCAGCTCTATTTAACTGTGTTTCAGGTAAGTCTTCCACTTAATACTGTGGATTATGCTTTGGCATGAGGGAACATGCAGGTATTTATTAGATTTTTCTTTTTTCCAAAACTGGGTACGCGGTTTCTTTTTCATACACTTATTGGATCTCTGATTCATGGCACTCATCTGGAGTGTGCCAGTGCTGCTGACAGCTGTAGGCATGCAGCACACTTCTGTAAATTGTCTGAACAACTAAACCTTGAGATTTACTGGGTGGTATGAATATTTTAGTGTCTCAGCCAAGCACTTCAGACTTTTCTTTAAATAAACTGGAGTTTCTCACCTGAAGAAATGGTATAGTCTGAAAGCAAAAGCAGGTTACTTGCAGTTTGTAAGACTAATCACCTATCACTGGCATCAGTAAAAAACTTAGGAAGGTCGAGGCAGAAATATATGAAGATATCCAGAAGAATCTTACCCAGTTTAATTTAGTAATCTAAGCCAGTGTTATTTGAAAGCCTTTTGGGCATGGATATTACACATGCATTTTTTTCCTACAAAACTTGAAAGAAAAGTAGTTGTCTGTTTTTACTTATTTTTTTCTCCAGATTAAAAATGACAGGAAGTTATTTGCAGTTGTCTTGAAAGTGAATTCTTGCTAAATGGTTGGAAATAGCTACTCTTAAGTATTTTCAAAGTAGCATTAAACCAAAGATTGTTCTGCCTACATACTGATGACATTGCAGACTAAAGGAGTTGAACTGAAGCCCCGTTTATACAACTGATGATAGTATTTTATTGTCAGAAAGCAGCACTCCTGTCTTTATCTTCAGCATTTTTTAAAGACAGAAAACTGTAATTTGGGAAATTGAACAGAATAATTCCATGTTTTCCAGCAAATAGTTCTTTGATGAAAACAGGTAATCAGCTGTTAATACTAAGAGGCTCCCTATGCAAAATTGTCCACAAACATTTAATTTAGCAAGCAAGATTTTTTGTCTTTGAAAGGAAAGCTGACCTGGCTTGAGTTCACATTGTTACAATAGAATATTTTTTTTCCAATGTCCTTGTCTTTCTCTAAGGTAGATGCACAAGTTCACCACTGCATTTTATTGGGTAGAAAGAAAATCTGGTTTAGTTTTTACTGATTTTACTCAGTTAACAAGGTCATGTATAAAACTGTAGGAGTTTTCTACCAGGAGACTGGTTTTCTATTCTGTAGTTTAATACTAGTGCACCACTAAAGGCACTGATCTAGATTGAATGGTAGAAGGTCGTTGTATTCAACACAAAAAAACCAAACCAAAGCAGGGAGATTGGGTCTTACAGAGAGCACAGCTTTGTAGCAGTGAACATAAGAACATGATCTAGAGGAGATGTCTCCTGGCTGTCTGTGCAGCCTGCCCTGCCCAAGTCAGCCTTACATCAAAGAGAGTAGCTAAATCCTCTGCAGCAGGAGAGGGAGGGAGCAGAGTCGGTGGCTGGGGAGGTGATGCTCATGGTGTCAGTGCAAATGCTGCCAGTCTGGGAAGGCTCAGGGACACGCAGAGGGAATGTTCTGCAGACCTTGGGAGAGGCTTCTCTCTGTGAGAAGCAGTGTCTGGTGAGTGCAACCCCTTCCTAACTGGTTCCCTTACCTAAGGAGTGGAGCTTTGTGCAGTGGGCTCCTCCTCTGGTGGCTCGCAGAGAGGTCACACTGTGAGGCTGTGGTGAGGAGGTTGTGCCTTCTCCGAGGACTCCCTTGAGCATCCCTTGTTCACATCCTGTGAGGAAACACCCCCTTGGCAGCATGGGTGCTGCACTGTAACCACCCTGCAGTGTGGGGGTTCCTGGCAGAGATGTCCAGGCAGTGCCTGGAAGATGGGAATTCAGCGTGGAATACTGGAGCCTGGTGCTGTATTGCTGCAGCCTCTGGAAAAAGCTCTTCCATAGCGAGTGAAACCTGGCGAGTCAACATGGAAGCTGTAGCCTTATGTAAGAGAGTTATGTAAGAGTTAGCTGCAGATAAGGGTTGACTGAGATATGCTGACTTTTGTAATCGAATAATTGATGCTCTGCTCAAAGGAGTTGGATTTGAATTTGTTGGATCGGCTGTGGTCATGGCCCGAGAGTGAAACTTTTGACAGTTCCAGCCCTGTTTGGACCAGTTACACTAGGTCTTTTTATCCAGGACCTGGTCCACTATATGGAGAGTTATGGAGTGTTATCTCTGTTCCCTAATGTCTGTGTGTGATAAGTTTGGTTACATGAGACTGCCAAAAAAAAAGAGGGAAAAAGTTCTGGTAGCTTTCTAAGAAAGGCACTCAGCTCTTTGAAAGAGGAAGCTCTCTTTGATATATGATATCCTGGAGTGTTCAATGTGAGCCCAACCTTGCAGCACAAAGGGCTGCAGTATTTTTTAACCCAAAGACATTTGGAGAGTTTTCAGTGAGGCCTGGCCTTTGTTTCTAAGTATTTATATAATCTCTATTGCCAGGAGTATTGATAGTTGCATGCAGTTTTACAAGGAGGTGTGTTTAACATCTATTATAACAGCACTTGTGTAGGGCTGTCACTTCTTTACAGCCATGCTTATTTACATTCACAGGTCTGACAAGTCTTTCACCCTGGTTTGTATTTCTGCTGTTTCCCATCATCATGGCCAAGCAGTGGGCTTGTCACTGCCAGCTTGCCTGTGTAGTAGTGGTGAGGTGTCTGAAATGTGCACACGTCAAGTCTCTGAATGAAAGAATTTCCATAGCTCTAGCTGCCTTGGTGCAGCCTGGGTGGTTATATAGCTCTCCATGTATTTATGGGTATGGAAATAATCCCTGTTAGGAGAAGCTGGTGTTGCCACTCATTCATGGGGAATTCTCTTAGCAAAACTGATACGGCAAAATAAGGAGAGGAGCATCAAAAACTGTACTTATAACACTGACTGATGAACAAACGCAGCTCTGCCGCCTAAGTTTAACTTAATTAAGTGCAAACTCCTAACACAAGTTACAGAAGAAGAGCAGCCATTTGTTTACCCTTTCCTAGATGCGTTTGCCATGGAGCATATGTGTTAGCAAAGCCAAGTTCTGGCACATTGTCAGAACACTAATTTTTCTCAAGAATAACAATTACCTTATCACACTTCACAGTCATGAAGTCATTATTGATTTGGCTGGTAACTTCTTCAGGGGTGTAGATGAAGCCAGGCTGTAAGAGTGCAGTGGCTGTGAGCATTTCAGAGCTTCCCTACTGCTAGGGCATTGCTTTTTCTGCAGAAGCTCAGGTGGCCCTGGAAGAGCCTCTGCTACTTGCAATGAGATTCCTCATTTCAGGAGTGTGGGTCAAGGCTGCCTCCTTTCTCTTGCAGGGAAGTTGTGCTGTTGAGAGTGTAGGTTCCCTGGGCAAGCAGCTGTGCTGGGCTGGAGGAAAGCAAGCTGGGAGATACCATGATCCAAGACTGGCCCTCTCTTCCCCAGCATGTGCAACACAGAGCAGCTCAGCCTGGAAATGAAAACAGAATGGGGAAATGGTTGTACCAATGGATGCCTGGCTCTCTCTAGTTGCCACTGGGGTTTTTTTTCTGAAGAGTAACATGGCCTTCATGGTGATAGTCATTCCCCCTAACTTGTTTAGCTTATCTCTCAGTCAAATTAAACTGTACCACTTGTTGATTGCTAAATTCTGCTAACAGGTATGTTACATAAGAGATAACAATTGAGAACAGAAGCTGGAGATTTTTTTCAGGTAGTTAAATGTCCAGGAACTTTCACCAATTAAGATTTTACTTCTAGATAGTAATCCTGTGCAGTTACCTTGCTGTTGCAAAACAGCTGCTTGGCAATGGAGTGGCCTGTCTTCTGTGACTGGACCTCAGAAATGGTAGGCAAACTGTGACTGGAAAGAGGAGATGCAGTGGCAGGTTGGGAAAAGTTAACTGGAGAGCTCTCAATTAATGGGATTACAAAGAAAAGTCTTGATTTGCTGTGTACATAGTCAACCTAGAGATTTATTATCATGGTCTTCTTGTGGTTTAAGACTGGTCACTCATGGATTGTCCCCCTTAGGCTGTAGATGTGCTCAGGAATGTAATGACAGCAGCTGTTTACCCATAGAGAGATAGTGCTGCACTGCCTGCATCTCTTAACTTTTGGGATCTTATCAGACAAATTATCAGGTTCTTAAAATGATAACAAATCAGATACATTGGCTGAGGTGGTGCCAGGTTTCTTTGGCTCTGACAGCCTGAACATATGGGGTGATGAATGGCTTGAGAAAGAAACACTTGGGTGCTCTCCTGCCCATGCCCACTCTTCCTCTGGCTGCTTGCTCGTGCTTGCTACATCACAGAGTTGCCTCAGACCTGCTTTGTGTCCCAGGGTTTACTTTTCCAGTTTAGTATGCTATTGTTTGAAATGTCAGCCACCTCCGGCCTTACCCCGCCTAAGTTGTAAAGTTTTCTCTCCCTCTCTTCACTTGGCTCGGGAGGTTGGGAGGTTTTGGGACCATTCCAGGGCTTTTCTGAAGCTGCTTTTTCCACTGTCAGGCGGGGTCTGGCACTGAGTCAGCCACTGCTTCCTGGTTCTCACCCTTCCCTTGCAGGCAGACAGATGACCTGCCTTAAGGGAGCGACCTTTCTTGGAAGGTGAAATCCAGCACATAAATTAAGTGCTGACCATAAACATTAGCCACATGCATATCTACAAACACATTAATCCTGTGTTAACAGTCCCCAGTGCAGTGTTCATTGATCAGCTAGTTATTGTTGGTGCAGTGCTTGGAAGATGACAGCAATATGCACATTTTTCTAATCATTACAGATTAACATATTACACCAAGGCAGAAACTTTACTGAGATAATTTATCCATATTCTGATGAAAGAGGTGTGTGTTTATTAGGAGAGCTCAGCGAGGCACAGAACATGTTTATTACAGTTTTGAAGAGGAAAAATTAGATAACTGAGCAGCAATCTTATAAGCCACATCTTGCCCTGTGCTGAGTAGGAATGAAGGTATTAATTTATCTACCTTCCTCTGTTTGTGGATTGTAATGTGAGCTGACTTTTCTTCCTGCCCTGGTTCTTCTCTGGAAGGCTCCGCTCTCGTTTTACGAATGCTTGATTGCCACCAGTTTTATCTTGCCCAAGCAACTGTGGAAGAGGATGAAGGAAGATGCTGTTAAAGCATCTGGATGCATCCTGGGCTGCTCAGGAAAGAAAGAAGTACCTTACCTGTCTCTACAAAGTATGATTAAGGGGAGTTTGATCCACACCTCTTGACATTCGCCAGGGCTGAAGGAATGCCACCTTGAGGTGTGAATTTCCTGTTCCTTCTTTAACCTTGCTCTTCCTATTTCTGGTCTCTTCTGCCCCCTCCATTTAGTCTTTACTGTTTGTTTTCCCTGGTGCCATGCTTAACTTGATCGGAGTTCATGCTTTGCATAACTAGATGGGACAGAAAATATGATCTGACAATAATAGCAGGCCTGCTTTTTGAAGTTACTGGTGTGTGTGTAACCATTAACTTAAGGAGAAGCTCACTTGGGTCTAAAATAACACTCCTTGCACAGACACAAAATTTAAAGACTAAGTCATGTGAAAGAAGAGTCTGTGTCTAGAAATCTCCATGTTCCTGATCTTACCAGGGATTCTCTTCATAGAGATGTTGCACTTGGATGGACATGCTGTCTTCTGGCTGCCCACATGGTTGGGAAGGGATGGGAGGAACCAAGAGCGTGGCTGACCTTACAGTAAGGATCTCTATTAATGTCCTCTTTCAAAGCAATGTGTTCCAGCTGGGCTCTTTAGTGTTTGCTCTAACTGTGGGCTGCTCTCTTTCTCAGCTGCAGGGGAGTGATTTCTACCTTAGGGGCCTTCAAAATCATCCCTTTCTCTTCATTAATCAAGGACCTAATCAGATTACAGGGATCTAAATGGACTTCAAGCACTAAGTTTTTAAGTTCTGTGGAAATTTTCCACTCTTTAACATATGATAACATGCAGACTAATTGAAGGTAATGGCATAGTACTTCTCTCAGGAGATAATTTTCTAATTGATCTTATTGCTGGTAACATTATCTCTGGACAATTAATATCTGATGGGATCCCTTTGCTCCTGCTTGGTGAAGAGATGAAGTCTCCCAGGGCAGCTGCATTCCACAAACAGCTGAGTTGCTGGGAATCTCTATGGGGCCCCAAAAAAATCTTAACTCTCTTGTTTTTAAAAGAATGTTTTTCAGTCATTTTACATGGCTTTGATGGTAGAATGTAAGTGATGGAAAAAAATACCTGAGTCCCTTCATGCTGTTGTTTTTTGTCATGTTATGATATTTAAAACTTTTCAATTTGGTTGATTTTAGCTGTCAAGAAGATAAATTTCCCATGGATACTTTAGACTTGAGAATACTTGTACTTTACTGAAATTTTTAGGGAACAATAATAAATAGTCTTTGCATGTGAACTTGTATCAAGAGAAACAGATACTAATCCCTTGGGAAATAATAAATGTTTTGCTTTCTAGATGAATTTCAATTAATTTTGTGTGGTCTCACATGGATCTTCATCTTCTTTTTGTAAGTTCTCTGTCTCTTTTTTATTCTTTGCTTTACACCAGTGTGCCTTTGCTTTCTCCAAAGTTTCATCTACTTTTTTCACTTGTCTTTAGTGGGATATTCAGTATGTCTCACACTCTGAGCCAACTTGATTCTGTGTCTGAGGAAAGATAAGATTCTGTATCTTCATCTCTCAGGTTGCAGATTGGTAATGGCAGGAGGTTTCCACTCTTTTCTTGCAATTTTTGCCTTCCTGGTTTTTTTCCTGTCCCTTTCAGATTTTTGTCCCGTTAATTATGTTGCAGTTGGCTGAGGCTAAAGAAAAATGAAGGTTTTTTCAGGCATTGTTTATCTCTACCTTGAGTTCCACTAGTGCCCTGTGCTAAATATGATGTCCATTTATAGAGGTTACATTTTTCCCAGCAGTAAGTCAGTAGCTGTAGAAAGAAAAAGGAGTTCAGCAAGATGCAGGTGATTTTCCTCAAGTTGTCTACTCCGTGCAAGTACGTTGTGCCTGTATGCTTTCTTCCAATATGAAAGACTGATATGGAAAAATAGCAAAGGTAAAGGTGAAGGAAAAGGACTTAAATCCAGGTATGTAACTTTTTCTGAGAGAGGAATGTGAAGGTAGTGGCTATGTTGCTTCATGGTGAGTTGAGCTTAACCTTTTGTTCTTCCTTGCTTAATATGTGAGGAAATAAGGGAATTTTGTCAGGGAAATGAGGGAAACTCTGTCAGGCGGGGGTTAGCAAACTGGGTAATGCTGCTTTCAAAATTTAGAAGTGGTAAATACATGGGGAAGGGATTCTGGAACAAGTGACATTGCAGTAGTGAGCATTTTTGTAGAAGCGAAATACGTGTGAGAGAAACATTGTTTACACTTATCATTCTCTTGTCACTTCATGTCTTTTGTCAGGGTAATCATGAAAATGGATCTTTCTGAAATCATAAATGACAGATATAAGTCATTGCAAGGTGGTAATACATGGACACCTAACTGACAGCTGACTTCCTCTTGCAAAATTTCCATCTTAGGAGACAGGCTTTCAGAAGCATGGACTCAAGAGATATGCATTTCTTGTGTTTGCAAATGGTTAATGTGCCAGAGTTCTTCACAGTAGATTGTGGATCTGAGTTGTCATTTGTGACCTTGAAGTCTGCTCATAGTAAGCCAGTAGGTAAGAAGATGCAGAGATCCCTCAAAATGTCGATGTGCAAGATTTTGGTTGCCATTCAGATCCACTGGCCTACATGCAGAAGGCTGTTGCCTCTGGTTTTTCCAGTCTCATTCAAATGAACTCATTTTGTGTCTTCCTTTTTCTGATACCAGTTCCTGATTCTCATTTCTCTAAAAGTCTCACTTTGGTTCTCAGAAACAAATAAAGGCAATCAGTCCAGTCTTAACTTGCAAATTAGCTCTAAGAAGAAACTAAGCTGAACATCTTCCACTTGAATTCAGTGTTCTTGCTGCTTCTTGTGCTATAAGGTTAGTCAATTTTTAATCAATATTAAAGTTTTGTCAGTCTAATACTGCTTATTGTTACCATTGTCCTACCAATACTGTTCTTTTTTTAGTTGTCTTTCTCTGTTTTCGCAATCTTTAATTTTTTGTCTGAGTAATCTCTTTTGGAAAGGAGATTTTTCTTGCCCATTGCTGCTGCATTTCTCTTGTGAAGTGCACCTCCTGTGTTTTGTGTGTAAACATTCATTGCTGTAAGCTGCTCTTTGAGATCCAGAGGCAGGTGCGGGACCAATTCAAGGGAAGCAAGTAGAGATTTAAACTCTTCTGTTTGTGTTGTGTTACATGGTGGGGCAATCCCACATGGTGGAGTTACAGATGAACTGAAGTGCATGATCCTCAGTGCTGCAATATTTCTTTGTCCATATTTCTTCTCTGTAGGACTTTGAGATGATCTGTGTGTAGCTTCCTAAGGCTGGAATGGACACAAGGAGTTATCTAAAATATTGGGGTTCTGCAAGCTGTCCAGTGTAGTGTATAAAATACTTCCTTTTTAAATAACAACACTTGCCAACATTTTGAAATGTTCAATACCATTTACACTTTCTTAGAGCAAGCGTCCATGCAGGGGGATGTTGCCAATATGTAGACTAAAAGTCACTGTGTATGGGCAGCACAATGTGAAGGTTAGGTTTCACTTTGATTAGAAAAGCAAACGGTTGATTTGGAGTCAAGTGAAGCTTTTTTCCCCTTCTTCTCTGTCCAGGTTGTTGCTGTTATTCTTACATTTCTTTGGTTTCTAAAACAGAGAAAGAAGTAAAGTTATTTTCTTTCTAATTGGTCATGCATTCCAAAAATACAGAATATTTTGGATGAAAAGTGGATTTGCTAGTAGAAATCTGACTTTCTTTTAGCTTCAGGAGATGCTGCCCTGACAATTAAGCTAATAAGAACTAATCTTTAGCAGGTCTAGCATCATGCATACAGGAGTTGAGAGCAGAAAAGATTCTGCCTTGGAGAGCAGTTTTGTCAGTTTGGTGCCTGAACCTAAAGCCAGGCAGTGTAGGCGGCTTCTGTTGGTGCTGCTGCCAGCAATACAAGATTGACATGAAGGCAGCTACTCCAGGTGCACCCTGTCACTTCTGGGTGTTTTTGTTCCTGTTGAATAAAGCAAAACAGAAGTGTGGAGATGTTTGAGGGACTGGAAGTGCAGTCTCTGCAAGGCCCAGTGGGCATCTGTAGGGCTGCGAGTGTGCAGCGAGCAGCAGCAAAGCTGGGAGCCTGTGCCTGGGTGTACCTCCTGCAGGCTCAGCCTGTGCTCGCTGCTGGCACACATTTGGGGGATTTCCTAGCAGCCAGTGCTCACTGCTGGTGGCTGAATCTCTGCTTTCCCATTGCCAGCTCTGCTGCCTTTCTCCAAGAAAGCTCCGGCAGCACTTCTGTCAAAGCAGGATGATAGTGTGGCACTCGCTTCCACAAGATCTCTTTTACTGAAAAGGTTGAAGCCTCTTGCATTGTTCTCATGGCTCTTTGGGAAAGTGAATTCTGGCAAGTGTGGCATAAATTCACTGCCAGCGTGCCAGCTCAGTGATAGCCCTCACTGCATTGGTAGCAAATAGCTCTCTCCTGCCTTTCCCGTAGAGATGTCTGTTGAGGATGCTGATACAGCCTGTGAACGGGCACAGGGACTTTAATGGTGCTGACTTTTATGGTATAAGCCTGTCAAATATAATGTAAGGATATTATATTTAATAACTCCCTGTGTGAGCATGCCTATTTACAGAAGTATAAATGCTTAAGGCTCTCTTGTGACACAGAGCTAGTGAAGCTGGTGATTTTAATAATATGTTTTTTATTAAGTTCAATTCTCTCAGGAAAAAAAAAAAATTTCTTTCCTCCTTAGTAAGAGAATAAATATGGCCTTCTGTTCCTGTATAATTTGCAAAAGCAAAACTAGAAACAGTCTATGGAGATTTAATTCTCTGTTTTTATTAGAAGTGCAGGGTACTTTGTGACAGTGTCATGTTCTCACAAGTTCAGTCGCGATATGCATACATGGTATGGATTATGTATGTATTTTAAGTAATATATCTGTGTTTTAAGTAATTTTTTCAGATTGAAGTTATCAGTTAGTCTTTATAATTTGGTATGTTGTAGTTTTTTTACCCCCAAAATGTGATGGGTTTTCAGGATGTTTATTCAGTTCAATCACTGCTGGTTTTGGTACAATGTGTACCAAAGCTCATCTTTGAAATCCAAAGTTCAATGAAAGAATTGTTGGTTGGTTTGTTTTTTGGTTTGGGTTTTTTGTTTGTTTGTTTCTTCTGGAAGGAATTTTATTCTCTTCTTTTTACACACTTTTATTTTTTTTAATTAGAGTGCTCCCTGAGGAGGAGGGTTAATGGAGGTATGCACCGCTGACTACAGGAGATGGATTGATTTCTGAAAGCAAGTGAAAATGCCTGAAATGCTTCAGCTTTCCCCTGCTTTCCTGATCTTTAATCCTGAAGGAGAAGGAAAAAATTAAATTAAAACCAGCCTTACAGAGAGCTCTCGTGCAATGGTGATGGAGGTTGTGTTATGTCTCTTTTCTAGTGGTGATAAGAAATGAGTTCAAAGATACTGAAAGAATGAAATTCTTTGGCCATTTCATTAGTAACAGCATTAGTGAGCTTAAAGTATGAAATGGGGAGAAAAGCAGTGAGCTAAAAATTGTGTAAGCTCTTTGCACTGTTAAAAGAACCTCCTGTAATCTTTATGCCTTCTGAATCACTTAGTGAGCACGTACTGTGTTGGATGCTTGGTTTCTTTTAAACATAACAGGACATGTTATTAACTACCTGTTGCAATGGCCGTGGTGTTTATGTTTATATTTTCCTGTAGGATGCAAGGTCCTGGAAAGTGTAGTCTTCCCGTTGTACAGCATTGCATGGTTTGTTAATACACATTTCTTCCTCTGAAATTCCATGGAACTTAATGAACTTTGACGGGACAGACTCAAGGCTGTATTGATATCACAGCTCCACAGAGAGAGATGACTGTCAGATCAGATATCTGGATTAATTACAAATGGGTTTAAAATTTTATCTTTTGCTCCAATCTGGCAGAAGCTAAACTGATACAAACCCATCCCAACCTGGCAAGAGTGTGACTGGACAGAGATGGATACAGTGATTTAACTAACACACTCTCTGGCTCGGGGGAGGCGGGTACAAGGGAGAAGCTTTTTTATTGCTGCTTCCTGCTTTTTCTTTTTGGTGGACTACTGTGACTCCAGATGTCCAGGAGCAGACAGGAGGGTGGGTTTGTGAGATACCTGGGCAGGTGGAATTCCCCTGCTAGTTGAGGCCACATGGGTTGGCTGGGATTTATAGGGTGGTGAGGCTGCTTGGGTGGTTTGATTGTTCACCCACATGCAGATGTGCAGATGGAGCTGGGTTCAGTACAGCCTGAGATTTACATCAGCTGCTGCTGGAGGGCCATGATGAGTCTGTGTTGGAGAGGTAGGCTCTGCATCTGTGGATGTTGCTTGGTGGTGTAGCCAGCAGCTGTTGAGTTGTAGCTATTGGATGAATGCAGAGCTGGAGAAAGACATGGATTGCATTGTGTTCTTGTTGTAAATTGAGCATGGATACTCTGGTGGCAGGTGTAGACTCTTGAGGATAGTGCCTGTTATGCTGTCTAAATAATAAAAGGTCTTGGACCACATTTTGTCTTCCCTATGATTTCGTGGTCAGCATCTTGTCAAGCCACAAAAGAACAATATTATATTCTCCAAAATGGGGATCTTAGTATTTTATTGATATACTCTCTTCCTCAATTAGCAGGATGAAATAATATAATCCCAATAGTGACAGGATAAGAGGTAATGCCTTTAAGCTGAAAGAGAGTAGGTTTAAATCAGATATTGGGAAGAAATCCTTTACTTTAAGGGTGATGAGGCTCTGAAACACTTGCTCGGAGAAGCTCTGCGTGTCCCATCCCTGAAAATGTTCACAGCCAGGTTGGGTGTGGCAGTCCAGTCCAGTGGAAGGTATTCCTGCCCATGAGCTGGAAATAGATGATCTTTAATGTTCCTTCTAACCCAAAGCAGTTTATGATTCCATGATAACAGGAGAAGCATGCCAGATGCTCATTCTTGTGATGTGTTTCAGGGGAAAGTATCTGCACTCCACAGTACAGTGTCATATCTGTCCATGTAGAGTATAGCTTCATATGTTTTCTTTCCTGGGGTTTGAATTCAAGCTATGGAGCATGCAGCAAAGAAGTTTCTTCTTCTTTCTCCTAACTTGTGTACCTATGAGAACACTTGGGTGTTTACTTTTTCAGGTGTTTTGACAGAGCACTTTTAAATGTTTGGCTTTAGGTTTTTGTGTAACAGATGTAAGTGCTAGTGCAGGAGCAATCTGCGTCTGTATACAGATTCACAGGCAGCCAGTGAATGCCAGTCTGTCTGTGCTGGAGATTTCGTGTTTACAGACAAAATCAGAAGAAATTGAAATGTCACCTCAGGTCTCACTAGGCTCTGCAAGCATTTCAAAAGTGTTACTACCTTCTGCAGAAGTTATTCCTTCATCCAGGGAAGAAAAGGATTCAATGATAATCCATGGGTATGTTATTTATGATATTCAGTGATAATCCACGGGTGTATTAGCTTAGCATTTTTCCTTGCCTGAGAACAGATGGCAAAGCCAAGCATTGTGTCGATTGTTCTGCTATGCTCCGAGCCAGTTGTGACACCTAGGATGGCATAATTTTCTAGAGAAGGTTTTTACTATCCTTTGGGTGCTGAACAGCACTATAAGAAAACAGAACAATTTAAGTAAAATAATTCCATGAAAAAGTCTCTGACTTTTCACAAACTTTACAAACTTACAAAGTTTGATTGTTTTCTGGCAATTCAAAGATGCAAATCTTAAATTGACAAGGTCTGCTAGAATGTCTTCTCAGGTGAGTCTGGAAGCCTGAAATTTCTGGTTTAGAGTTGCCTACATGGAAACACTGGGTCAATGTCATAACATCTGAGAAATCCTGAATCTGCCAGGTGAAAAGACAGAGAAGACAGTGTGATAAACTTTTTTTGTCTTTTTCCCCAAGACACCAGAGCCTCCTGCTGTAACACATTTTGCATGTTTTGTTATGGGTCTCATGAACTGAAACTAAATTTTTAAACTGAAACCATTTCATGAGAATGAAAACCCCGTTTTTCCAGTTCTGTTTCAAGCATCGCCGCTGCAGTCCACAAGGCTAAAACTTAAAGCCATCTGGTCTTAGAGGAATGGGAAATATTTTTCTACTAGCTAAAACACTAAAGCAGGAAAAAAACCCCAGATATCATAGTTTCCAAAATCTGCAGTTTTCTTTTCCTAATGTAATGATCAAGTTTTCTCTTACGCAGATAACCTTTTCCAAATACTCAACACTTCTGAACTTTCTGATTAGGTACAGGCAAAAAAAAAAGCTCCCTGAAACTGGATAAGATTTTTGGTGGTTTTTTTTGTTTTTTTTTTTTCCCTTTCATTTAAAGGATATATTAGACTTCTATGAATATGGAGTTGCCTGAATACAAATGTATGAACATCTCCCATTTTTAGGCAAATTCCTTTGTCATAAAATACAAGAAACCCAGAATTTAATTTACTGTGTAAACTTCCATGTTCAAAACAATTTCTGGACTGATAAACCAGAACTGACACTTGATGATATTCCTTATAGTTGGTGTGTTTTCATCTGTAAAACTAATTTTAAAATTGATTGTCTCTGTCTGAAGATCCAGTGAGTTAGATTCACTTTGCTGTGCTCTGGTTTTATATCACTGGAAGCTGTTTGACACTGGTGTAACCCAATGAATCACTGTCTTCTGCTGACACCTATTTTAAAGTGAACGAGTGTGTCAGAAGGATTAAAATATTTTACATTGTAGCTGAAATTGATAAAAGCAGGTTGTGTTGGATGCTGATAGCTAGGAAAGTAAACTGTAAGATGCATTCTGTTTACCTTGGTGTTGTGAAGTGGAATTACTCTGAAGTAACATAACTCTTGGCTTGGGTCTTGCTGGCAGTCTAAGTTCATGTAACGAATGTGCCTGTGATGAATTTGTCTCGCTGAGTTACTGGTCTGCCACTAAGGGTAGGATTTTTCAAGCATGAGCTCTCTCATCTGCCAGTTAAACATATAAGGCAATTGTCTTCTACCTTGCTATAGTCAACACAGTGAGCACCTCTTTAGGTCAAAGGATGGTAGGATAAGTGAGATGATTTGCAAAACAGCTCAGCCTTACAAAACCCAGCCTGCATCTGTGATCCAAGAGAATAATTGCATACAGTAGATAGCAAAACTTCTCAAACTAAGCATATACTTAAATGTTTTGCTGACTGGCAAATTTGCCTTCTGTCTGAAGTCATTACGAGCTTATTTTTACATGAAGCATTTGCAGTCAAAACAGTTTTGCTATCTCTGCATCATTTCTGTGGAAACATTAAAAAGATTGCAGAAGTTTGGGAGAGAAATCTTGCCCTTTGGCCTGGAATGGCTGCCAGTTCTGTTACGTCATGCCATTCCAGGTATCAGGAGATCAGGTTTGCTTTTGCAGGACTAATCTTTACGTGTGCTGTTAATGGGAAGTTTGGGAGTCGTCTGAAAGCAGTGCTGGCACAGGGCTGGTAAATGCCATGTGCTCCCTCTGAGACCAAGGTGGGTGTCCCTTTGTTAACCCTCCCCTGCAGCTCCAGGGCATGTGTGTGTGTGCTGCTGTGCTATGGCTCTCCCCACCTCCCTGACCACTGGCTGAACAGGCCACCTGCACTCGCTGCCCTGAGGAGCCCTGGGGGTTTTGAAGGGTCCTTGATCTCAAGGGGTCCTTCCCTGCACCTCGACAGCTCTCAGCACCAGGGCTTCTACCTTCCCCAGCCAGTGGCTCTCATTGGTCAGACAAGGCTTTCATTCCCAAGAGGTCTGCTAAAATCCAATCAGAGCACTCTGTCTACAGACCAGCTTCGTTCTTTCATTTGGAATTTTGACTTCAGAGGTTTGTGTAGGTGTGGTTGATGTTTCATCAAAAAGTAGGAAGAGTATTTGCTGTGAAGCTTAACAACACTGAATTGCTGAAGTTGCAGTCACAATGTGGCTCTTACCCACTGGGGTATGAATGTTGCACCAAGGAGGCAAGTCATTGGTCAACATTCATCCCTTTGGCTTTCTCAAATTTTAGTATCTGTAACAAGAGGGGGGAAAATACCTCTTTGCTTATCATTATCAGAAGAAAACAATGGTCATATATTAGCATCTGCATTAAAATAAACAATCTGTAGATATCAAGGACAGATTTTCTGCAGTCAATTTGGAAACTGTTCATTTTTTATTAAGTATTTTGGGAGAACTGGTGATAAAATTTGACTTCGGAATTTATCTTAAGACAAAATGCAAATGTTTGAACTTTTTTTGGTTTTAGTCTCCATTGTTTTTGCAATCTCTGAGGGCAGTTCCCTTTAATTTTGAAGCCCTGTTCATGAGTACCAAGAGCAAAAGGACTAAATGTCATTTAAAAGTAATGTAGCAATACTTGCCAACAGCACAGCTTTAGTAGATTCTGAGACAGGAATGTGGGAGCAGTCATAGCCTTAAAAAAACAACAATAAGCTTTAGCAAATGGAGAATCTGCAAAAATATTTGAGAGCTGTGCATGATCTCTTCTTGCTGTGTTGAGTTTTTGCT
Organism: Nicator chloris; assembly: GCA_013400495.1. Classification (NCBI taxonomy): domain Eukaryota; kingdom Metazoa; phylum Chordata; class Aves; order Passeriformes; family Pycnonotidae; genus Nicator; species Nicator chloris. The sequence continues at coordinate 396,062 of WAAE01008516.1, forward strand.
CTCAAGATTTTTTGGGGGTTGGGTTTAGGGTTTTTTTCTTTATAAACCTCACAGAAGACTTAAAAAAAATGATAAAACTATTTACTTAAGAGCTGCCTTCAAGTCCACTCCCTCGCTAGAGTTAATTTTTTTTTTCTCCTCTTCCTGGCTGTTTTATCCATCTTAATGGAACTTAGTTCACGGATCATAGCATTTTGTGCCAAATTCCCATAGCGTTTATTATTATAATGGTGTGGTGCATTTGTCTTGCTAAAAGTATTGGCTGACGTGACCTCTGCTCAGAAGTGTGCATCAAAGTTAAGGAGGTCACGCCTTCAATGTCCTGCTATGAGCAGAGCTAAGAATCTGGGTGGAGTTGATATTTCCACAGCAGGAATTTGTCCCATTCTCAGAGTTTTAAGAAATAATAGGTTTCCAGCAAAAAGATTTCACAGCTTCAAGATTCAGTATTGGAGGAGGAAGAGGATTAGTATCTATTTGGACATAGTTTTAAGTGATCACAGAACTGTGACCCATGCCTTACCCAGAGAGGGAGCACCCAGATCTCCCTACAGGGAACATCCTTGCTCTCCCCAGTGAAGAGAAGAAGAGTGGATGGGCGAATTCCTGCATTTGGATGACATTCTGAAGGGCTTTCCATTTCCCAGCACTTAATGACTTCATGCCTTTACAAATAAGACATAGAGGTCATCCATCATTCACATTGTCACAGCTGGGAGTTGAAGAGAAGTAAGGTATTTTGCTTTTCTTGCAATAAGCCAATTTAGGTCATGTTCTGTGCTAGTGCTGCTCCATCAGGTCATGTAAATAAGCTTAACTCTGTGGTTTGAGAATGCTCAGAAATAATTTCAGAAACAAAATTTCAATTTTGAAGTATAAAGCCTCAAGCTTTTCAGGTATTTAGGTATGTATTTTGTGGGCCAGACATAGTGTTTCTGCTGTCCTGGTGTGAAATTTCAGGACAAAAATATTTGGGGTTTTCATGGTGATGAAAGTTAGGCTAATACACTAAATTTTAAAGTAATTTTTAAAATTTTATTCTCTTATTCAAGTTTTCAGTGTTACTATATTATTATTATTAAAATCTCAGTAAGGAAGAACATTGCAGAAATGCTGAGTAAGGCACAGTAGATTACAGGTTTTTTTCACACAATGAAAAATAAAATGCAGTAGTAGTGTAAAACAACCCAAATGTTTTCTATGGCATAAAGTTTCTATATCCTGTGAGCATTCTTTAATTAGAAGCTAATGCTAATGTTTTGCATTAGGTAGGAAGAGTTGAACAGAGTTTGATTGGATAGTGATTAGCTGAGATAAAATGCTCAGCATTAACTGGACAGAAAATGACAAGTCCCTTTTCTTCTGGCACAATCAGCCTCTATCAAAAATCCTTATGCAGCCTGAACTTCCTCTTCTGCACAACTTACATAGAGCCTGTTAGTGTTTATAGTGGAGATGAGAATATTCCTTCTGCTAGCCATTTTCAGGGAGTAATGGGATCCCTTTCTGCCAAAGAGTGAGGGGAATAGCTCCTTTCCTTTGGAAAGATCATTTTCTCTGGGCTAAAGGAAAAAGATTAAATAGGCTGCAACAGCTCCTTCTTAGCCTTCTCAAGGTAGGAAAATAAATCTGGTACATTATAGGTCTCCTTTTTTTCATTTGCCTTTCCAAAGTTGAGGAAAATGTCAAACTGTTCTCTTGTCCCAGAAGAAGCAGTAGGGCGGGGTTTGGAAACAGTGGACTCCCCTCTTGGTAACTGGGATACTGCAGCCATCTGGGAACCCATTGTGTCAGAACAAGTCCTTCATGGGATATTGTTTTTGTTCTGGAATCAGGAGAATTGTGCAGGAGCGAAAATAGGAAAATACACTGAGCTGACAAATCTGGTTTAAAATGTGCAATGAAGACAGCACTGTTACCATGCTCTTGCAGAGCTAAGGACTGCCAACAGCAAGTCAAATACAACAGAGTGGCCAAAGGAGAAATATCCTTTGCATTTTCAGAGATTTACGGATTTGGCTGTCATAGAAAAGAACAAGTCATCTTTTGCGTAAGTGCTTGGGCATGAGATTCCACTGGCTGGTGTGTGCTGGTGAGTGGGTAAAAGGAGTACTTGCTACTGGCTGTAAATAGTACTGGTAGCTTCAGCTTTGTTAGCTGGAGTGTACAACTTCCTATGTAATTCCAGAGAAGCAATCCCAGTGTCTACTTTGTAAGAAAACAGCGTTGAATGGTAACAATTTTATAAATCACCCTGATTTGGGATACCTCGAGTCTTCTGGCATTTGACCTTAATGTAACTGCAGGTTGGGTGAAGCTTGGAGTTGGTTTAAGGGTAGTGTGGCCCTATCAGTAGGACTGAGAGTACCTTGGAAAGACTGTCCTAATGTGGGTAAAATGTTAATTATTGTATAGCACCGATATTAATGAGAAATTTAGTTTATTTTTTGCTGTGAGTTAAAACTGTAGTGTATACACACAAGATCACTCTTACAGGAGTATTTCACAAAGCTTAGGCAGCAAAAATAAGCCATAAAATGTAGTATTACCTTTTTTGTGCAGGTTTGAAGAATTGACCTGCTCAGTCACAGGCCAGAACCTCTTCCTCTTTTTCATGTGCATGCTGAAGGTGAGGCAATAGACAGCACGACACTAGTACAACCATGAAAGCAGAATTAAGCCAAGAAGATGCTGCTTTCTATGCCACCTTGCTTTAGTCTTGGCAGTGCTGCTTCATGTCTTTGCACTTGATTGCAGAGCATGAGTAGCTTTCTTAGAGATACCTCAATGCCATGCCTGCCTTTCTGCCTCCTGCTCTGCTCTCTTGGGCCATGGCTGCACAGAGACTGAACCATGTCAGAGAGCTTCCTCTGGTGCTGGGACTCGATCATCTACGCCGTCGGTGTATAGAGCCAGCATAGGACAGGAGTTATTTTTGACTGACCACTCTGCAGGGGGGAGGCAGTTTTGTGGTGTGGATTAAGGCTCTTCCCTGCCAGCTGGGTCACTGCACGAACCCAGACATGTGCAGTTTGTGAATATATATATTTCACTCTTTGGTTATGCGTTTGTGGTTTTCTCCAGCATGACAACACAGCGCTTCACCCTGAGTGAGAGAACTTTTGGTTGACTGTCCATATCAGCAGTGATAAGCCATGGTATTGGGAATATCACAGGGCTGCTGAAGCTTAGCAGATGGTAGAGCTAAGGCAACCAACCACACGTGTGCTCTTTGACTGGCAAAACACTTTGCAAATGCATGTATTTTGATCCTGTGCAGGAGCTAGCAGATAGTGGCTTTCCACAGCTGCAAGTTAACAGTGCTAACACAGGTAATAATTGCACTATGCTGTGTTCCCCTAAGTGTAGGGACAGCCCTGAGGGTCACACACTTTCCGATGAATATTTATAAAATACAAGCCTCTGTCATTGATGTACATGAAGCTCTGCTTGCTCTCCAGTCAGGGTTGGCACGGCAGTGACAGCCCCATGACCAAAGCCAATTTCTCTGGGCCTCTACAACCCCCTTTGGGGACAGTGGGATCTGTCTCTACCAGCACTTAGAAACCTCCAAAATCTTCAGAGCATGACGCCATACAAACAGAAAAGGCAGGAATATTCACTATCACAGTAGAATAAACAAGGTGAGATTAGCTCTTAACCCGCTGGAAAGCACTGCACCTTATAAAGGACCTTGTAACCTGTATCCTGCGTGGCTCTCTTTGTGCTCAGGCCCTGTTGGTACCTTTGTATGGAACTTCGTTAAATATACAGCAAATTATATTTGCTGTATATTTAACAAAGTAAACAGGTAAAAACTCGTTACAGCATGTTACAAGTTTCAGTAGGTGAGGTTTTTGTTGTTGTTTCAGATGTGTTTGCCTAGTGCATTAGCAAGGCACAGTGAGTATTTTTAGGCTGCCCAGGCACACCTAGAGGCATACAGTAACTCAGCCTGGGTGGGAAATTGGGGACATAGGAGAAAGCTATAAGGTCTTCATCCTTGGAATAGCCTTTTTTTTTCCTGCTTCTTAACCTGGGACAGCTGAGTGTTCTCATTCTGTTCTTAGTATTTTGTCAATGAATTGTTCTAGATGTAAGGTATTTTTCTCTTCAGTTGGTGATGCATGCATACCCATATCTGTGATGCAGACACACACATATCTCCTTCCACATTTTATGTTGAATCCTTACAGCTTCTGCAGGGGTCTGGCTGTATCTGTGTTTTGCACTGGTTTCCCTGGGGTTGTTTCACTGCTGAGGCAAAGTCCAAGATTTAGAAAACAGGTCTAGGTCCAGCACAGCACAAAACCCACATGATGGATTAGATGAATGTTTCTTGGCTTGTGGAGTCTTAAAATCCATGGTGGCTGTCAGCAGAGCCAATAAATTCTCCATCCTTGGCGTTAGATAGCAACACAGTACTATTGGCAAGGTGAATGTCTGCAGTTTGGAGTTTATCATCTATCCAGAAGGTATGTCTTTATACAGAAGATGCCTTTTATATAAAGAAAAGTCTGTGAGGAAATGTGTAATGTGACCAAGAGTGAAGTAGCAGTGTGACTGTGTTTATGTGAGGACAAATGTGAAGTGATTTAGTAGCCTTATTAATTCAAACAGGAATGAGCAAATCTGGTGGTAAGGTCAGTGGGGAACAAACACTCAGTATAATTTTTTACATTCAAAATGTGGATCCTAAATTATGAAACAAGATACTCAAAAACATGAGGTAACATCCTGATTAATAATGTTTTCTTCAACAGCAGTTTACTACAAAGTGACCTTTCAAGAATTTTGTTAAGAAAAAAAAAGTCCTGTGTTTATTTCAAGCATTTGCTGATTTTATGCCAGCATAATATAAATCTAAGCAGCTGTAAGTGCACAGATCACTAGACTATCAAATGCTGTTTGTACATTGTGTTTTAATAAGGGCAAATACATTTTTAAATTTTTTTTTTTATTTTTTAATTTTAGGCCTTGCAAAGGCAATCCCTGGTGTTGTCTAGAATGAGTCTGTATGGCCAGCCCAGGGCACCATTATACAGCAAAATAGTTGTCTGCTGACAGGCTGTGCTATTTGATGACAGAAGTGTTAGGGAACAGGACAGAGTCATCCCTCGGGGCGCAGCCTGGCCGGTGGGATGAAACTTGGACTGCCATTCTCTAGAGTTGCCTCAAATAATCCATCACAGGTGGGTAAAAAGGGAATATAGTTTACAAAGGGTAATTATCTTTAAAATCATTATTGCTTCTGAAATACTGTATGTGCTGTAATACAGGAGAGGTATTAAGCAGGAGATAAATGACAGTCCTTTTCTCTCTTCATCCCTCTGATTTATTGCTGTATTCTTTTGTGATGTTAAGAGCTGCTTAGTTTGTCGTTTGCCTTTGTATTGTACAGCAGTTGTTTTCCTTTTGTGGTAGTCCTGCAGGACTGAAGGGCAGGAGGGGGAGTAGTTACCACAGAGTAGCAAGAGTAGAGAAAAACGTTGAAGAAAAATGGGCTAACGCGGTTAGAAACCTAAACTTCTGCCAGCTGAGGTTGCCTGTGTGCCTTCAGGACTTTCCCCTCAGCTCATGGCTGAGCCCCAGCGGTGGAGGTGAGCGCTTTGGGGGGTAGGACACTGACACTGAGCTTCTAGAGGGGCAGCCAGCTGTGGCTGCAGCCTCACCTCTGTCAGTGCTCCCCCTGGACAGGAGCCTCTTGTCTCATGTGGGGACAAGAACAAAGTGGTGGGGTGGCTGCCTGGCTCATTGCTGAGCTCAGGAACACTTAGTGGGATCAGTTCCTGTTGCAAAAGGCGAGGCAAACTCAAATCGGTTATGTGAGGTGCTGTGATTGACATGATTACCTCTTCTGGAATGTGTCCCTGCTCTCTTCTCCAGTGAGGTAAGCGAGCTGGGTCAATGCCTCTTCCCTCTTCATTCTACCATCTCTTGCCCTCTTTCTCTCATAATTTTCTGAGAGTTTTTGTCTGGGTAATCTAAGGTTTAAAAAAACCTGCTCATCTTGCGCGCCTGAAATGATTCTTGTTCTCTCACCCGTGGTACAGTGAAAAAACAAGTAGGCACATTTTGTAAAGCTATCTTCCTCAGGATGATGGATGACTCTTAGAATTACTTCTGTAATTACCACAAGAATTGAAAATAAATGAGAACCTGAGATGTGCAGTCATGCTTTAATAGTTGGCATCTTAGTCTTTTACCTTAGAGCTTAAGGTTTAGTTGAAGGAGTTCACTCCTCATTTTTATGCACCTATTTGTATAAAAAACCTAACCCAAATAGAACTTGTTGATTCTGTTCAGGTGCAATGGTAGGAAACTATTTTAAAAAACAATCTGAGACTTTTTAGGCTGGTAGAAAATCTTTATTGATTTGGAATACTATATAATAAACTCACAGCCAGACATTTCAGATATCAGAAATTAATATTTCAATGTGCTTTCAAAGGCTGTATATTGTTTTATTGTGTGCTTTTCTGCACATCTATAAAATACTATGAGAAGGAAAGAGTGAAAATTATTTCCAGAGAGAAATGTTTTAGGATACTGGGCATTTTTCCACTGAACATCTCTGTGGAAATCTGAACGAAAATGTTATTTCAGTTCTCTACAAGAAAACAACGTTCTAACTGCAGTGCTCTTTCTCATCATTAGTAAATTTGAGAAAATTCTTTTGTAATTATTAACTAGCAGAAAAATTGAGCTTTTTTTTGGAAAGCAATTTAGGAGCTTATTTGCTTTCAAACAGTCTTCTTGGAAGTGTGAATTATGGATGGCATTTGTACTATTGTTTTCTGATTTGCTTTCAGATAGAGGGCAGTTTTAGCTGTTTGGAAAAGATGAGGGAGGAGGAAAGTATTAAAACAGTGTCATTGCAACATGTGGGTTCTCTGCTCTTTGCACTTCACTCTGCTACTCTGTGCAGCCCATTATAGCCTGAATGCCTCCTGTGAAGGATGGACTAGCAATAGCCGAGTCTCTGATGGACTTGAAAGAACTTTGACTCTTTTCCTGTTGAAGGCTATGGGTGAAGATAGTAAAAGGCAAGGTTCTTTTCCCGTTGAAGGCTATGGGTGGTTTTCTGAGTGAAGATAGTAAAAGGCAGGGAGCTTAAAGCAGCATTGATTTATATTGGTTTTTAGTACTTGCTGTTAGTTACATAGCCACAATGCATCAGAACTTGTGATGAGTATATTATTGCTTCATCTGGTATTTTATTCTCTGTACTGCTGTTCATTTTTGTGGGAGTTCACATCCTTAGTAACAGAACTCATTGAGGCAATTTTCAGGGTCAATTTTTGTGCTGCTGGAAATCATTCTTTTAGAGATTGGCACCAAATTAGTTGAAAGCCAGTAGTAGTTCTAATTGAAAACTTGAGACCGACTGTTGTTTGTTTCGTAATAGCACAGCATATGCCCAGCTCCTAGGGGAAAAGACTCTTGCAGCAGCTGAAGAATGCAGCCTGTGATCTCTTTCTTCCCAGAGATGCTCCACCCAGCCCCATCGCTATAAATGGCAATTGGACTTCAGGGAATTAGAGCAGACATCAAGCTAAGCAATGGCAGGTTCATCTGCAGCTGACATTTTCACCGTTGGGCATGAAATTCATGAGCTGTAGCCTTGAGCTGTTTAGTGAACAGTGCAAGGTCTGCAGCTTTGTGTGGAGGGTGGTTTGGGCTCTCCTAGGGTGGGTCAGTGCACTGAGGGTGCTGGCAGTCTGATTTGCCCAAGCCACTGCTTTCAGAGGTCTGTGGGAGGGGCTGGGGCCGAACGGATGCTCAGCCTTGGGAAAATTGTTGGCAAGTTTGCCAAAAAACCCCACGTTTTATCAAGCAGCTGTGGACTTGGCCACTGAGAAGTGACTTCATGTATCTGCAGCCTTACTAGCACAGGTCAGAGCCCAGAGGAGACTTAGTGGTGCTCAGCAGCGAGGGAAAATGGTATTTAATGGAGGAATTCAGTTCTTTCACTGCATGTTTGCTATTCAGCCACAGTGTGGCTACACCTCTGTGCTGGCCACCTTGCACTCCTTCCCTGCATGGGAGGAAATGGGGAAAAAGGCATTTCTGGAGTTTTGCCCTTATCTCTGTGAGCCAAATGAAATTAATTGCTTCCCCAAAAGTTCCTGTTTCTCACTGCTGGTTGGAAGTGGTGCTGAGAATGTCTAGTTAGAGGTAGTGGTATTTTGAACACAATCCCACTGCAGGTCTGGTCTGCTCCCCAGCTGATGTGTCAGCATTTGAAACATCCATAATTATCCTGCACTTTTGTTATTACTGGCTTTCATTTCTCTATCAAATGGAAAGGGTGAAATTTCACAAAATCTAAGGGATTCCTGAAGGATAATCCAGTTGGCTCTGTAATGAATTATTTATGGTAATAATAATGTTAATGGTAATAACACCGGTAACATACACTTTCATTAATTCTGTGCTGTGTGAAAAGTCAGAGAGGAAAAGCGTGTTTAATGTTTATTCAGTGGAGGATTTGAATGGAGAAGTGTAAGGGAAGTAGTCTTCTGTGGAATAATAAACACAAAGTTATACATTGAACAAATGCTTCATTTTTATTATTCCCTCAGTTTCCGGCTGGAAGCATTATTGACTAGCTGTATCCATCTTTACCAAAACTTCTCTCGTATACAGTGTTCTCAGGTTGTCACTTTCCAAAAGCACAGACAGCACACCTGCAGGCTTCTCTCTGCAACAACTGGAGTTTTATGTATTCCTTAAGTAAATACATACAATGAGATGTGCCTAGACTTTCACATGCCTCCTGGAGATAAAGCTTTAAAGCAAATACCACAAAGATATTTTAACTCATAAAAATGCCACAAAATGTGCAAGTGTTGAAAATGCCTTTAAAATCAATGTCCTCTTTTAGAAACGTACCCAATTTTCAGCTTGGCCCCTGGAAAGTCATTCTTGTAGCTGAGGATATTTATTCTGTTCCATTTTTTGAATGAGATGCAGCTGTTGAATTCTTCAGACCTGAGTAAAGGCTCTTAAAGAGTTTTATTTATATCGCTTTTTCTTCTGTCATCCTCTGTTTCTAAACAAATAGCAAGAACTTCAGCTATTGAAAATTGTCATACTGCAGCTAAGGCAGCGTGACTTCTCTGAAGAGCTGGACACTTACATGAGTACATATGTGTAATTATATTAAAGTGAGTGTAACTTCTGGAGGAGGTTGGCATGAAGTAGACTCTTCCCCCTGGGGCAGAAGTTCCTGTAGGAGATCCCTGGGCATCTGGAGATCAAAGAGCATGTCTAAAGTGATCAACTAAAACTCATCCACAACCTGTTAGAAGCTTATTGCAATGATACTTAAGTGTATAATCCCTCTTATTTCACAATACAGGCTTTTGGATTGAGTTTCCCTTGAGTATTCTTTGTGATTATAAACGAGTTGTATCAAATAATCTTATTTAGCTCATTAAAGGGCGTAATGCAGGTATGAACTCTTTAGACCCCATAAACCTCAAAATTAATCTACTCTCTAGACCCATATGTTACTGGAAGTCTTTGATAGTAAGCTGAAGTGCTGTGATATTTTGATGTGAGTAGAGTTTGACTAAAGTTCAAAAGAAATATGCTGTTGTGTGTCTGTGGGATGGAGAGTTCTTTGTACAGCAACAGTGTGAGATCCAGCAGGAAGGTCAACCTGGCAGGCGGTTGTTGGTTTTACAGGGATACTGCAGTGGAAGCTCTTTGACTTCCTGTGTCTGTGTGCCTTCTTTCTGCAAGAGCTTCATACCAGATCTTAAAGTCCATACCTTGGTTCTTCCTCTTTTCACTAAACACTTTGCTCAATCAATATAGAAAGGTAAAATTCAAAGAGGCTTATGTGGATCTTTGAATTGACTAATGTGTATTTTAATTGTAGCAATAATAATGTCAATAAGAGGAGCTGTTGTAACTACTTAGCACAGACATGTTAAAATAATTGGATTGGGTAAATAATTGGGTGGTTGCTAGATTGCCATTAAAATTTTTAAATAGGAGCAGAGAGCATTGACAGTCAACAGCCAAGGCATACAGGGAATAAAGGGAGGGGAAGACAAGAAATAGAAGAGGGGGTGAGAAGAGGACATTGGAAAGCTTTCATGTTCTTTATTTATCTAAAAATAGGTTTTCAGACAGCCTTCGAGTTTGTTTATGTTTGTCTTTCCTTTGGAAGCTGTGGATGGAGACGTGTCTTTCTAAATGCTTTGGGAGTAGGGCCTGTGCTCTTTGAGCTTGGTTTCTGAAACAGGACTTGGAGCTGTGGTCGCACATTTGGGGAGCTGCTGTGAGCTTCTCCCTGGCTTTGCAGCTCCCTCTGAGGCCTGAACAAGACTATTCCTGCACAAGACTCTTCCTGCACCCTCTTTTTTAAAATCTAGTGCAGCATTTTCCAAAATAGCAGTTAAGTCCATAGTTCTCTCTGTGCTCTGTTTTCTGCAGGTCAGATATCTAAACACCTCCAAAATGGGAGTTTGTCCTTGTGGTTCAAGGACCAGTGAGGTGTGGGCTGTACCTAATGCTGCTTGTCACACCTGGATTTTGGAGCTACACCAAAAATAAAATCTGGTCTGTGGCTTTATAAAAACAAAGCTGTAAAGTGGCGCTTTCAGGATATTGCAATGACTTGGAATATGTTTGACTGCTTTTAAAAGTCTTTGGGAAAATATAGAGCATACTCTCCTTGGAGATTACAGCAACAGCACCAACATGTAGGAGCAAACCCAGCTTTGGTTCCTCTAGGATGGCCTTTCTATTCTCCATCAGCCTTTCAGTCTCTGCAGCTCCTTATGATGTTTTCCTTTTGTGGAAAGAGGAATGATGCTGCATGTTCTCTCTCATCTGTCTCAATGTATGGGCTTTTATGAGAGTCTAATAGAACTTGGCACAGTACTTACGTCGTATCTTTTGGAGTCATCAGTTTCTGGTGATGGATAACACTTAGAATCAAGAGATAAAAAGCCCCAAGTTAAATATATTTAATTGGTTTTTATTTGCTTTCTGCTTTTTAGAGATTGTGAGGCACAGGCAGAGAGTGTCTGGAGCAGATGGGTGTTTTGTGGTTAGCGGACCAGACAGCGGGGATATAATTAAAGTGCCTTTTTTGCATATGCAACTTGCAACCACTTCTCTATTTTCATAGGTCTTCGGATCACATGAAGTGTAAATTTAATAGAGGTTGTTGTACTTCTCTTATTTATTTCTATTTTTGAGTGAGCAGTTTCAGCTGAACCTAGTGCACATAACCTTGTATGACTGTGGATGCTCTGTCTCTCAGGCCTCACGGTAGAGTTCAAAAAATACCGGAAAGCTTAAACTAGTCAGTGTTTTCCAGTTACTTTTCATGGAAATCCAAAGTGCCAATATGCTTTTATTCACAAAAGCTCTGATGTGTCTCCTAGAAACTATTCTGCAGAGAGTTTTATACCCCAGGTTCTTTCTAATGAGCCTGGAGGGCTTTTGGTGGTGGGATGGAGGTGGAGGAAGGAATCTGCCACAGGACCTCCTGCTTGCAAGGGATACATAGTTATACATACAAAGTTCTTGAATGGCAGCCCCCCTGAGGCACACCGGCACATTTTGGACCAAAACCATCATTCTTAGCTGCAAACGTTTTTTAGATTTTCACCAAGCCATTGTTATTGTCCACAGAAAATATATCTTTCATGAGTGTTCTTTTAGGACAAAAGCCTATATTTTTTCCACTGAAAAAACTGAGATTTTAGGTAATTTCTGTTTCTGAAGCTATTTTTGAGAGTCCCATGAGGCATTTATGTCTAGAATTGGTCATTAGTGTGTAACAAGAGATCAGCCAGAGGAATTCTTAATGCCTGCTAGTTTGGTTCCCTTCATCCTCCACCTCTCCAGAGTGTGAGTGAGTCCTTGGAATTTTGCACAGTTAAGAAACAAACAGAAAGTCCCACACTCCTTGTCTGTGAATGACAAAGTTACAACTCATAAGGCTGTAATTTTTCTATGAGAGTTTAGGCCAAGCTCAATTCAAAATTTCAAGATGAATATTTTTGAGTGCTCTGGGAAGAATTTAGTGCAAAGAACAAAGCAAATTTTCATTTTCTTCCTTTTTGTTGCTGAGAGGGTATATTTTATATAACCTCTCCATAAGCTGTGAACATTTTGTGTTACAACATTTAATTCTGATAGGCTGTTTTTAAATACAAAGCTGTGCATTACTGAAAAAAAAGTAGTTTGAAATGGGAAAAATAACTTCCTAAATGTGCAGGTAGCTAATAGAAATAATATACAAATAAGTTCAACTATACAGTGTAGACAGTGTGCCCCAAAGAACCCTGGGTTTTTTTTCTGAAAACACTTTTAGTATATAGTGAATAACCAGAAGAATCCAGGTTCAAAGCAGAATTCAGTTCCTAAGAAGGAATCTCTGTCAACCTGTATTTCCAATAAATATGGATTTGTACCTATAGTTTCAATATTGTTTCACTTTTTTTTAAATCTAAGATAAAGGAAAAAACCTGTCTCTGGAGCTCAGAATTAAGAGGGGGACAGGCTATCTCAGTACTTCACAGACATGAAATTTTATCTTTCGGCAGGCCACCGAGAAAGGCTGGTGATTTTTAGGTACTTTGTTTGCAGGGCAGCTGCTGTGCAGAGCTGGAAATGGCAGTTCGTTCGTCACATGGTTTGACTGAGCCAGGCTCAAGGAGCACAACCCCATTTCCAGTTATATAAATAGCAGAGTTTTGCTCATGAAGGAAACTCAAAGAACATTGGCACACGGGATATGAGGGCTAAAGAAACTTATTTTTGAAGAAAGATTGCAAGGACTACAAATGTACAGCATATTTATGAGAGGACTAGCAGGACACTGTTCTTTGGCTGCAGCATCTCGACAGTCAGTGGCCTCAGTACTTTGCTGAGGTTATTCAGCTCTCTCTGCAGATAAGACAGCTTTTTTGCCTTGGAAATCGTGTATGGTTTGATGCCTAATGTGCAGCACACCAGCTGGGCTTGGCACCTCTCAGCCCTGGGCAGTGGTGTGGAAAGAGGCTGGAAATGGAGGTGAGGAGCTGCATAATTTGAGGATTTGATATTAGATCTAAAAGACACTGAAAATGCCGAGTGATTTCCACTGATTTCCATGGGCTTTCATAAGGCTCCAGAATTAGGGACATCTGATGTCCAAGTTTGGTGCTACCAGGAACCAGGCTAATGGCCAAGATGTCAACCCAGGAGGGACTGTGTGTTCCTGAGATGGGGCCCTCATACCCTGGCTGGTGGGCAGCTCTTCAGCCTGCTGATTTAGAGGTGGACAAAGCATCTGGGTAGATATTTGGAGGGGGGAAAAAAAAATCTTAAAAGTTACACTACATAATCTCACTTGCCACTGCAGTGAACTCCAGCCCGTGTTTCTGTGTGCAGTCTGATGAAGCTCTGGGTCGTGCCAGCTGACAAACAAACTTGTCACTCTGAAGAATGACTTGGTGAAAAGCCACACAGGGCAGAGCTGCCATCAGAATAATTAGTGATTCACTGTTTGTTTCTCACAGATTTCCTACGCTCTCTGCCCACGCAGTATAGATGACAGCATATTCTGTATGGGGACTGTGAACATGACAGACATTATTTATGAAGCAGTGCCTTTATCAAGGATTTCTTTTCCCTAGCATACTGTGTAAAATGCTCAGTCTCTGTGTTGATGTTGTCAAAATTGTTATAAATATAGCTGGTCTACCTGAGTAAGTTTTCAAAGGTGTTTTAAAAAGCTCTGTGCGAGAAGTTTGAGCAGAAACTGCTGAGAACTCTTTGCTGTGTTCTAAGGCTACTCCTGACAGAGGGAGAGCTGGGGCAATGGCAGTTGGTTCTGAGTTTGCACATCCCAAGGCTGACGGAATTTTGGGAGGAGATCTGCCCTTTCCTCACAGCTCCTTGCACTATCTCAGCACATCTCTGGAGTAAGAAGCAGGGAACCCAGTCACAACTTGTCTGTGTGACTGAGCGTTTCCTTGGGCCAGGCTCTCAGCTTGCTTCAAAGCGGAGAAAGGAAAAGATAATTTTTCCTCTTTAAGATTCATGACGTCTGGCAGGAAAAGGTGTCCTGGGAGTCACAGCTGCTCCAGCTGGGCTCACTCTCAGCTGCTTATTACACAGCGGCAGGTCAACAACATTATTCCTATTTTATGATACAGCATATCTGGATCAGCGTCCTTAATTCAAGCCTGGTTTGATCACGTACTAAGGAACACTGAAGACAAAAGACAGCTCAGTTAATGGGTAAGGAAACCAATAATCTTGTGTGTTGTAGGATAGAGGTAAGTGTGATGGAGAACATCGTCTGAATGTGTTTATGGTTTTGGGCTTTAGATGGGTTTGAGGAGAAGTGAACATCTTTGATTCAGTGGGGAAAAAAGCTGGCACTATAAAGCACTTATCAGGCTCTGGAAATCCATCAGCAAACTGGGAGCCCTCAAATACTGTTTGTTTTCAGACCAGTTTCGTGACCATGCCTATTTTCATAAAGACTGAGAGCAATGAAACTGTGGAATGAGAAGTGACATTAACATTTGGAAACCAAACTCTGTAATTAGGCTGATTTGTATTTGAGTGGCTTCGTCAGGTGGTTTGCTTTGGAGTCTGTGGTGACATGTTTATCTTTTTTTGTATGCTCTGTGCATGAAGGGCACGTAACCCAGGCAGTTGTGAGCAAAATATGCTGAGGATAAAGGGGTTTTAAAAGCTGATGGCATGACAGCTGCTGCTGCACAGGTTCATTTTGGCAAAAAACAGTTTCTGTAAGCATCAGGTTTTATGGCACGGCTGTGTTACTGTTGCATTTTTAAATTCGAGTTAACTGCGTACAAGAAAGTAGAGACCCAGAGCTGTTCATCATCTGGCTCGGTCCGTGAGGAGCTTGTAACTCTAGCAATTGTTTCTGTTTTTCATAACAGTGGGAACTTTATGGCTATTTTTCCCCTTTTCTGTCCAAAGTAAATGTGCTGCTTAGAAACAAAGAAAGAAGTGGCAGAATGTCTGATGGGCACAGTTGGAACTTGAGTCCTTCAGGTTGGAGGAGTAGTTTAGAAAATATACCTTTTTCTGAAAATTGATGTTGCAGTACAATGTTTTGATTTGTGTGGATCCATTTTTCATTTCTTACTTTAGAAGTCCCATTTTTAACAAGCCTCCTTATTAATAGACAGGGTGAGCTTCAAGGTGTTCTTTAGTGATCTTTCCAGGTACCTACAAAGGTCCATCAGTCTGACCTATAGCTATATATCCATTCAGAGCTGTTTGTTTAGTTCCAGTATAGTTGATTTCTTAAAAAATGTTTAAACTCTGTTATTGAACTGAATGGCAAATCAGCAGAGTCATGTGTGCAAACAGTAAATTTTTTATAAGAAATGCCAAAATAGTGCTTTGCATTAAGCTAATGTAATGTCCTGTGCTGTGCTTTGCAAAAAGGGATTACTTTGTGCTTCATTGCATAGAAAGAAAAGTAATTGCATGGGTGAAAAGTATTCATATTACTAAGGAGTGCAAAAACCACCTCTTTGAACTCACAATATTTTTCCTTGTTATTAGAGTTCATGTATTTTCTGAACTTTACCGTAGAGAATTGTCTTTGCGGGGTCTTCAGGAAAGAGACAGAATCAGCAAAACAGCTGCTGGTGTGGGTGGAATTTGATATCCCAGATCTTATAAAAATCCCAACAAACAAAGCAAGAAAGGCAGTCCCAATAAACTGGAATAGATTGGCAGAGCACTCAGTGGTACAGACTTGTCCCAGGCTGCATGACATCAGTGTGTAACACAGGGTAGCATTTGCACACGTGAACATAGTGTGAGAGTGATAAACTGAAGTGTGTAGAGTGATTATGTAGCAAAAGAAGTGAAAACTCCTGTTCTCTCAAAGCTAATTGCTTCCTTGTTGCACGTTTGAAATGCGCTTGTCCCTGCCTTCTAGAACTCGTGTTGCTTACACTGCCATACTGCTGTCTGGTGATAGAAACTCAAAGAAAACTTCCTTAAGTAAGAAAATAGCTCCTACAACCTTTTTTCAGCCTTTCTCTCAGCCAGTTACAAAAAAGAGAATGTGCTTGAGAAGGCACACATGGTCAAGTATAGTCAGGGGGTGGTCACTCTTAGAGGTGTCCAAGTCAGCTCTGAGAGTAGCCATGTAATGAGTTTGCAGATGGCTCTGGCAATGGAGGGGGCTGGAAATCTCTACTGAGGCTCAGCACAGTAGAGGGGGAGATGCTGGAGTAGACACTGGTCTCCTGAGTAGGTGAATTGTCTGGCATGGGGTAAACCTGGATGGGCCAAGCCCAGCAACATGAGGTTCATTAAGACCAAGTGCTGGGTCCTGCACCTTGGCCACAACAACCCCAGTCATCACTCCTGGGGAAGTGTCTGGGAAGTGGCCCAGTGGAGACGGACCTGAGGGTGCTGGTTGGCGGTGGCTGAACATGAGCCAGCAGTGCCCAGGGTGCCAATGGCCCAGAAGACCAATGGTGTCCTGGCCTGTACCAGAAATAGTGTGGCCACAGGTCAAGGGAAGTGATTCTTCTGCTGTCCTGGGCACTGGTGAGGTCACACCCCAAGTCCTGTGTGCAGTTGTGAACCCCTCACCACAATAAAGACACTGAGATGCTGGAGTATGTCCAGAGGAGGGCAGTGGAGCTGAGGAAGGGCCTGGAGCACAGGTCCTGTGAGGAGTAGCTGAGGGGGGTGGGGTTGTTTAGCCTGGAGAAAGAGGAAGGTCAAAGGGGGATTGCTGCTCTCTGCAACCAGCAATAGGAGAGGACATACCCTCTGGCTGCACATTGACAGGTTCAGGTTTGATGGACTTTCTGAGTAATTTCTTCACTGAAAGGGTTGTTAAGCATTGAAGTGTGCTGCCCAGGGAGGTGGTGGAGTCACTGTCCCTGGAGTTGTTCCAGAAATGACAACGTGGCACACAGTGCTTGTGGTTTAGTTTACATGGTGGTGTCCAGTCAAGGGCTGGACATGATGATCTCAGAGGTATTTTCCAACCCAAATGATTCTATGATTGTGTGAAAGCCTGGTTCAAACTCTTGCTCGAGGTCAGGTAGTACAGACTTCTTCCCAAGCCCTTTGTGTTTTAGCTGAGTAACTGAGAGCTGTCACTTTACTCTCCAAATGTAAATATTTAGGATGTCATACATTTTGTACCTATGTAGTGAATCACTCCCAGCCTCACTCTACCCCCAAAAGAGGAAAATAACACCCTAGAGTTGTTTTCCAGCCAGATCTGATATGTAGGTAATCAAATGACTGTTTTGTGTGCACAACAGATGTCATTTTTCTTTCTCAGTTGTACAAGTTTGTAGAAAAGGCTGGTATGAACCACTTGAAACAATAAGAATAGGGTTTTGTATTGAATTAAAGACTCTACTGTTAGTCATATCTTAGTTCTTGGAGTTACAGAATTACTTGATTTTAACTTCATTATGAGATTTTGACAGTGTCCTTGTCAGAACATGTAATCCCCATGACTCTTAAAAGCTCAAAATCCAGGAAGTGAACTAAAGTACTCAAATACGTATTTTTAGCTTTGTGTACAATACTTAGATAAAATTTTTTCAGGCTTGGAAATGACAATGTGTACTCTTTCACATGCATTCTCTCTTTTAAATAGTAGGTAATTTCCTTCCTTCTAAAATGTTACAGTTTTTTCTTTTATATGGAACATAATACAAATAGGTGCCACTCCTAACTGTTCAAAGCATTGGCTGTGGTCACACTGATACTTGTAATTGGATGCAGAAATTCTTAACATTTATGCTGTGCAAGCAGAGATCCTCATTGTTTCACCAGGATATTTTGTACTACTTCAGGATCATATATCCAGGTAGGATGTATAATTATATTTTTTTTTCATTCATACTGTTTAAATACAGTTCACATATAGTTTCAGCCTTACTATTTTCTTTGCTTAACGTTAACCTTGTCAGGCTTAGGAGAAAGAGCACTATTTCAATAATCAGAATCTCATTGGAAGCTTTACATTTGGTAAGGACATAGCTTGAATAGATGGCGCTCAGGGAATGAATGGATTACTGTAACCTGAAGTATTGAGCAAGAGTTGTCCTCAGGACAGAGTCCCCCTTTTCCATAACGTGTGGCACAGGAAAACTCAAAGAGTACGTGCCAGTCTTCAGTGTATCATGGGTTGTGGTTCTTGGTTCACCTTCACAGGCAGCTGAACACCGAGGGCTGTTGGGAGCACATTTGTGTTGGTCACAGGAACTGGCCTGGGGTCTATTTAAGGCAACTTTGCCACTAAAATAATACTTGTGCAGCTATTGTATTGGATTTTGGTTCAGCTGCCATTAGCTTGTAGAGTTCATGTTATTCCCAATGAAGCAGGAACAAGTTTTAACACTTGGAAAAACATAACACCAGCCTCTCGAAATGTACAGTAAATGAACCAATAGGAGGGAAAATAATTCTCCTCTTAATGAAGCCAGGCTATCCCAGATGTTTTATGTTGAAATTGATGAAACTTTTGTAGCTTATTACTGTGCTCTCAGATGGTTTAATTACTACAGTTTTTCAGCTTGTTACTTCATGCAGTCATAGTTGTGACAGCACTGCTTGTACCCTTAACCTGCAGCAAAATCCAGAGTATTGCAATATGGCTTAATTCTCTCTTACACATGAAAACACTCAAGAATCTGTTTATATGAACACTGACAAAATTTCAGCTGTAATTTTGAAGTTGGATCTGGGCTTTTTAAGGTGTTCTGTCTCTGTTTTGACACCTCCAAAAAGGTATTTGGCCCCTTCTAGTTTAATTGCAGTTCTTCCTGATAATTCCTTTAAGAAATATTGATATCTGCTGAAGTAAGAAATTTTTAAAAAGTCTGACCATATATTTTGATGCATTTTAGGGGAGCTTTCTAACTTCTGGAGGTTGGTTTTCTGGATCTGCTGAAAAGGTTCAATACAGAGTCCGTATGTTAGGGGTGAATATTTTGCTGGGCAGTACCTTTGTACATCATTCAGTTTCCTTAATGTCAGAAAAGGAATTAAATACATCTCCATAAAACATCAGGGTTTTGTAAGAGATGCTTTTTAAATACTCTAAACCTGAAATAGTATCCTGAGGCATTTAGGAAATTTGGAAAGGTCGATCCGGAAATATTTTCCCCTTTATTTTAACAATTCTAATACTGCTGTGAAAGCATGCTCATTGTCCTGCTTTCTGTTTATCCTTAGACTAAAGTTAGTTTTTACTCTGATAAATGGAAATGACCACTGTAATAGTGTGAAATGTGTATCTTTACCTGGACATGAGTTCATGCCTTCTTGCTAGATAAAGTATTTCTGTTGTGGGTGTGAATTCTGTCTCCCCTGAGTGAAATACCAGCTTTCCAGTGTTCCCACAGGGGTTGCCTTGCACTACTCATCCTGAATACATGGATTTCCAGCCCTGGGAATGAGACAGAATGTGAGGAAGTGTCTGTCTTTGGCAATGCAGTGGTTATATTAATTGCCATTTAAGTAGTTTTGATACCTCAACCAGTGTTTTGTAGAACATGATCTTTCTGACAAAACTACACTTAAATACAATGTAGCATGAGATAAGGCAGCTTTAGTGCAAGGCTTCAAACTAACACAGGATCATCTGGACTGTACTTACTCTCTTCCTAGTAGAGACATCATATTAATTTTGCCCCTTACGTCAAGGGGAACAGGATGTCACCCTAGATAACAACTGTAGTGAAGTCAGTCTTTCTTAATGAAGATTAATTGTTGGGGCCCCATACTTTGTACATCCATGTTTAGATACCTTCTTCTGAATGTTTTGATGTCACGCAGCAAGTCTTGTGCTTCTTTGTATAGTGTTGAGGTGGCATTTCATTCATCTGAAAGAATTCTTTTGCAGTAGTAGCAGACACTTAGGAGCAGCTGTGTCACCCCGGAGCATCTGAGGTTGCAGTAGTTTGCAATGCCTGCTGGAAACCAGTGTGCTGCCTGTACTGCGCTGAGCTGGCTGTGGAAGAGCATCTGAAATGAGGGTGGCAGAGAGAGTCAGCCTATAGCACGCTTGTACCATCTACTGCTTTCTAACCCTTCATTAATTTGCAGGTGGTTATCTAGGATGGCACGAGCAAAGGAGTTTACATGCAGTCCTTAACTGCATGTGGTGCTTAAAAGGCTACTTAAATTAGTTTTTCCCCTTCTCCTTCATTCTCATCCTGTCCAGGAGCAGTATTCTGTATGTTGATTCCATAGGACAGAATATGTAGCTGTACTGAAGTGTCTGATTCTTACTTCAGAGCTGGTTTTGGTTCTTACTAACAGCAACAGCAGGGAAATGAAGAAGAGAGTGATAACGTGCACTAACAGCCAAATTGTGAGAGTTTATGCCTGAGGAGTCTGGAAATAATTGTAGAGAGAGTTGAGATAAATGACCAAGGGAAGCAAAAGGTTGTAAAGTGGCAGTGATACATGGTTTCATGAAGCTTAGAGAAGTAATTAAAAAAGTAGAATTCAGACACTTTAATACTGTATTTGCCAAGTTATTTGCAATATAATCTTTTTGTGGAAAACCACTGAGTTCTTTTGAACACCCAAGGAGTTCTTTATGTACACTCATCTAAATAGAAGCACATAGCTAAAAGTTGCTAGGATAGAAAAAAAGTAGACACAATTGGTTTTAATCTTAGTGGTTTCAAATGGATTTGAGCAAAGGACTAATGAAAAGCAGACAACTAATCTGATAATGGTGTTCACCTAAATGAGTACAGACCAAAGTTATTTACAATAGCAATAAGGCATAAGATAAAAATTGCACTATCCATCTTGCACTAAATTCTTTTTTATAAACTGTGATGTGTGAGGGTTCTTATTTCCCAACCTCTGCACCATCCACATAACTTAATAAGGCTTGAAACTCCACAGAAATCAAAGTTGATCACTGCCTATAGACTTGCATCTACATTCAGCATTCCGTGCAGTTGTCAGCCAGTTTCTGTATTGTACTAAAGACAGGAGAACGAGGCTTTTCTAAAAGACATCTGCAAGATTTTCTCTTGGAGGCTCAGGGGAAAGAGGTCAGAACAGCTTAGACATGCTTAAGAGTAATTTAAGTGCACAGTGTTACTTAAGTCAGGATGTACCACTTAATGTTTATTTTGGAGCTACCAAACATCCAGCCTATTAGAAAAATGCTTGAAAGAATATCAGAAAAGCTGCAGTCTGCATCTTATTAAAAATGTGCTTATGATTGTCCTTATGACTGTGGGCAAGAAGTACAGGGAAAATGGACAGATTCAGATTCTTTAGAGGCAAAAGGTACGATTTTCCAGTCATCTTCTTTGCTGAGTCATCTGCTCTGGTATTTTAGGTAGTTACCTGATAAGTGAACTTCTCAGTTGAGTGGAGGAAAAATGTTAGATGTTAATGGGAGTGCCAGAGAGAAAATGCAGCTGCAATTGCAGACTTGAGAGGAAAAATACATGACTGGTTGGTGGAAGAAACCAGAGAAGGCTTTTAGACTAGATTATGGTTTCATAAAATTCTTTGATGAAAGCAGCTGTGCAGTTAGCAGTTCATGTCCTGTCCGGCTGATCACTTTATCCCAGAACAGTATTTTTGTTTACACTCTTGTGTTTGTGTATTGCCTTCTTTTCTTCTTGGTGATGGAGTCAATTGCAGAGCATATTCAGACCTACAGTCCTATAATCTAAATAATAGAGAGCAACCTATGTACGATGTCTGAGCACATATGGGTGTAAACTTCAAAAAACAAACTCCTCATTCTGACCTGTTGCTTAAAGATCATCTGATCCTTTTAAGCTTCCAGCTAGGTCAGTCTGATGTTGAATTAGGCTGGTGAAGTGTTGCCTCTCATATGGCGAGAGAAACAGAAAATATTCTTCATGTCTGTGCTGCCCTTTTCCTCCTTTGGTTGTCCCACAGAGTGCAGAATAGCTTTAGGCAGATGTAATTACACCAGCACCCATTCTTCAAGGGAGCTTGACTTTTCTGGCCCTCTTCCAAGCCTAGATGATTTCACAATAATTTACAGGCTGTTTGTATAACTGTGCAGTGCTTTGGGAGGAAGATGAGGCCTTTAAATTACCTTGTATTTTGTAAAGCATAGGAGTATTGGAATAGATTAAATTCTCAAATACTGTGTTTTGACTCACAGAAGACAGTGATATATAAGTGATATATATTTGCAAAATGGAACAGAATTTTTCAAGGAAATGTTTCTTGAGCGTTTAAAGATTAGGAGATTTCATTGGCGCTACCTACCACATGATTTTCCAAAAATATGTTGGTTTATTAGTCATGTGTTCCATTAGCATAATAAAAACCTATGTTAATGTGACCTAGCAGAGATTTTATCAGACCCATCAAGTGTTGAAAAGGAATGTCTTCTTTAGTGCACAGCAATTGGGCAGAGTGATTGCACAGTCTTTAATCTCAGCAACCTGTTGTGGCATTGCAAGGTGCAGATGTTGCAAACGACTGTTTTTAGCTAGACAGTGAGCACCGGGAACATATGGGGGCCTTGCAAACTGGCAGAATAAAAACTGGTTGAAAGGAACGGGCCTCATGATCTTGTTTGGTGCTTTTACCTTTGTGTTGGTTTCGAATCCTTGAATTCCTACAACAACAACTAAAGAATCATAGAATTATTTAGGTTAAGAATTATTTAGGAAAAGACTTAAGATCATCAAGTCCAACACCCAGCACTGCCAAGTCTACCACTAAACCATATCCCTAAGAGCCACTTCTGCACATCTTTTAAATACTTCCAGGGATTGTGATCCTACCACCTGCATGGGTGGAAGGCTGGGATATTCCGTGCCTAGGTAGTGCTGTGCTGGGTGCTCTGCTCATATAAAGCAGCCCAGCTCTGTGCAGAGGTTTGCTGGAGTCCCCAGAGCAGAACCTTAGTGCAGGGCTGTAGCACAGCTTGCAAGCCCTGTCTTCGAGGTCACCTGCCTGAGCAGGGCTGATGGTGCAGCGGGGCTTTGCAGTGCAACAGCTCACTGCTTGCAGTTACAGAGCCACCTCAGGGATAAGGCTGAGGATGAGTAGTTACCTCCAGAGTTAAAAATTGCCAAGGGGAAATCTGTCTGAAAAAGAGGAATAATTCATGTGTTCATGCAGAATTCAGTTAAGGACCTTTTGCCTAATGTGTGGTCAGTCCTAAAAGTCCCATGCTGCACTTGGTTTTTGTGGTCTACAGGAAACAGGACATGTATTCTGTTACCATAACATTTTTTAAGGGCTGTAATTTTTGCTTCCCATTCCTGTTTTAATATTAAGGGTTAGGTTTTCAAATTTTTTATGGTAGACGTATCAGTGATACTTTCGTTTATGAAAATGCTCATGAGGCAGAAATAACTAAGATAAAATACCCCTAAATTCCACCATAAAACCCTATATTTCTCTGTCTGTACCATTTTGACTGTAGAATACTTTATATATTAAATGTTCATGAGGATTGAATGGCATACTTTTGTGCTTGTAAAGTTTCTTTTGCATTATCAAGGTTGGAAAGCACTTAGTTTTCTTGTATACATTGTCTGGTTGTGGATGCTGTTCTTGATCACTTTTATCTATAAATGACAACAGCTTTTTTCAAAAATGTAAATGTTTACTTGCAGTTTTGCAAATAAGGTTTATGTGAATCTTGCTGGTTTGGCTTTGCTTGAGTTAAACTACACAGCTTGACTTGTGACACTGTGCAAACCTTTAGTTTGAGATTACTAAATCTGGTTAGTCAACAGTAAGGCACCAGAAGAGCAAGAAGAGGTAAAGAGGCAAAAAATTGAAGTAACAAATTGCAGTAGTCAAATGCTGGGGTAACACAGAGGCTTTGCATATGTGGCCCATGTGCACGTAAATATTTTAAAGACATTGATCATAGTACATGCATTAAGTATATAGAGGTCCAGTTGTTGACATTGAGGTAATGCCTTTATCTATTATGATGGCCTGATGACTTAAAAAACTCCTCTGGCAAAAAAAAAAAAAATTCCATGCTGAGCTCAAACATATTTAATGGATCACACCTCATTAATTGTGTAAGGAATTGGGTAATTCCTTTAATCTCTATTGCTAAATGGTGCTGCACATTTGTTAATGGTTTTTGTCTCATACCTCTGTGTGAATGCACTCACACAGTCATAGGTGTGCATATATGTGTTTAAATACAAATGTACAATCAGGTTGTATGTGTGTATATAAATATACATGCACATATATGGGCAAAATACATGGAATTGGGCACAAAGATGTTTTATGTACAACAAGATGCATAACTGCTGAGTGAAGTCCAATGTTACTGATTTTTATATTAACGAGCTTCAGCCAATAATTTTTAAAGTCAGTGCACATCCTTTGACTGCAGATGGATGTGCACAACAGATGAGTCATAAGTATACAATAAAAAATATTAGTATGCAGTGAAGGTACAGATGTTGAAATTTAAACTGAAAATGAGAGTGAAGTTCATTAATTGTAAGTCTGCCATGCTGTGATAAAAGGCAGGTTGGTGGGTTTCTTACAGCCCAGCTGATGTGCATCAGAGTTTTTTCATTATCAGCAGCTGTATCAGGTTATACTTACTGACAAAATTGATGTTTATTTTTTAACATTGTTAGAATGAAAAACAAATTCTTCTTTTTCTCGCTGAACTAATCTGTGCTCTTTGATGATGCTTTGATGAATTATGAAAGTCTTGCTTTAAGTTAATTGTCAGGCTTTAAGCTTGTCTTTGTGCTTGCTGTTCTCTTTGAGTAATGATTACTTCTCTGGCCCAAGCTGAATACTAGGAGAATATTGTTTTGTATAGGTTCTCACAGGTGGGAGGTACAACAGCTAAAGCTTTTGGTTTGCTTTCCAAGCATAATTGGTACCTTACAGAGATGTGGTGTATCTTATGCCATTTTCCTCTATAAATGTTAACAAATAGGTTGTTATTGCAGCTCTTTGAAAACATGGAATATCTTGTCCTTTAGTTGATGGTATTGTAAACATAGCCTTGTCATAAAGAAGGAGATGTGTTGGAAAAGGGGCTCTGCTAGTGCACTCTCCAAGTCTGCTGGAGTCAGATTAGCAAGATGTGGGAGATAAGATGCGTGTTGTCCATGGATGTCTGCTGCTCTGACCCATGGTGCGGGAAAAGAGTTAAGTGACAATCAGAGAAAGCAAACTGGGAAGAGTAGACAAGGGCGCTTTTTTTTCGCTCCCTTCCCTGCTTTGTGCTTTTTGTTACTGCAATACTAATGTTTTTGCAACAATACTTGATTAAATGCCTTCAGACAGAATTGATTTCTTGTTTTGCATGTCTGTATCCCGTTTAAGGAATGCTGCTCTAGGGAAAATAAAGATATTTGAAAGGTTGGAGTTGTCCAAGAAAATGGCCTTTTGGTGAGAAGAACCTATGTTGTTTTTTGTAGCAGTAAAAGAGATGGTTCTGTTTATTAAACTGTGCATACCGTATGATGCTTCATATTTTTCCATTTGATTTCCTGTAGGGTGATTTCACTTGGAACAGCATGTCAGGGCGCAGTGTTCGGCTGAAGTCAGTTCCCGTTCAAAGCCTCTCAGAGCTGGAGCGTGCTCGGCTGCAGGAAGTGGCTTTTTGTCAGTTGCAGCAGGACTGTGACCTGGGCTGTCAGATTACTATCCCCAAAGGTAAGGGCTTGATAAGGGCTGTCTCTGTTTAGATTGTTAAGCCACTGATTTCATATCACAGCAGTAAATACTGGATTTTTTTATTCCGCAGATACTGTCTTCTATTTCAGTTTTGCTTAACCACAGTCATTATGTAAAAATGATGAGTAAAGTTGTTTGTCTGCTGTGTCCAATTTGGGCCACCTGGGGGTGGGATCATCTGATCCAGGGCAGATGTCTACAGGATAGATAATCTAAATCAGAGCCATTCATGCCAGGATGTCTTGATACTCAGTAGAGAGAAAAGTGCTTTTCCTACATTTCCTGATATCCAGAATTAAATGTCTATGTAGGTCAAGTAGATCTTACCATAGAAGTGGTTTTTTCACTCTGTACAACATTGTGAAGGAAGCCAACTGTCACTAGTTCAGATAGACAGTGAAGACATTTATGTCAAATAATATGAGTCCTACCCAAGTTTTCCTAAAGACAATGTTGCTTTATTTCCTAGAAAATGATTTAATTTTCAGCATAAAACATTGAACTCCTAGGAAACAGGAGATTAAATGAAGAGGAGAAGCTCAGCTATCAGAATCCTGATGCAGGATACGTGCATGTGGTAGACTTGTACTTAGGTTACTGTGGAAGAGATCTAAACCTTGCTAATGAGAAAGTTCCTGTTGTTTCCTGTAGGCTGTGGATCAAGCATAGCAGAGATAGCTGTTGTGCAATCATCTGCAAATTTGGTTTTCCTGTTGTTTCTTTGCAGTTGTATACTTACGTAAGGAATAACAAGGGATCACTGAATTCTTACCTTTGACTCTGACCAGAGGTGCTGTGTGGTAGCTCAGCACACACTGATGCCACAGGAGAAATTTTTAAATGAGTCTAAGTTAAACAGAAAAAAAAATTGTCCAGTCTATGAAAATAATGACATAGAAGAAAACAAATGTGAAAGAGACAGGTTTTTGTATTCATCAGCTTTTTAGGATCTGCAGAAAACTTCTGCCAAAACCAGCAAAGTCCAACTTCACACGTATAGCAAGGCATCAGTTTGAAGTGAGATGGATTTAATCAACTTCTCCAAGCCTTACCAGCTCCCCTGGTCCCTCAAAAAAAAAGTTTGATCAACAGGAAAACAATTGTGTAGGATATTCATAAGAGGAACTGGAACACCAAGGGCATTGCACTAATTTCTGACAGTCTGAACTGCCAGTGGCTGTTCCTGAGGAGATGAAGATGCACATATGGAGGTCCTACCATAAGGATGTGTGGTAATACCATCCAAGACAATCTAGTATACACATTCATAGAACAGCTTCATTTGGAAGGGACCTTAAAGGTCATCTAGTCCAACCCCCTCCAGGGGCATCTTCGACTAGATGAGGCTGCTCAGAGTCTCATCTGTCCTGGCCTTGAATGTTTTCAGGGATGGGGCATCTACCACCTATCTGGGCAACCTGTTCCACTGTCTCATCACCTTCACTGTAAAATATCTTTTTTACACCTACTCTAAATCTACCCTTCGTTGTTCTAAAACCATTACCCCTTTTCCTGTTGCAACAGGAGAAGTCTGTTTGCCTACTAAAAAGTCTGTCCTCATCTTTCTTTTAATCCTCCTTTCATTACTAAAAGGCTATGCTAAGATTTCTCCAGAGTCTTCTTTCTCTGAGCTGAACAACCCCAACTCTGTCAGCCTGTCTTTATAGGAGAGATGCTCCAGCCCTCTGATGATTTTTGTGGCCCTCCTCTAGACCTGCTCTAACAGGTCCATGTCCTTCCTGTGCTGAGGACCCCAAAACTGTATGCAGCACTCCAGGTGGGGTCTCACCAGAGTGGAGCAGAGGGGCAGAATCCTCTCCCTCACCCTGCTTTGGATGTAGTGCAGGACATGTTTGGTTTTCTGGGCTGCAAGTCCGGCCTCTCATCCACCAGCACCCCCAATTCCTTCTCAGCAGGGCTGCTCTGAATCTGTTCATCTCCAGCCTGTATGAATGCCAGGAGCTGTCCAGATCCAGGTGCAGGACCTCATGAGGTTTCCATGGGCCCCGTTCTCAAGCTTGTCCAGGTCCCTCCGGATGCGACCCATCCCTCAGGTGTGCCCACCACAGCACTCAGTTGCTGTCGTTGGTGGATTTTCTGAGGGTGTGCTCAATATCCCTGTCCGTGTCACTGATGGAGATATCACGCAGTGCTGGTGCCAATATGGGCCCCTGAGAATACCACTTGTCACCAGTCTCCATCTGGACATTGAGCCATGTTCAGAAACTCGGAGCTTTGAAGAGCGAGTAGTGCTTTTGTGTTTTGCCTGCTGTTTCCTGCTGGGACTGCCATGAAAGGCCAACTGTTTGGGGAATCTTTCATGTTTTAATCACACACAGGAACTATTTCTTTTCCCAGCATATATATATACATGGGTAAATATATATATGGATGTATATACATGGGTAAATATAAAACATGAAATTAGTTTTAGATATATTGAGTCAGAAAACTGTAAATGTAAGCACAGAAACTAAATAAGAATATAAATTTTTGTTAAACATGTAACAATAAAAGGCATTTCAAAAAGTGAGGAACTCCAGGCTACTGTTCCATCTCTGCTGCTGGCCCCATCTTTTCATGTATTTCTTGGCCGAGTTTGAATGAGAAATAAATTGGCTATTCAGTTCTGCTCTCTGGTTTGGCTGCACCAGTGAGATTATTAATAATAGGCAAGTAATTTCACATATGCATTCTTGCTTTAAATTACTAGGTCATGAAATTTTCTGTGTTTTAATGTATACATCATGAAGGAATAGCCAGTACAGTTGAATTTTAATGTCATACCATCTATTGAAGGAAGTGAAGGTAATAGATAGAATTAAGATACGTTTAGTATTTAACTGTCCATCCTGTTTCAAAGCTTGGCACCAGTTTTGACAACGGAAATAAATAATATTTTGAAGTGGGTGTATATAATAATCACTCTGTCAATCCATCATGCTACATCTGTGCTGGTGCTTTGATAGGAGAATAAGAATCTACCATATTCTGAAATTATTACAGATTGGTTTAGGCCCTTTGGAGAGACACTCTGAAGTCCACCTCATGTTCCTATCATTTTTAAATGTGTGGAGTGAAAATTTATGACGAGAGTTTACAGGCAGCCATCCAGTTAATCATCACAGTTGAATATCATGTGTAAACTGGGAATTTCAAGTTTTGTCCATGTGAAACTGCTTGGGCACTTTGGGCATGCAAGAATGCAAATAAAATAAAATTCCATCACAGCCATCAAGTTAAAAACAGACTTAAACATTTTCTGTTTAAAAAACCCAAACCCACAGTAGTGAGAACTAGTACTGTCTGAGAGAACTAGAGGAGCTCCGTAGGTCTGGAGAGATCCAGAAAAAAAAGATGTACTCTACAACTCTCTTCTACTTCAGAGAATGCCATTTGAAAATATTCATGAGTAGAGGCAAGTGGACCTGTTTATGTATTAGACAATTTAGAAAGCTGTGTATAGAGTCGGACTTCTGTGGTTCTTTGGCTGCTTTTCAAAGCCTGCTTGAGAATTACATTAGAACATGCATGTGCCTGCTGGGCATTTTCTTCCTCCAGGCATTTGAATAATTACATTTACTGGCATAGGTATGGTGAAAAGTAAATATTCATTGTTCTTGGCTAGCAAGTGCTTGTGCCAAACGTGCTTGCATGGAGGTTAAACCAGAGTACAGATGCCTCTGCCTTATCTTTACAACCATGGACATGCTGTTACTGGTTGCTTCTTCATAATGCTTCAGGCCTCCCATGCTCAGAACATCCCTTTGTCACAGCTAGTGCAGTTTACCTCTTCCAGGGCTCATCTGGCTGTTTCCACACCTGTGTAGGAATGCACAGAATGTGGTGCCTCATATGTAATCCCTCTCCTTCACTGTATAGTAGCTATTGCCACTAATGAAGAACATTACTAACATATCCTAGCAAAATATCTGTGGTCACAGAGAAGGGATCACCTCCCACAGGAATTTTTTTAACCAGCATGTTAAATTATGCTACAATTGCACTGAAGCAGGTAATTAGAATGAATGCAGGTTGATCAAGAGGTACTAGTTTTACATATATGATATGTTCCACGTTTGTTCCTTGTTGTCTTGATTTTCTGCCTTTTATCTTTCAAATTCTATAATCAACTCCTTTTTTTGCTCCCATGTCACTCCCTCATTTGCCACCAGAAACTAGCAGGAATCATTTATCTTGTGTTGGTTAATGTGTTAAGTTGCAAGAGGATGTAATTTCCAGGCAAAGCATTACACAGTTTTTTTACCAATGCAATTACTCTGTGGAAGATTTTTAATTTGCTGACATTCTGAATGTCACAGCAGTACCATTCTGGTGATGCTTCTTTGCAGTTCATGTTTACAATATAGTGGTTTTTTTCTCATTTCAGGGAAGTCAATCTTATCTTTAAAATATGAGAAAAAAGTGATGATGAAACTCACTTCAGGTGTGCTTACATTTTGGTGACATTACAATTCCATGTATGTCTTTGCAAACAAGTAGTGAGAAAAATGAACCTTTTACAGAAGGTCTTCACAAGCTAACTCAAATTAGATGGCTTCTGCAGAGTAAAACTGGGATCAGAGCAGCAGCAGAGCTCATTTTCCTCTGTTCATTGGCTCCAGGTGTCTCTTGAGCTGAGAAGTTGTTGAATGGAGTTTCATTGGATCAGTTTCCTAAATACCTGGTGTTCGTAATGACTCTGTTCATAGTCCTGTCCTACTTCACTGACCCTGTGTTTGGAAGCAGTGGTAGGAACTACTAGGGCATTATGAGTTGAGCAAATGGGGAATTAGGGCTTCAACCCTAATTCAGCTCCTAGAGCATCTGCCTGGGTTTTAAAGGTATGATTGGAACCTGTTGGAGAAGGTGCTTGAATAGGATTTGGGACTCAGGGGTCACGTTGAGGTCTTCTCTTTATTCAAGGAGAATGACTGCTTGTGTTCTTGCCACTTCCCAACAGGATGTTGTCTTCTCAGCTTTGCCATGAGGCTGGAGGATTTGTGGAGAGAGAGAAGAAATGAGGAGAGCATTTGGGGTTATATGTGGTTTAGTGGTGATTATGCTGGTGCTGGGTTGACAGTTGGACTTGATGATCTTGAATGTCTCTTCAAACCTTGATTCTTTGATTCTGTGATGTTTTGGGAAAGTAATTCTTAACTTTACTGCCAAATCTGGTTCTCAGGTCATTTGTTTAGTTGTAAAGAGTATGATGTAAGAGTGGGTTTAAAAGCCTAAATGCAGTACCAGTCATTTAAGGAAAGTCATTTTAATTTGCTGCTTTTGAACATGTGCTGGTGTGTGTTTTTGCATGTGAGCTTTGTGACATGTGCCACTGTGCATCTGCTCACATGAAGTGAGTGTTGGTCTCCTGTACAACTTGTTTTAGTAAGGTGAGTTTGAAGAAGCAGGGCTGGATAAGTGTGTGTTTACAGACTGAGAGCTGAGACAACCCTGTCTCTGAAATGGAAACAAACATGGCTGGGCTTTTTGAATTTTTATCATTCAATTGTGTCGTTTTCCCCCAATACATTCCAGTTAAGCTCTGAATAGAAATGGGAATTAAGAGTTACACAATTCTCTGCTTCTTGTTTATTTTGGCAGGGTGTCCTTCTTTCAATCTGTTTTTTGCTTACATTACTAGCCATTGTATTTCATTATTCATTTTCCTTAACACTAAGAGTGACTATGATTTTTATCTGGGCTTGCATTTTTATGAGGGCTCCAAACTGCTCATGGTTTTTAATCACTGACCACATTATATACTTTATAGCTGTTGTGGCAGTGGAAAACATCTAAGTGAACTGTAGCATATACATAGTGGAGTTACAGGCTTAGGGACTGGGTGCTTTTGAACTGATGTCAGTGTATCTTCTAAGTGAAAAGGCTTATTACCATCCCTCTTAATGCCATCCTCTGCTGATTCTTCTCAAAAAAATACTGTCTCTGGCATGGGCTTATGAGTCCATGGATTTTCTTTCAATGTAGTTCATGAAGATTATATTTAAGGCAAGTAAGGCTGAGATAAATTCTTCTCCTTTATGATACATTAGTAAATCTTGGATATACTGTGTCAGACAGACTGGTCAGAGATAAAAACTGTTTAACTTGTTGATTTTCAGACTGAAACATCCCACCTTGCCCTCCAATTCAAATATTTCATGGAAAAATGTATTTTTCCAAGGATTTTTTTTTTCATCCTAGGAAAACAAAACCAAGTATCTCTGAGTCTGGGAAAAAAAAAAAAAAAAGGAAATAAAATTGAAATAATGTCCTAAGCTAGGAGAAGTCCCAGCTGCTGCAGGGTAGAGGTTGTGCGACACAGCCTTGAACTCTGCTACACAGGCATTTATCAAAGTGAAGGTGACAGGAGTTTTTCCAGGCAGAAAGATAAGAAAACAAGAAAAAAAACTTTTCATTTTTTTTTCTCCCAGGAAGGAAATTTGCACTAATTTTTTGTTAGGATTTTTTCTTTCAAATTCACTTTTTTGCCACTGTTGAAAAAAGAGCAAAATGGAAATACATCAAACTTGCAAGAATATATTTTTTTCTAACATTGCAACAGGAGAAATAATTTATTATTTTCAAAACTTAAGAAAGTTTTTAGAGAAATGTTCCTTTTTTAAATTTTTGCTGTGAGGCAGTTTTTTTATAAAAGACTATGCTGTGCTCAGCAAATTGATTTCTGAGATTTTCTTGTATCACATAGCAGGTTTTACATGTCTGTTTACATCTAGAAAGCTTTATTCAACTTAGCTATTTGTCAGTTAGAGGCAAGCTAATAGGTTTAAAAGCAAAAGGTTTTGCTCATTACAAAACTCGCTAGAAACAAAAAAGCTTATCTTTTAACTATAGTAATTTGTAAATAGCTAGGAGCTTTGAGAAGCAGCGTGCATTTTCACTGTGCTGCATGAACACAGAACAGAGTTGGAAAATGCTGCAGGCTTCATGGGGAAATCAATGGCAGTGATAACATAAATATGACAAAATGAGTTTATACCTTAGCACATTAAAAATAAAGATTTGTGTAACTTCTGAGAACTTACCTGTTGTGTACGTGTGTTTTGTGGACAGAGAGGAAAGGAATGAGGATAAGGATGGGCGTTGAAGGAATACTTAGCTGTAGAGCTCATTGGGCAGGAGCACTGACAGGCAGGAGTCTTTCAGTTCCTTTTGCAGTGAAGGAAAGAGATCTTGCTTAAATGCCTAAGATAAATAAGGAAATATTACAATCTGTGTTTCCATATACAAATATCGTGAAAAGTTAGAGAAGATGGAATCATGACCACAGTTTCTCATTGCTAGGGCAGTTGCTTATTTACATACTGTCTGTTGTAGGTTTAGGGTACTGCTTTTGAAAAGTCAGATCCAGAGACTGCTGCGACATATAGTAGATGTTATATATACAAATCAAATGTATGCATATTATGTCCCATAGAATTTAAAAATTACTTCTGAGACAAAAAGAACCATAATCTAATATAGTTTCTTTAGGAGTACACTTGAAATAGCTATTGACTTGAAGTAAATATAAATATATTTGGTATTTAGTCTATATTAGTGTCAGACATGAAAATCTCGGCTTTTGTTTTAAAACATTGATCATGACCATTGGCCACGTTCAAAAGTTGACACGTGGTCAAGAGAATCAGTATGAGGAAGCAAAATACACATACAGAGGCTCTAAAACAGCTTTGCAAAATTAGGTGTATTTGTTTTTTTTTTTTCCTAAATCTTTTAAAGGACCCTAGCATAACAGAGGTATTCTTGGTTGTGTTCTGCCAAATCTGTCTTTAACACTTCATGTAGTACTTACCCTTTGCTTCTGAATGCCCATCTAGGCTGTCCTGTATTTGGCAATAATCAATGTAGATGTCCAGTGATTCTACAATGACTTAAGAATTCATGCTTTATTGTGGTTCAAAGCCAAAGAATAAATACCAATAAATATATGCCAAGGAAAAAGCTTTTGAACCTTTTTTAAGAGTACTGACATTGCAGCCTAATAGTTTCCATATCCTGCTTGCCTTTGGCAGAGCTTTGCCAACATGGAACACCAGTATAACATGTATTCTTCCAGTATACTTCTTCAAAAATTTCAGTTGAAAATCAGACATTTCTATTATCTTGTGTATGTTGCTCCTTTCAGAAGTGCATTCCTGATGGAATGGAGGGAAGTGTTCCTGATGATTTTTTCTTGCCTTAGGTAGAAAAATTTTCTCTAGTTTTTCCACAGGCATGATCTATGTGGAGATGTGATTGTTGCCAGAAGTGTAATGTCTCTAGATACTGTTTAGGAAAGATAAAGTGACTCCAGATAGATATATTTTATCAGAGCTGTGGTACTATATATATCTTTGTATTAGGCTTTTACACTGAAAAGGCTGCCTTGAGATTTAATGGAGACATAATCTCCTGCTGAAGGTTTTTAAGAGTAGATTAGGCAGATGTCCATGTGACTCTGTTTCTGTGCAGGAAGTCAATGCAGGTGTTCTCTGCAGAGCTCCTTGTGTCTTTTCGCTGTGTGGTTTACATTTTCAACACCTGTTTCTGTTATGATTGATGATACAAAGGGCAGGTAGTTACTACAAAGAGACATTATTAGAAGTAAGATCCGTTGGTCATTTTTCAGAGGGATAACAGCTCAGTTATTTGAGTCACCAAACTGTCCAGTGAGTGACCTGCTGCACCGTGATTTCACTTCCACACACTGAGTGCTCCTCTCTCATTTCATTTCTTCATCACAGCTCTGAGCAGGATTACTGTGGAATAGTTTAATTAGCCAGAGGGAGTAAGTTATGAAAGCTGTTTTACTTTCTTGCATGGCTGCTTCTTTAAGGTGCGAGTCCAAGGACAGACTTACACAAAGGAGTCGTAGCAGCAAGGCAATGCTCAGAAGGCAGGAGACCTGGGTGCCCTGAACCATCTCTGACACTGGCTGGTCTCCTAAATTCCAGAGGGTTAGAGTAATTTCCTCTTCCTTTGAAGAGCTGAACTCCTGCTCACGCTGGGAGCAGTGTGAGGGGAAAGATCTGACTGAGATGTAGAGAAACTTGGTTGCTATTTCACCTGCCAGTACAGGTGTGCAAGTGAGTTTATTGGTGACAATAAATCCAAGGCCAGCTACATGCTGGTGATTGTATCTGTTCTGCCCCCGTAGTGTATGGATTGAAGGTAACTCTCCTTAGCAAATCAAGAGTCATTTTGACTAGCAATAGCATCAAACTACTCTCTCCCCTCCACATTATAAAATTACTTTTTATTTAAATAGTTGAAGCCAGGAGACAGTCAATGTCTACCCCCCTGCCCCCACCCTGCTTCCCCAGTGAACTGAAAGCAATTTTAGAGCTCTTATTTGCATTTTTCTATCTCAAACTATAGCATCAAGGCTCCTGTTTGGTTTCCATTTGGCGTTTTGAATTATTTTCAGTACTGCTAAAATACTTTCATTGACTGTAGTTGTTTTCATTTA
Organism: Nicator chloris; assembly: GCA_013400495.1. Lineage (NCBI taxonomy): Eukaryota > Metazoa > Chordata > Aves > Passeriformes > Pycnonotidae > Nicator > Nicator chloris. Next base: position 431,226 of record WAAE01008516.1, read on the forward strand.
TTAGTGCAGATAATTTTTGACCTTTTTTTTTTTTTTTTTTTTTTTTACCTTTTTTAGAGTTGAGTTTTTCTGGGTTATGAAAACACTCCAAGAACTGGATGTTGTTCAGCCTCTCTCAAAGCTTTCAAACCTCTGCCCATCATCATGGTTTCTGAGTGTCATCCACTTAGAGAGAAGGGCAGCAGCAAGGTCCCTGATGGATCACAGGCTATTTAAGTCAGGAATTTTCCTATCTTTGGAGATTAGGGAAACTCCTGTCACACTGGATGCTGCTATAATGTGAAAAAATAGTGTCTATATTTTGTCTTGCACCTGCTGCTTGACATTACTGTTTCATGAATCCTGTCATCAGTGTCAGTGTAGCAAATACACCCTGAAGCCCAGAAGGAGTGGTTCCCTCTAATTTTGGTATGGCTAGACACATTTTTTACTTCCCTTATTGACACAAGGCATATGCTTCATCAAAAGACCTGAACCACCCTCTCTGGCTTTTTTTAAGGGTTTTGTTGGAGGGTGAGAGGTGGGGTTTAATATTATTTTGTTAGGTTACTGTGACTTGGGATTTCTTATGACATGGGAAATCCTGTGCTAATGTATGTGCAGTAATGTATGAAGTGAGCAGAGCTGTGAATGAGTTGAATATCCAAGTGTTTTTATGCGCAGGGAAGTCAGACCTGGCACTGTGCATCTGTTTTCCCTTTCCAGGAATTTGCCTGCTTTTTTGCTGCTCTCCACTAACAGCTACATACAAGGGCATTTGATGTTTCCTTCATAATCCTCTAAGGGCTGCCAGGTAGCTTTGCATGGGGTTTTTGACTTACTTCCATCATCCCTTCTATGTATGGCAGCAGCAGCCATTTTCCTCATTCTGACATAAAGAGTACTTGAGCAACTGTTTATTTTCGTGTCAAAATGAGGTTTTTGCCTTAGGTCCACCTAAAGATTTAACAAATCTGCTCCCAAACAATTATAATTGATTGTTTGGATTCTAAAACTGACTGAATATCTTGTTCCTCAGAGCTCGTGTAATGCAGGCATCTTAAATGTATTATTAGTTAAAAAAAATTTAAACGGCAGAAAACCCATATATGTTTTCATTATAATAATGGCAAAACATTATAGTAATGGCAAAGTTTCCTAACTTCTCCAACACATTTNGTAATGGCAAAATGGTTGAAGAGGGTTTTTTCCTAACTTCTCCAACACATTTATTTCTAGTCAATAGTCCAAATGCAAAAAGATTAAAGAATACCTTAAAATAAATAATAAAATTAAAATGAAAGATAGGAAACTTTATTCTTGGTTTTGTTGTGGTGGTTTGAAAAATTCTGCAACTATTAAAAATTCTGTTATTTTAAGGATATTTATACACAGCTTGCACAAACAAGGCAGGCATCCACTTTTTACTTGCTGAAGTGTTTCTTTTGGTGCAGCTGTGCTGTGTTCATCTGTAAGACCTGCAGCTTCCTGCACTGCAGGAGTGCAGTGGCCTGGGAAGCTGCTCTTTCCCAGCTCTGCTCCTTGCATGGGTGGGCTCTGACATTGCCCTCCCTCTGGCTGTGGTGTCAGGAGCCCTGACCTCACTCCAGAGCTTAAATCCCATATTCCCCATCAACTTAGGTTGGTTCTCAACCTTAGAATACATTGCACCTGCGTTTGCCCACCAGTTACCACAGGTCTCTTCATGACAGAGAATCATGGAAGAACATATTTGAAAATACAAAAGTAGTTCTTTATTTAAAACATACATACTTGGGGACTAATTAAGTCCTTAAATGCACCAGCAAACATGTAGGCAAATGGAGTGGAAACATCATGTTTCCTTATGATTCCTCTAGCCCCAGGAGTTGAGTAGCATTTGCCATCTGAATTAGAGCAATGACCAAAGTAATTTGTTGTTTTGGTGCTGTGGTGGTGGTGGGTTTGGGTTTTTGTTCTTTTTTTCGAGTGTTTTGGTTGTTTGTTTGTGGGTTTTTTGTGAAGGAGAGGTAATACCTATTTCACTGCAGTAACAGTCTATATTTTCCAACAGCATTTTTTGTTCAGAAAGTTGGGCATGGCTCTTTGTGGTAGAAATAGACCTTGCAAATAGGTTGCAATAGAAATAGTGCATTTTTCTAGATTTGAGTCTAGTTGGGAACTATACTTTTCAGATTTGTTTTCCTAAAAGACTGGACAGCCTACTGGTAATACACTCAGCTAGTATAAATTGATATATCACCTTTGCCTTCAGAATAGCTGTGCAGTATCAACAGATGGGTATAAAAAATTCTATTAGTACCTGGCAAGCAAATTATGTAGGGTTGGTTGTTTGGGTTTTTTAAAAATTTGTATCAGAACCACAGGAGGTTATTGTGAACTGTTATTGATTAATAAAACTGTAGTTGCTGTAGGGATGCAGCTTTCTTTTGAAGTAGATGATATTTCCATCAGTTTTGCCTTCAAGACGAGTTCCATGGAAACTTATGAATACTTCCTAGATAAATAATTTAATTCATCTACTAGTATGACCGAATTCTTACTGTTTAACAGTAAAGAAATTGTGTATAGTGCAGCTTTTAAACTTCCAGCAGCTGAATGCCTTAAACCTGCGCAGCTGGACTTTGTAATTTGTCTGTGTTTCATTGTAAGAATTAGCAGTGCCTTGGCCCAGAGGCACTGAAGCCTTGGTCTGAAGAAAGTGCACTAACCACAGGTTACCAGAGACTCTGCTGGGATGTGGAAGAGGTGAACTAAAAGCCCACTTTTGTCTGATGGTTGTGGCTTTTCTCAAGTGGTTGTATTGTATGCACTGTTTGTTGCTGAGAACGTTGTTTCCTGCGCAGTCGACTTCCCACAGCTCTCCTGGTTTCTCACCGCTGCCCTGAGAAGGGTTTGGGTCAGGTGGTCCCCGTCCCCGGAGGGCTGCACTGCTCCAGCCCTGTCCCCCTGTGCACAGCCCAGGGACTCCAGCCCCTTCTCCTGAAAACCTGGCTTTGACTTCAGTGCTGCCCTTTTCATGCTGTTCCTTCTGCCCTAAGCAATTCTCCAGGAACTTCTCAGAGAGGGAAATGCTTACATCCTTTGCTGCCTCAGAGGATGTAAGAGGAAAGCTGCCTCCATTGTGTGTGTGGTGCCTTTGCAAGCAGCCTGAACCTGGTGCTGTGGGCTGAGGTGGGCATCTAGGAGCCAGATGTCACCTGGAAGGTCATGACTGCAGCTGTGGGATATTCTTGAATGATTATGGCTTTTCTTCCATCAGCTGCTGGCTGAGAAGCACAAAGAAATGCTGATTTAAGTCAAAGTGAAATAAAGGGTGGAACATAGGCCGTAAGGAAAAATGGGACAATAGTCCAAGGCTTCTGTATAAATACAGTAATCTGCATCACTGATGGAGGTCTTGTGTGTGTATGGCTGAGGCAAAGGGTGAGAGTGATAAGAAATACCTGAAGGCTCAGCCTTCCCTTTTTCATATTGCTTTATGCTCCAAAATCCTGTTTCTCTCGTTGAATTTTTTTTATCTTCCATCTGTGTTGCAGCTGGCAGTGCTTTGGAAGTTACTGCATGGGGACAGGGCATTTCCACAAGTTTTTAAACATAAATATTTCAAGATGGACATTTATAGTCCCAGAAATGGCTAAGTAAAACCAGCACCCTCTTCTTCAGCAGAGCAGCCCCAAGTGCATATTCAGAAGTAAATTTGCTTTGTGCAGTGACCCAAAGAAGTGGCTGCAGCCACAAACACTGTGCAACTGTCAATGAATGAAGTGCAGTCTTGCCCTTAATGTGCTCTGTCAACAGAATTCAGCAGTGTTTTGTGATTGACACTCTGAATTACTTGCAGTATTGCACAGGCCAGAGAGACTGCAGCTGGACATTTAGCACACAGGCTGGCTGTGGGAGGCTGGCACTTGGGAAATTAGTTGCTCTGGATGAGTGAAGTGAACCAACGAGTGCTCGAAAGAGGTCTGACTTCGTGCTTTGTGGTGCCATTGGTAGTAATTTTCAAGAGAGAATTGATTGCAATCTTAGAAGATATATTCTAATTTTTTTTTACTTTAAGTGCTGTTAGATCCAATTGCTAGTGGTTATTAAGAAAAATGGCCATGAATAGAACTAGAATTACTATGAAGAAGTAGTTCAGAAATCTCACAATATCAACCTTTTTATCCATTTCTGTTTTGATAATTGAGCTGTGGGTCTGATAATAATCACTGAGATAGGTCCTCTTTTTATACTGTGTGAAAATAACCCTTAATTATGGAACTTGACAAACATTCTTCCCTAAATGGAAAAGAAAATCATTTCTCTTAAGGAAAGGAACTTGCCAATACATGGGAAGTTCTCTTTGTTCTGTAACCCTATCAGCACCACGTAATGTCTTATGTCAAAAGCCCTGAGTTAAATTAGTTTAAAGGATTTGTATGAATCTATGAATTATGTTTTCAAGTAAGAAAAAGTGTCCTTGCACCTAAGTAACACTAAAGGAATATCATTCTTATAGATAATCCACCAGCCCGTGTATAAGGAAAGTGCTGAAGAATCCTATTTTTGTTACAGGTTCACTTCAAGCATATTTGAGAAGGTTTTTTTTTTTTCCATCATCTGAAGCCTAATACTGTGATAGTGTCCCAGAAATTATGTACAGAGCTTGGATGCTGTTGTACTTTTCTACAGAATAATTTATTAATTATTAAAAGCATATTGGATGAGGGTTTCACAGGATATTGACTATTAAGCGATATAATCTGAAACTGTTGGCCAAGACTTCCTGAGTATTAGATTTGTGTGCCACTAACTGTATAATTCTGAGCTAATTCCCTATACCTCATTTGTGGTGCTTTAGCTTATGCTGAGCAACACTTCTACCTACCAAATAGCCTTGTTCATTTCCATAAATATAAATTGAATAAAGAAGTACTGGAAGTAAATAGTAACAGGATTCAGCCTGCACTCCCTCTCTTTCAGTCACAGGTGTTGATAGGTGGTCTTGTGCAAAGCAACAGAACAATCATTTAAAATACTTAAAAAGTTCTCTTTCTTACTTTTCATGTTTTAACTGTTAAAGCTGAAGTTTATATATCCTCAGTGTGAAAATGGCTTCTTTTTACCTACTTTGTAGAACCATGGTCTCACTTAGAAGTCTGAGCCCTCAGCTGGTCTGTAGAAAATCTGGGATTTGATAGTATAAATGCTAAAAAAATGGTGTTGCTGATGACACTGCAAATTCACAAATTCACTGAAATTCACAAAGGTGAATTTCAACTTTGACTCGAAGTATTTAAGTTGTGATAATCTTAAAAGTCAAATTGTTCAATTCTTGTCAAAAGCCAGTAGATCAGTACAAATACTTTTGCGTTCTGTAGGCTGTGTGCTTCACTGACAGAGTCCTAAAGAGGTGGCCTAATTTTTCAAATAGAAAAGTCTTTTTGGCATTAACTGAACCTGGAAGTGCTCAGCACTTTGGAAAAACAGGTCATGTAGCAATTTAATGTGCACTCAGGAGTTTGATTCTAGACTCTTGGTCTTTTAAATATTCATTGTGCTAGCCTTAATACATAGATGCCTGGGGAGTGATGTATGCATTGCGGTGAAAAGTGCAGCAAACATATAAATTAGTAAGTACTGAACAGATCAAGTCCATTTCTGGAAAACAAACTGATCTGCACAGCTGCCTGCACAGGTGTCCTTCAGGAAAAACAGAATGAGTTAGCAAAGGGAAAAAAATGCAGCCTCCTTCACTGTGACAGTTGTCATTTGAGTGCTTCTCTAGTTTTGCTATTGTTCTTGAGTGGAATCTGTTGAAGGAGCAGTGGATTGTTGATCTACAGAAAGAAGAGGTAAATTGACAATTATATACACAAAAGGCTAGATAACAGCCCAACATCTTTTATCACTATGTGGTTTCAACTTTTTCAAAGTGGAAATTAAAAATAGCACTAGTAACACTAGTAGCACTTCAGACTGATACAATACTATCTTGCATAAGTGTTTGCTAATTAATTAAAAAACATACAGTAGATATTAAGCGTGAGTAATAATGCTTAGCCTGTTTCTCAAGAATGTTTTGGATATTAAATCTCAAAACCATACTACAGCTAAAAGGTAGTAAGCATTATTGTTGTGAATTGGGTTCATTTAATATGTAAAACTGGTGGAGTTGCATGTCTTCAAATGCATTATGAATATTTCAGCAATGTTCATGCCTGATGTGCCCTGTATTAACAGTCATTTGAAAACATATTTACCTGTACAGTATATAGATTAATTTATCATGTCTTTTGCTAGGGAGGAGGAGAACTTGAACTGACCTCAGATGTCTTGGCAGATCTTCTCAGCTTTAGCTTTTTACTGAGATTCTCCTCAGCCTTATTTTCATATGCAGCTCTTTTTCTCTTGCCATGGGGTAAACTGTAAATGTAAATGATCATAGCAAAACACTGCATTTTACATCAAATTTTGATTCTTTCTCTCATTTTTGTATGTCTCGGTAGACTTCAGTGGGATGTCAGAATATCAATAAATGGGGTTTTGGAGAATAAGGCTCTGTGACTCCAGAGAAATATTAGTCATCCGTCAAAAAGAGTCTGTGAAGCAGTAATTTGAATTTATAACATGGAAAATAATTGGAAAATTATTTTATAGATATAAAGCCAGAACACAATGGTAGCAGGGAACGTTATGAAAACAAGCTGTACTGTCAGGTGTATGTAAGCAGGCTACCAACTATTCATATTGCCAAGAGGTGAAAGAATTTCTCTTAAAAACTCAATCTTAGCAACATGAAATGTCAGAAAGTGTGAAAAGTCTGGGCTTTTCATCAATCAGAATATGACTTTGAGTTATAGCCTTGTCATGTGGCTGAGAAAAAAGAAAATCTAATCACAGACCATATCAGGCAGTGAATTACCACCAGTATATTGCTGAACTCTTATCCATCTAGTCAGCCTTATTTCAGAGAGATGAATTCTCCCTTGAGGAGGTGTGGGAAAAGGGGAGTTAACACAACCAACACATGGCAATAGTACCTCGAGACAGGAACCGAATATCCGAGTTGTGAGTGCTGGGAACCCTTCCATCCAGGAGGGCTGCTGGTATTCCTGCATCAGGAAGAGCTTTGGCAGCAGATCAGGGGAGGTGATCCTGCCCATCTTCTCACCCTCAGTGAGGCCACATCCGGAGTGCTGTGTTCAGCTGTGGGCTCCTCAGTACCAGAGAGACAATCAGCTACTGGCAAGGGTCCAGCAAACGCCTACGAAGATGATGAGGGGTCTGGAGCATCTCGCTTATGAGGAGAGACTGTGGGAGCTGGGCCTGTTTAGACTTGAGAAGACTGAGAGGAGATCTCATCAGTCCATATAAATATCCCAAAGATGGGTGCTAAGAGGATGGTGCCAGACTCTTTGCAGTGGTGCCTAGCAACAGGACCAGGAACAATGGCCATAAACTAAAACACAAGAATTTTCACCTCAACATGAGGAAGAACTTCTTTACATTGAGTAGGTCAGAACACTGGGACAGGTTGCCCAAGGAGGTTGTGGAGTCTCCCTCTCTGCATGCATTCCAAACCCACCTGGACAAATTCCCGTGTCACTTGCTCCAGGTGACCCTGACTAGGATGTGGTTGGACTAGATGATCTCCTAGGAAGGGACTAGAGGTCACTTCCAACCCTAACCATTCTGTGATTCTGTGGTATCCTGGAAATAACTGCAGAGTGCAAGTGTGCAAGTGGAGTCGGTCCAACCACCATTACAAAATGTAACAACAAGTGTTAGTTTTAAAGTAAAAGGATATTAATTAGCTATAAAAAAGTCAGAATTTTTTGAGTAGTCTGTTGGGTAATGTTCTGGACTTGGTCTTCAGTAGGATTTGAAGAAAAAGTATTGAGAAATAGCTTGTGTTCTCTCATGACCCCTAATTGCAAAGATGAGGGTTCATTAACAACAATCCAGTTCACTCCTTTGTGTTATGTTCCTTGCTATAAAAGACCACTTAAGACACTGGCTTACGAAACTAGAAAAATGTGTTGAGACAGATTACTTGGTGACTCTCTTGCCCTAAAAGTGAAATGGATATGGTGTGCTCATTTTTGAGTTTTTGCCATATTACAAAACCAGTAAGTGAAAAGGCACATGTTCATTAAACTTTATCTAGAGCAGTGTCTTTGTTAGCATATCAGTCCCTGTGGTAGACCCTTTATATTGCTTTGGAACTTAAAAAATTCCAAAGATACAAGTTAAAGCAGGCCCCTGACTTAATCCCTGGTATTTGTTGAGACCGAATAAATAAAATTCTGTTTTGTTGACTTTTCATTATAAAAGATGCTGCTGAAGGAAATAATGATAGCCAGCCTTTTGATATAATTGTTTCAAGAACCAACCTGCCTCTGATATTGCTTAAAA